>JAODUD010000002.1:19887275-19902355 GCA_026784285.1 Stomatorhinus walkeri
CCCCCCCCCCCCCCCCCCCCCCCCCCACCCACAAAAAAAAAAACACCATAAGGGCTTATTGGAGACGCCAGATGTTAAGTCTACCCAATTTAATTATTTTTATGTTTTAAGTAAACAGGAAGATGCCCCCATCCAAACAGCTCATGTTTGAGTCATAAGAATTCCTTCTGATTGACTTAAATAGGTTCAATGTTTTTTTGCATTATTTTTGCCTGATTTAGCAGGAACGGGTCCCTTTTCCTCACTTCCCCTGCCTGCCTCTCCTCCCTCGCGACATCCCTCACTCTCAGATCTTCTCCTGTCCCTCCCTCCTTCCTTTATAAACCTTCTCGCTTCATCTTTCATCTCCCTTTTCTTCATCACCCCGCACACATCACCGGCACATAATTAGGGACCCTGACAAGTGCATGGCATCATCCGTTTCTTCCCCTCCCCGGTGAACCCCAGAAACGCCCCGCACACACCTGCGCCTCCACCCGGCCCGGGGCCTGACACTCTCTCTGTCTCTCTCTCTCCCTCCCTCCTCACGCAGGTTTGATCCGAAGAAAGGCTTCTGGTGTCAGCTTCTGGAAGGAGGCAAGACCAAGTGCCTGGGCAAGAGCAAGGGCAGGAAATATCCGGAGATGGACTCAGATGTGAGTTGGTTACCGGATACTCAGATAGCCCCATGATCTCTCACTTGAAGGAACCATGACTACTCTACTCAAAACAGCCCTTACTCTCACGTCCTGGTTTATTGCTTTTTACCAGGCTTATGTGAGTGTTTTGCTTGAAGGGTGGTTCTGACGCTGGGGTGCCCAGTAACAGTAACAGTACTGTCCCAGTACCACCAGTCACCACTATCAGGTTCAGCCGAAGAGGGTGATCCCCCGCTGACTGACCAATCTCTGGATGCAAAGCAGAACACGACACCGATGAACCCTTTTACTCGCTGCGAGGGAAGCCCACCCTGGTTACAGGGACTTGTCCCTTAGTTTTACTCAGCCGACTTCGAAGAGGGCCTTCCCCTGCAGCTCCTTTTATTAACATTTCTAGTTACACAACAGTCAATTAGTCATATAATATTATTTAGTTTCCTTTAGTCCCATACAAGGTAAAATACATGTTACTCCTAGGTGGAATAAGGAACTTGGGTGCGCTAGGCATGTATGGTTTCACAACATCTTCTGAAATAGCTTAGCTAGAGCTCTACGGTTATTGCATCAGAGAACAAAAACATGTTTACGTGCATATACTTTTAGAATGGCTTGAAAACGTTCTTTTGCGTAAATGACGTAACGTAAATGACGACAAAACCATTTCTAACAGCCACCACTCTACGTCCCCTGATCTGTCTCCTCCGGCTCGCATGCTTTGGCTGCTGCTCCAGCAGAGGCTCCTCCCCTCTGCCCTCATTGGATTTTCTGGGGGTTATGGGGGGTGGGAACTGCAGATGTTACCTTGGGAGTCCTTGGAATGGTGTCCGGCGGGGGGGGTGTCGAGTTAATGAGTCGGGAGGCTGCAAGTGACTTGTGTCCCAGGGAGGGAGAGAGAGAGGTGGAACTGTGCTGGCTGGGAAGCCATCTGTCAGACACTCCTCTCCCAGAACCCTGGGCCCACCGGCGTGTCCTCCGCACTCCAGCTCCACCTGCCCACTCAGTGCTGGCTCACTTCTCGCAGGGGCTGTCCGGTGCCTTTCCGGAACTCTCCATACGCCGCCCCCGCAAACCCATTCCTCGTGACGCAGTTTCCCCTGCCCTGTTTCTGGCGTCTCCATCAGCTTGGAGCTTTTTTCACTGTTAAAACCCGTCATGAGTCGCATTCATTACAGTGAGGGAGACGAGGGACCAATCAAGGTGATCGTTTGGCCAGGAGGGGGCGCCGATGGTGAATGAGCGCAATCTCCCAAAATATATAAATAAATACAATTAACTCGTTCATTTGAATCTGCTGTTCTAGGTGTCCCGCTCTACATTTGAATCTGCTGTTCTAGGTGTCCCGCTCTACATTTGAATCTGCTCTTCTAGGTGTCCCGCTCTACATTTGAATCTGCTCTTCTAGGTGTCCCGCTCTTCGTTGCGAGGCTCGTTTTTATGTCGGCCAGATGTTCTTTTTTTCCTCAGTTCTCTGAATCTGGCTTTAAAGAGTCAGACTGCCTTTCTTACCCTTATTGAGTAGCAGTGCAGATAGCAGAGCCACCTGCTTCCTGGATGTTGCAGATCTGCACATTCTAAGCTCCGCTGTTCTCCTGTTCGGCTTCATGCATCTCCTGTCCCTCCTTTCCCTCTGTGTCTCTCGTGCCACTGACCAAGCTGAAGTTCAATGTATTTCTGTGTCCCGTCCGCAGTCCCGCATCTTCCTGAGGGAGTACTACAGGGATCACAACGTCGAGCTGTCCAAGCTGCTCTACAGGATCGGCCAGTCTCTGCCCAGCTGGCTCCGTGAGGAGTTGGTCAACACCAGGTAGCGAGAGCCAGCCAGGGGGGGCGAGGGGATCCCTGCCGACAAAAGGACAAGCTGACGCCCCGGCATCGAGGCAGGGGGCATGCTCTCCCCCCCCTGCCACCTGCGTGGGTAACGACAGCAGGGGTCGGGAAGGAAACATTTACCCCCCGAAGCGTCTTGTAATTGATGCGAGGGTTGGACGATCTGTCGATGAAGGGCGGTCACCCAAAACTAAACGCGCTGCATCTTGCTAAAGGGGTGAGCTGGGAACACACCCCACCCCACCCCACCTCCTGGGAACCTGGCACAAGGCAGAGGAACAGGGAGGCATGTTGGGGAGATAAGGAACGTTCTTAATCGTCCGTTTTCCCTCACATCACGCGCACAAATTTAGTTTGCTTTTGGGAGAGAGGGCAAAGGACCTTGCCTGCATTGTGCCAGGTATTCAAGACGGCAGCCGCCGATTGTTTAGAAGTGCCCGGACAGAAGTGTCATTCCCGGTAACAAGGACTATTTAAAGTTTTGTATTCTTTTTCCTGTTGCTTCTGCGATTTTGATTTGGAACTTGTTTTAATATTATATATGTTTTAAGGTTTAACTTTATTTCCCCATTGCTTCGAAACTTGTAAAGTATGGTACCACTGAGTATTTGGGCCGCGGGGGAATAAAAATCGCTGGGCTCCATTCGCAGATTCGGGTGAGGACCGTGACCTGTCAGCACAGTGTGGAAGAACAGGAAATGCACATCTTGGGATTTCTGGAACTTGGAAAAAAACTTGAATGAGAAGTGATGTGTGACAGTATCAACAGTGCCAAGAGATTCGGAGTTCATCCTCTGTTTAGCATTTCAGGGACGAGGGCCGATTTTTGGCCCTTTAAGGCTGTCCATTTTGGTGCCTGCGTAAGACCAGGCTTTCTAACGGAAGGGCCTTTGAATCTCGATGCCCGTCTGAGTGAGCGGCGGTGTGGCTGCGTGTGAATGGCCCTGATTTACCTGTGGCGTAAACCATCATGGGTTAAATCGACGAGCCTCAAATCGGACGAGCCTCCTCAGTGTGCATTTTGTGCGCCATCTGGTCACGTTTACAAGGCCAAGAAGTGATTTTAAAAACCCTTCAAAAAAACGTTTTCTTTCTACCCTGCAGTCAAAGGCTGAACACTCCATCTGTGGAGGGTGGTGGGCACGGGTCCCTGCAGGACACACTGGGGGTGCCTTCTCAATCTCCAGGGTGCTTTGAAATCTGTAGCGCGAGCCTCTCTCGCAAAGCCGAAGTCGACGATCCAAGGAAGGGACCCCACTGCGATCCGTCGTGCCTATGCCATCCCAGCCCCCCAGGATAGCCCTGGACCCCAGAAATTTTAAATTTACTCAAGCTGCACACTCATACTCTTACATAAAATCCAAGCAGAATGCATGATGGGAGTTTTCTTTAATACCACATCAATAGTGTCCCCCGGAGGCTCTATCAAAGCAACATCAAAAGAGCAATTTCAGGGAGTATGATGCAAGACCACAGTGCTGCGGGGAAGCAGTGCCAGGATTCAGGCCTTCTGCTCTAAAGCCCTACAGCCTGGGAATGAGCTGGTTCTCCTGGTCAGCCCACCCAACCCTTCACTTAACACCTGTCACCCGACTCTCCCTGCCAGATGTACCCTAACCCTAACCCTCCTGCTCCATTTCCCAGAATCCTCTGGCCCAAGAATGTCTTTAATGGTCCTGTGGCATTGTGATGGGGATGAGGCTGTTGGCTTAACAAGCTGTGAGCTTCCAGCTTTGATTTGTCTGCTTCTCCAATCCACCATCTTGACATGAAATCCTTAATGATTTTAAGCAATCGCAAAGCTGCCTGACACTGGATTCCAGCACGCGTGCGCTTGTGAGTCTCTGACAGCCGATTAATGCGTCTGATCCCAGCTGCTCCACCACAGGAGACGGCGGCGGTGGGAATACGTGGGCATACATCTAGGTCAGGAGTAGCCAAAATAAGGGAGTAGATTTATGGGCTGCGGCTTCATGGCCGCCTTAATAGCGGCACAGACCATGAAATCTGTCAATGGAAACATTATTTTTTTAACGCAGAAGCTCTGAAATCTGACCACAGATGTCCTGCCCACATGTGCCTCTTTCCTGAAGCCCACAGTGCAGCATGTTCTTCTGTAATGACAGTCATGGCGCCTTGAGAGCCCTGGATGTCTCCCACGGCAGATGTGGCTACTGTGCTCTTTGGGTTCCTCAGTGGAGGCCCTGAACATCCTGAAGATGTAGACCCACACTCTCATGGCCCCGAGCTTGGGGAAGCAGGGGGTTGGGATCTGCTGTGAATGTCATAATGCTGACCAGGACCTGGTCTGAGGAGGTACCATGCCAAGTTTTATTCTCAGTGGTGACTGTTAAGGGAGTCTCAAGGGAGTCTGTCATGTTCTGAAAGTTATTTAACCCAAACACCTGCTAGCAGGTAGGGACATGGCTGGCCGGGAGCCGACAAGGGAGATCTCCCATCCCATTCCTTGCATGGCACCCACATGGGATCCCAGAGCACTGCACACCTCCCCCGCAGCCGCCACCTCCCTCATGATCAGACTGCATCCGGAAGATTTTTGGCTATGTTCTGATTGTTTGATGGAAATGTCTGGAAACATGAAATGTTGGATTTAAACTGCAAGGAGCATGGGAAAGTGAGGGAGCTTTTGGGTTTGTATATTCCTCCTCTCCTTTTGTCAGACAGATGTCAAAAGTCCTCTTAGTCATTCTTACTTGCCCAACTTAGTCCTCAGCAGATATTGAGAAGCTGCAGCGAGTTCAGCCCCTGTCTGGATTGCCGGCGTTGGCCTCGCGTACGCTAGCGCCCACTGGTGGACAGTAGAGCTCCTTAGCACCTGCCTCGTCCTTTATTATAGAGAATAAAAAGCACACTTAAGTTTGACTTTTATTTTTAAGCAATCATGATCCAGGGGAAATCAAATGCTGGCACCTCTTGTGCAGAGACTCAGGCCTGTGAGCTTTGTGCTTCTGTTAAGAGGGGAGGGGGGAGCGGGGAGGGGGCCCTGTGCATGTTAGAGGTACTAATTTCAGTCGGATGGTACTCAGAACTGAAAATCATGGCATTAAAACTGCATTTTAACAGATGTCATTGTTTTAACAAATAACTGTATGAGAGCTGCTTTCATTTCTTTTTCCCATTTTACTTTCTAAGTTATTGAATACCATGAGGGGCAGGTTTTCGATTGCAATATAATTTTCTGATCAGTTCTTTTTCTCCTTTCTTTCATGGGCTCATTTAAGATGTCTGTGACGTAGTGATTTCCTCTCAGTGAGTAGGGATTTAAAGAGCACGGCGTACATTTTATGGACAAACTTAGTTTTAATTCTCTTTCGTAAAACTCTCCAAAGGGGCTGTGAGGGAAAGTTTGTTTTCTTGGTTTGTTGCCCCCCCATTTTTCCTTTGCTCCCTTGGTACAGGACTCGGCAGTGCCGTTATTTGAGGAAGTGGAATTCCTTGAAGGGTGCCGACGTTAAGATGAGTGTTTGATACCAGCGAAATGAGCCACTAATGAGTATTAATTTGCTGGAAGCTTTGGAGCTATGTTCCTAAATCTGGATTCCCAGCAGTGTCCTCATCTTACACCTTGGTTTTTGGGATTTTTAAATTTTATTTTGTTAAATTTAACTGCAAATGGTCCCCCCTACCGTACAAAAAGGAAAGGATCTGTATGTCCAGCCCCAGTGGACAGATTGTATGTTTGTTTACCTCCAGCTTGTCTCTGCTTCGCGAACCTCATCTGATCACATACTGAGAATCCCTCTGGTATTCGCACTGCCAAATGTAATTATTTTTTTCCTCCCCCCAACCAAAAGGTCCTGTATTTTATTGTGTATTAATAAAGAATGATGATCGGTAACCATAATGATGGTAATAATCACCTGAACTGTACAATCAGACTGTAACTGTTGTTAATAATTTTTGTGTAACTAATACTTTTGTGATTTAATTTACAAATAAAACACCACTGTCTTTTTAAACTGCGTACAACTTTTAAATTCAGCCTTGTTCTATTTTCTAGGCTTCTGTTGTGTCGCCGTCTGTCTCCCGTGATCTTGCTGCCAAATTAGAGAGGTAGGTATCTGGAGAGAGTGGTTGCCATCACAACGATGGAGGTACCAAAGTCCTGCTGGAAGCAGAGCCTAACATAATGGGGAGCGCATGAGAGGGGAGTTCAGGCAGCGTGGAGCCTGCCAGGTCGACGGTTCCATGAGTCATCAGCGCATTCATCGGCCGCTTGCGAGTGGCGAGATGAGCAGAGCTTCTCTGCCGGCAAAAGACTGGACTCCTGAAGTGTTCTCTCTGTCAAACAAAATTACGTTTGGCATCTTAATTCAAAACCGGTTTTGCTTCCATCTTTTTAACAAAATACTCATGCGCAGATGAATTTTGCTGCATGGGTGACTGCTGGGGGGTATGTAAAACATCAAAAGTTCCTGCAGTTCCCTAGTGTGGTTACAAACCTGAAGCACAGACAGGAGAACATTTAATGCGATTAATATTTTATCGGTCTAGGGACGCTCACACGATACCCTACATCCGTTTCCCGAGATCCTGCCCGGGTCTTCTCGGCCCTCTTTGATAGTGGCTCAAGCTGAGGATCTTCCTTCCTTCATAACTCATCTGAAATTACAAAGAACGACTGGGGTCCCAACCCCCATCCCACCCAAAGGAGACTTATACTTGTTCTTTTACCAGGAACTGAAGCCTTTGTATCATTTTCCTTTTATAACTTGCAGGTAATATTCTGGATACTTGCATACTATCGCCTGTTGAGTACAAAATACCCTGGTTATAGATTATGCACATAAAGATTCCACTGTATTCCACATGATTATGCAATAGGGATGCATCAAGTTGATCTTGGCATTTTTATTTTTTATTGATAGGTATTGGTTTTGAGTACAAACCTAAACCCGATCCTGTTTTATGTCAGTTTTCGCACAAGTGTCAAACTAAGAGCGGAAGTTCAGCTTGATCTCATTGATAATGTAATTGGGGTATTGCTGTTATGCCAGTGACATAAACATTCCGTTTTTAGATTCTGAATGAAAGTTTTGATTAGTTTTATTTCTCTTGTACGTTTAGATAACTGGCACCGGTCTCAGGTTTGCCAGGTGATCTTGAAAGGAAACTTAGAGTTTGTTCCTCATTATTAAGCAAGTCACAGTTATGTTATCATGCCACATGGGGAGCAGGAAAGGTGCTTCTTGAGATGAAAAGCATGAAATAGTGCAGCATCCTGCAAAAGGCATGAAAACAACTGATTACAGGAAAAATGGAGAGAGATCATCAAACTGTGAAAAGATTGCACAAGCAATTTCAGTCCGATAAAGGGAAAGTTTTTGTCTGATAAATTAATGGTATTAAAAGGGTGGGTAAAAGCAGCCACTGCTGAGCAGCATGTGCATGCTTGGTGGCTCTGAAGTCCCCAGAACCTCTCGATGCAGGCTCCTTCAGTGGCTGGCTGTTGAGCATAAAGCCAGAAGCTCTGAAACCCCAAGAACCTCTCGATGCAGGCTCCTTCAGTGGCTGGCTATTGAGCATAAAGCCAGAAGCTCTGAAGTCCCAAGAACCTCTCGATGCAGGCTCCTTCAGGGGCTGGCTATTGAGCATAAAGCCAGAAATAAGTAATAACTAAGGTTCAAAGAGCTTTCTTCACAGATGAATGCTTGGTGGTCCAGATGGATAAAGATCTGGATGTTTGGCAAATGGCCAACCAGCAAGGAGGTGGCAGTGAGCCTGGGGGGGTGGGGTCAAAATGACCCATGCAAGACGAGGAGCTCCTAAGCGCTCCTGGGTATAAAAAGAAAATTTTACCTGTGGAAATAAAATGATTTTCATGCAGGAAAATGCACCGTCCCATGCTGCACAAACAAAACACCAGCGAGGACTCCGTCGCTATGGGATAGAGGGAGATTATCAGGGTGTGAACACCGTCATTCCCAGACCTCAACCCTATTGGGGTGGCAGTGCGCCTGAAAACATCAGCCCTGGGGGGCTTAAATACAGGCAGAAACTATATACAGATTTACACAGATAACTTCAATGGACGAGAGGGTTGTTACAGTGATGTCAATGGATGGCTCATATCTTAATAGGTCAAGTTACATATTAATATATTCTTTGATTTAAATTGTACATTTTTGAAAAACGATCTATCCATGCAGCAAATAGATTGCTGTATTAAGTTCACTCTGACCTATCGAGTCTTTTCTACATAATTTCTACGTAATTTTGCAGAATGTGTTTTGTGTTTTTCCAAAATGTGAATAGTTCAGTCAATCAGTGGTTTTTTTTGTAATAACATCTGATGTTTGTATTGTAGTATAATTGTTGAGGATTAAACAATTCCTTTATTGTGCCAACTGATTAGGAAAAACAAACAAAAACAGCATACGCATAGTAATTGTACCATGATGTAAAATGGTTTACCAGTATTGATAATCCTAATTTGTCTGACTATATTTAAAAATCACTTCCGCATTACCGCCACTCAGAGTGTCACTCATTGGTAATGTAACTCGTGTCAGTTTCTGTTAATGCCCATGATTCTCCACTAGAGAGTTGACTACAGAATCAACTGCACATTTCCAGGGTACCTTAATGCACGGAATAGCTACTAACACCAGTACAACTCCATAAAACAGCCAGAGTATCATGTTCGATATCATATAGTAACTCAGTCGCCAGCGATGCCGGATCACTGAAGTCATGTTTCCATCTTCATATGGGGGAATATAAGTGCAAAGGTGATCCCCACCATCTCACAGACCCACACTTTCTATTCCAACAGCATTTCCAACTCAATACGGTTCTCTGGGGTCATAGCCCTCAGTCTTCGTCTCAGATTTAAGCCCATCAAAGCTGTACACTGTGAGACTGACTCATATTTTTAGCTTGTAGTCGAGTCTATGGTGCCATACAAAGGAGGCAGGATTAGGTGTATGAGGGGAGTGAGTAGTGCACTGGAATTACCCTGACAGCAGCAGTGAAGGAAACCATACAATAGTAATAGTAACAATAATAATAATAATTATTATTATTATTACTATTATTATTTATTGATCACTGCAGGGAAATCCTCTTTTTGCCTACCCCATCCTGCCAGAGATGATTCTAGGCACGCTATGGGTTCCTCTTTTGCACAGTTAGCACCCTACCCTCCACCTACACAATAGCTCATGACCATTATTTTAAGGTGAAGTCCAAATGAATATCAACAAAGAGAATTTAATGAACACAGTTCCCTTATTTTCACTTTTTGTGAAAAGCAGAATATAAAAATAAAGCAGATTTGTCATTGCGATGTACAATGTAACTAACCCAACTTGGGGGCCCTTCCGCTACACCTCTGCATCTACCTCTGCATGACACACGTGTAGGTGAGAGAAAGCTTATCAGCAGAGGTGCCACTGGAGCTGGGTCTTGCTCGAGGGCCACAGACATGGCTGTTCTGCTGAGGCCAGGCTCAAGGCAGCAATCCTCTGATTGCAGGCACAGAGCCTTAGCCTACTTAGCTACGCACTGCGCTCTGAGGAGCTACAGCAAGACTGGGGGGATTTTTCTTGTTCAGGGAAAACACTATTTTGTTGCATCAAGAGGTGAACTGGATAAGATTGTCGGCTGCCAGCCACATGAAAGATCTTTTGTTCATTTCCTTTTGCCATGCACTATAGCTCTAGAACATGATTGTTAAAGTGAATATCTCCTCATTCCTCCTCACTGGGATGAGACACAACAGAAACGTAGCCTTGGCAGTGTGGAGTAAATGCATACATACATAAGCTGTGGGTTTAATTCCAAGTAGTGTGGTTACATAAATTCCACCATTGATTATTAGAGTGACCTCCAGCATGCTCTGCAGACCATAAGGTCACGTGATACATTTACACGCAGTGAGATTACATGATGCACTAGCAACAAACTTCCTAATAATACTGCATTACCCATAAAATCTAACTATTCACAGCTACTCACTTTTCCAATACTTTAGTCATGGGTCCCTCATCGGGGTTCAGTCACCAGTTTCCAGGCACCTGTATTCAGCTTGGTTGCCCACACCTACTTATGTACCGTGCAGAGAGCCGCTCTCACCAGGGAAAGGTGCGACAGCAGATCACCATCCACTGTTTCTAGCATAAACGTTCCTGGGATTCCCAGGATTCTCACTGATTGCCCTATCAGTGCATTGAAGGGACACCCCCCTAATGTTCTGTCTGCTCATACATCAGGGCTATGGGTACAGTGTTCAGGCCCATTTCCTGACAGATCTTTCCCTACTGATATGACCAGTAAAGTCTTAAGTTGACAGCGTCAACTAATGGATCATCTGATTGAAAGAATGGGACCCATTGTCACAAGCAGACCTTTCTGGAATCTCTCTCATCGCGGGATTATCTCCTTCAGCAGACCTTTCACTGTTAACAGTGCAGTGGCTTGAAATGTATTTGTGAAACTTCAATACTGTGAACAGCCAAATGGATGCATTGTCGTATTTCTGTATAAACAGGTGGAGTTCATATTATAACAGACTATTATAGATGCAGGTAGACCTATCCCGACATCCCCAACCTAGTACAAACAGAGGGACTTGCATTGAATAATGATCTGCTGTGAAACAACCCTGTACAAAGGTGATGTACGTGAGCGGCATGATAGCAGACAAATTCAATGCTCTTTCAATAATGATGTATGCCGGCTTTGACTGAGTCCGTGCTATCGGTACTCTGTCACAGTCTGTGTGAGTTCAATAAAATCTATCATCAGGTGACAACAGGGCTTAGGAAGTGTGGGACGGTTTAACCTTCTGTCCCTTAATGATATTATTCTTTAGACAGATCATACAACACTGACAAAAGTCCTTTTGAACCACGAGAACCCTGGAGTTACCCGTTGTAGAGTGACATGATCCACCCTCTCCTTGTGCCACATGGTCCATCCCATGGATGATCATTGCTGCAAAAGGAGTTTTCTGCTATAACAGGTAAGTTTGTCTATGGATGGCTCCAGATGCCCTTTTCTACTACATACCCCTCCTGTTTTCCACACCTGTTTGTAAGGCAAATGGGTCATTCAGGGAAGATGCTGACACCTCAGTTGTTCGTGCTCTGCAGAGTTGAGCGCTGCCTCCTTTGCTGCCTGGCCAGCTCTCTCATTCCCTCTCACCCCCTCATTTTGGTCTCCTATATGTGCCTGGCACTTGCCAGAGATAGGGACTTGAGTTTGCGACTCAGACTCAAATTCAGATAACATTCATAATCCCAGTAATTCTCCGGGATTGACTCGCTGTCTTCCACCATAGGTGGCAAGACTGTAATCTAAACAATTTGTGATTGTAATTGTAATCTGTATAATCTGCCCACACAGACCAGAATTTTAACTTCCACACAACCAAAAAAAATTCTCCAACCTCATCTCTAGTTCACTTTTCAGTCCTGGTCCGATGACCGCCAGATTCGGCGAGGGAAAGTGTTCTAACTTTGGCTCTAAGACCTCCAGGTGATCCATCATCCTCAGTGGGCTTGAGAGCTTGCGAGCCTCAGTGCGTCTCACCATTGGCTGAGTTTGCCACCCTGCACAAGCTCCCAAAGGCCAAATCGAAGTACAAAACCATGAGAAAATTATTAATACAAGTAGTAGGATCCTAAGGAAATTTACTACATACTGAGTAAACATTTGATTTTGGACGCATCCTAAGAGAAACTGGCTTGCTCACACCCCTTGAAATACTCAAGCACTCTGCAACACTGGCAGAAAATAGCCACGCGGTTATAAGGTGCCCCCTAGAGGTACCCCCACCATGTGCGCTACCAACACACAACTGCTGTCTATGTGGGACGCCAACCCCAGAACAAATCTAATGGCCATGCCCAAGATTTGCACAAAAGAAACACAAAGATAAATCATTACTTCAACTAAATATTATTTATTTATTTTACCAGGTAAATTAACTGAAAAACAGTTATAACTGCTCTATGTGATATTCGGGAGAAATAGCAGATAAACCTCGAAACTGTCTGGCATACAAACGTCAGGACCAGAATGCATTGCTGTTGTGCTGTAAGCGGCTACATGAAGACGAACGCAGTCACAGATTCGATTGCTTAGCTTTGTTATCCCGGATGTATACGCGTATTTTTAACCTTGTATTTTTGCACGTGAATTCAGAACGTCGAATTGGAGCAACATTGAAAGGTTGTCTTTGTATTTTTTAACCTCGTATTTTTGCATGTGAATTTGGACCATCGAATTTCCGATGCATATTTCCCATACATAAATATTCAATGTTAGAATTTCAGTGGCATATAAAATTCTAATTCTGATGACACAGATTTACTTCCATAGAAAATTAAAATGCAAATGGTGCTGTTTCATTTTAATTTTTATTTTCGCAGGATTTTTGCGCAGACTTTGGAAACTAATTGGCAAAGTGGAGATTGTATTTCCTTTTTATCATTTTTCATTTTATTTTATTTATTTATTTATATTTTTTGCAGAAAATACCTCCCATAATATTTATAGTACAATATTACAGGTTTTCCTAAATACTAAAAGGTTTTCCTAAATAATAATATCCCTGTCTTGTATACGTTAAATAAATAATGCATGGTGAGTTTTGGTAAAATACTTACTTTTAGTATAACATCTATACCGCATTTCAAAAACGTGAGCAAGTTTGCTCTACAATGTTATGCCAGGTGTGATGTCAAAGTATGCAGTTGTTGAATGCGTTGATGCAGGATATATGAAGAACTGCAGGTTGTCTGGCAGTTTGGCAGGAATGCCTGGGTGCAGTCATGTCCGCAGTAAGCAGGGACCATGCCTAAGTATGAACCAGCTTTAAGGGCAATTCATTCTTAGCTTAGCCGTTATGGACTGCTCACTGGGGTATTCGGTGGACTGTGCACGTGCAGCCCAGACCTCTATGTCCTGGGGACATTACACGCATTGCTACGCAACTGTAAATATGCAAAAAAATATATATATACTAGGTATTTCCAGGAGGTGGCAGTATCAACTCTCACAGAGCAGACGTCCAAAATGTTATACGAACATATTGAAATCTAATAATATTCGCGAAGCGGGGAATATGGATATGCTATCATATTGCAATACCATCAATAAAGGTTTTATAGTCTGTAATCTATTCTCCAATTGGGGTATCAAAATGATTTGTCTTATTATTTGTAATTGTTTATTTAATGTCTTCGTTATACAATGTTACATACAATTGTATTATTGTGATATTATTATTAGACTGTTATAATGTTAAACATGAAACAATCTTTATTTCTTTATTCTCATCGTTTCTGCATTTCTTTTGGCATCAGCGATAGCAGTTGGATTCCCGCCCCCCGCTTGATTAATTTCCTTTGGACAATGTTTACTTGTATATAATAATGCAATATGTCAGTTTAAATTGGCGTCTTTGCTTGGTCACTTGCGTGGTGTGTTGGAGATTAATTCCAGCTCAAGTATAATTTGTTTCTTGCCCCTCCAGAGGGTATCCACGCTTGTTTTCCCCTCTTACCCTTATTGTAATTTCTGTCTTGCCCTTTCGCAGCTGAATTGTTCTGGCTGCTCACTGCTGAAAGTCGGTCATTTATGAATTTATGAATTACATTTAAATTAGTTACATTTTTTCAGTCATTTGATGAGAAATATGGCAAAGAACATTGTCCTTGTTCCCCCATGAAAAAAGTGCAAAGCAATCCAAAATATTTAAATGTCTCAATGCAACTTCATTGAGTACTTTTCAGGGTCGTGGTGGGTCTGGAGCTTATGGGCACAAGGCTGCGATGCACAGTGAGGGGCGTAAAGCTGCTGTTCCTTCCCCAATGCCCGGGTGGTGTACACTGTCCATGGGAGGTCCACTGCGATGCACACTGAGGGGCGTAAAGCTGCTGTTCCTTCCCCAATGCCCGGGTGGTGTACACTGTCCATGGGAGGTCCACTACGATGCACACTGAGGGGCGTAAAGCTGCTGTTCCTTCTCCATGGTGTTCCCATTGATGGAGATGGGGGTATGTCTCTGTTCATGGTCTCGTCGCCGTTGGAGATGAGATGATGTTGAAGCTGTTTGTGCCCACACAGGACTCAGTACACATCCTTGGTGGGGGGGGGGGGTCCCATGTTGAGGGTCCATGTGGAAGAGGTGGCATCACCCAATCTGCCTACCTTCTGACAAGAAGTCCAGCCCAATAATAGGCATGCCAGAGCATCATTTTCACAACAGTGCAATTTATGCTCAAAATACCAAACACACCAGTAATATTGCTAGTTGATCACTAGGTGGCATAATAAGCTATAGAATGGTTAAGAGTGAAAGACTTCACCTTTTTTACTTCAACTTTTTATTATTACAACAGATCACAGAATAAGGTGTGCAGAGACATATTTACCGGCCTGGTAAAGATTCATAATGCAGTGTAATGTGCTTCTGTAATTTAAATTAAGAGATTAATATTAATCGTGATTGATGATTTAGAATAAGGCAGTGTGAAGGTGTCCACATAAATTGGCAATGTGGTGAAGATGCCCCTGTAAACAGGGAATGGGAATGAGAAGAAAGGAAAGAACCGGCAAAATTAGACCCCACTGCCAACCACGAGA
>JAODUD010000002.1:19903176-19913558 GCA_026784285.1 Stomatorhinus walkeri
TAGTACCTCAGATACCACTGGGTGGCAGTATTATCACGTGCAGCTAAACACAGCATCCGGCCCAGCTACGCTATGTCGGCATTAGTACCTCAGATACCACTGGGTGGCAGTATTATCACGTGCAGCTAAACACAGCATCCGGCCCAGCTACGCTATGTCAGCATTAGTACCTCAGATACCACTGGGTGGCAGTATTATCACGTGCAGCTAAACACAGCATCTGGACCAGCTATAGTATGTTGGCTTTAGGTGCAGCACAGTTCATCACATGAGACCTAGGAAACACACAGAGAGCCTATTTTATAAGCCTTTGATTCTCTCTTTGGGCTTTCTTGGAAAACATGGCTGCATACTTTCTCTCCCACAGAAGCCCTCTGAAGTGAGGATGTCGTCGTAGAAACTTATACCCTCATTCATCCCATTAAGAAGGTCGTCGGGGCTGGGGGGGGGTCACACAGAAGGCAGTAATAGGTGGGGAGAAAGCGCAGAAAGATGCAGGGGTGGGCAGCAGGGGGGTTGTACTTGTCTCTGTGTGTATTCATGCTCAAAATGACTCCAAATAAGCCCCAAAATAAGGGAATTAATCATGAATTTAATTCAGTTGTGCCACAGCTTCCCTTCCCATGTTTTCTTTAACACAGCAATCGTGCTCACTCACCCGGTATAAGTGTGTGCACCTGTCTATTATGCTCTCTACCTGAGTCAACCTGAAATAGAGGCTCAATGTCCTTTTTTGATTGGAACATTAAAACAAGCTTTGCCTGCCTCATTCTGTCCCACGTACTGGTTCATTGTAATTGAAATAATTTTTGAAAACTGTCTTCCTTGTCTCGTGAATTTTCAATGTGTGAAAGGCATCTATAACCACAGGTATGTCAGCTCCATGGACCCCAAGTGTAACTCTTCTTTCAGTTTGAAACTCGCTTACACCATGTATTTCTTCTCTATGTTTAGAAAATGTTTGCGTAATGGTGGATTCGATAAAATCGGGCTAGACATCTAAAGAACTTCATCAATGATTGTTAGGCACTTAAAAGGGAAATACTATTCTGCAAAGCAAGCACTTTGCAGCCCGGATTCTCTCTCCTTGTGAAGCTTTAAGGTGAATGGCTTTGTCTTGGGGTTGCAGCTCTCTGTTGGGTAAGCGGGCTTCACTGGCAGGCTTCACTGGCAGGCTTCACTGGTAGGCTTCACTGGCAGGCTTCACTGGCAGGCTTCACTGGCAGGCTTCAGGACGAGCTTCTCTACTGGGCTTCATGGCGTTCTGGTGATTTCTTGATGGTTCTCTGGAGGGCTTCTTGCACGCTTAATGTGAGCCATCGGGTTTTATGGTCTACTGTTCTTGAATAGGGATGCCCAGGAACCTGACACCAGAACCGATGGCAGGCCATCTAGTTGGCGGGGTTACGGAGGAGTGTCTGTGGCAGTCCTTTTGGTATTTAAGACTAGACTGATGCCACTTTACCAATGATTTTCATTAAACGGGTGTTACTTTTGATACGTACAGTTTCATGGTAAGCACTGACCAGATTCGAATTCAGGAGTGATTTTAAATCAGTTTGACACCAAACATGCCATACCAATTAATTAATTAACTAACAATTTCTTACATTGTGTATGTTAATTACTCACATTAGTATACAGTATGAGTGTTTTGTGTTGCACATCAACACATGTTGCCATTTTGAGTAAGATACACAGATATTACACTGCATATTCACATCCAAACAGCGCATCTTAATCCTAGATAGATGTGGCTGTTAGTTTGTTGTATTCCCAATTTCAATTAAACATCTGGAAATTACATATTATGGTTTGTGTGGCTTATTCCAATGATCTAAATTAATTCAGTCGTTTAACACACAATAGTAATAATCAATCCTTTATTGTCCCCGAGGAGACTTTTATGCCTCCCTCAACTTGCTCTTTGTGGAGCAAGCTGTCCGCAAGGGGCAGCCACCTGTTGGGGCACCCAGGGAGCTGGGGGTTAAGGGCCTTGCTCAAGGACCCACACACAGGCTGAAGCTGGGTTTGAACTGGTGACCTTGCGATTACAAGCACACAGGCTTAGCCCACTGAGCCACACACTGCCTTTAGTGCTAACAGACCTTAAAGATCAGATAAGGGCCAACAGAGGAATGTAAAAAGCGGGGTGGTTAGACAAAGAAATAAATTACCTCTGATTCTTAGGAGACCATTATGATACTTGGTTACATTATTTACCTTTCACGATTACTCTGGGATAACCATGAGAACATGTATGCAGCAGTAGCTATACATACAGCTGTGGAAAAAATTAAGAGACCACAGCACAATATTTTGTTTCATTAATTTCTCAATTTATGGGTATGTGTCTGTGAATAATATACTTTTTTTTTGCAAACTGCAACCTGATTCTTCTCTGTTTCTCATTAATGAAGGGCTTCTTCCTTGCTTTATGGGACTTCAGTCCTACTTCTAGGAGCCTGATATGAACTGTCCTAGCAGTGCACTTCACACCTGCACTTAATGTTTCCCATTCCTTTTGAAGGTCACTTGATGCCATCCTCATTCATGAGAAACTGTCAGATAAATTAACTGTCACCTCTAGTATTAGAAAGTTACTTCCGCACTTAACCTGGCTGGTTTCAGGTCATTCCCAGTGTCTCCTGCTTTACCTTGTTCTTGTGTATTGCTGTCTTAGAAATGTTGAACCTGGAAGCAACCTGCTGCTCAAAATAACCTTCTGCCAGCAGAACCAGGTTTAAACCAGGATTTAAAACTGCAGATTCATTTAAAAATATAGAGGTCTCTTTCCATGGCTGTTTATATTTACTCATATTTATATAATGGTTCAAGTGAGATGAGTAAAATAGGTGATACTCTGTGAAAACATGGCTATAAGGGTGGCACACAAAACACTAAGTGTCACTAAGATTGTCTAAGGACACAAACAACCCTAACCTACATGGATATTGAGAATAGCAATAATAAGAAAACTGGGTATACAGGGTATAAACAGGCCAAACTTAAAAGAGCTTTCTTTAGGGTGTTGGGTGAGTCTGTGGGTAAACATCTCAATAGAAAAACAGAATACTGTGCTGTTTGGATACTTGGGCATTGCACACAGAGGTGTGTTGTGGGAGCAGATGGGACACATCTGTTTTCTGCTGCCACATATCTAGAATCAGCGTTTCACATCATTGTTTAATTTTTATCTCATATCTAACTGTCATGAGCCGCTTGTCAGAGCCTCCTGTGTGCCACACCCCCTCATTACCTCGCGTCTCTACCCTAATGGAATCCAGCTGTCGTCGATTGTGATCATCGGTTTGGGTTTCAGTCTTGTCAGTCTTCAGTATTTAGTCCGTGTCTCTGTACTGGTTGTCAGATCCGTCATTGTGGTATTTCGTGGTGTTCACCTCGTGTGTCTGGAAATAAACCCCGTATTCCCCGAACCTGCCTGCCTTTGCGTCATGCCTGCTTCACGCCGCAAGCACCCAGGCACTGCTTCCCCCGTGAACGGTGACACTAACTCTAAATTGCCCCCATCCAAACTTGCAGGCCAGAAATGCAGGAATTGATGTATATTAATAAATGAAAGGAAGATGACCAAATAAAACATGAAATATCTTGGATTCATACTGTCTACAATGAAATAAAAGTTAAAATAAATTTCAGAATCAGTGCTATTTTTAATTAGCATGTCCCATACCATCCCACCTTTTTCAGATTTAGGGATTTTATTAATTGTCACAATTTTTTTTGATTGACTCACTCAGTTCGGATCGTGCCAATTTGCTAGTAATTGCAACTGTAGACATTGGCTCCCAAAGGGGTAGTAAACAGAAATGTTTGGTGATTGCAATGTTATTGTAATTAGAAAGCACCCAATGAGACTGCTTGTCAGTGAACTTTTTAGCTCAGAAGAGCTCTTTTTGAACTGTAATTTGAGTTTCATTTTATTCATATTTTTGTAAATGAATAAAGTAATGAGATTTGTTATAAAACCAACAAATTTGCAATATTTTTACTGAATTATGCAAGTGTCCCAGTAATTTCTGTGAGCACTGGACAGTGTTTGTGTGATTAGCATCTGTGTTTCTGTGTTACTACTTTTAATGTCATGTAAATTGACTGAGTTCTGAGCCGCAGAAGTGCTGTCAGCCTCAGCTGAAGTGATATTTGCATGTGGTCTCTGTGGGAGGGGACTTCTACATGCTGTAATGATCAGCGATCAGAGATGAAGCAGACCCCGTAATGCAGGAAATGGTTTTATTTAGAATTAAGCCAGGTGCATCCAAATCCAAAAGGGCAAGACAGGCGGAGAGTTGGGTTGGTCGCGGGAGGTCAAAAACCAAGGTGGTCAGTCCTACAGAAAGAGACGAGACAAGGGAAGGATGGGACAGGTGGACGAAGGAAAACCAGGACGGCAGGGCAGGCAGAGTATGCGGAGATGATCAGGGAACCTGGGCAGGCACGACAGCAGGATACAACGATGTCGGCAGGAGGGTTAGACAAAAGACAGAAAAGCACTCGGTAAATGTCATACTGTAGGTATGGCAACAATACTTTTCAACCCTTGAAGCTTGTGTTGGGTTTAAGTAATTTGGTTGGACTGTGATGATTGCCTGTTGCTGTGTGACCCCACCCCTGTGGGCGTAACACATGCGGCACAAACATTAAGCTATATAATGCACCACTCATATAGGAGTAATCTTCACCTGCATTCACTGATAACTCCAGCTAATGGTCCTCTTCATCGTGAGCCAGGTGAGGGAACACAGTACAGATCCTGGCACTCTGCAGATCGCTGCCACTTTGAGAAGATTTTCTGCTTATTAGGTTGGACATGAAAGCAGCAAGAATAGTGTCTTTTCTAGGAGTAACATATTTCTATGTACTTTCAAGTAATTGTAGGAGCGTATGACCTTTTAATACCTTCTACAATTGATTGCAAAATATCTATTTAGGAAAAAAGCTGAAAGAAAATTTATGATCAGATCCGGTAAACTAACAGCCACTAATAGACACATAATACTTCTAGTTTCATTGTTTGTCACAATGTACGTGTGTAGTGCTGCGGTTTGTCATAGTGTACATGTGTGTGTCATGCTGTTGTTTGTTGTAGTGTACATGTGTGTAGTGCTGTTGTTTGTCAAAGTGCACGAGTGTGTTGTGCTGCTGTTTGTCATAGTGTACTTGTGTGTACTGTGCTGCTGTTTGTCATAGTGTACGTGTGTGTAGTGCTGCTGTTTGTAATAGTGTACGAGTGTGTATTGCTGCTGTTTGTCATAGTGAACATGTGTGTGTTGTGCTGCTGTTTATCATAGTGTACATGTGTGTAGTGCTGCTGTTTGTCAAAGTGCACGAGTGTGTAGTGCTGCTGTTTGTCAAAGTGCACGAGTGTGTATTGCTGCTGTTTGTCATAGTGTACTTGTGTGTGTTGTGCTGCTGTTTATCATAGTGTACATGTGTGTAGTGCTGCTGTTTGTCAAAGTGCATGAGTGTGTTGTGCTGCTGTTTGTCATAGTGTACTTGTGTGTACTGTGCTGCTGTTTGTCATAGTGTACGTGTGTGTGCTGTGCTGCTGTTTGTCATAGTGTACAGTATGTGTGTGTAGTGTTGCTGTTTGTTATTGTGTACATGTGTGTCATGCTCGGGAAGTGCAGTGACCCAGTGGGCCGTGTATCTGCAGGGTTTTGGGATTGAATTCCACTTTGGATCAACCTGTATCTTTTTTCTTCTTCAGAAAGGAAAAATGGCATCTGTGTGTCCCGTTCTGTTCCTGATCCTTGCTGTTGGGTGGGCAGCCATGCCAGTGATGAGATCGACGTGCAACTCAATGAGACGCAATGAGACGCGATATCAGAAATTCCTCAGGCAGCATTTTGCCCCAAAAATGACAGAACAAAAATGTGACAGCGAAATGTCCAAGAGGAAGATCTACGGGGATGAGGACACTCACAGCTGTAAGAAAATTAATTCATTCATTGCGGATGGCAAAAAAAATGATGTCAAACGTGTTTGTGAAAAGGGAGGTTCTCCATATCAGAGAAATCTAACCATAAGCAATAAGCCTTTTCATGTGATCACTTGCAACCTAAAGGGAGGTTCAGACCGCCCACCTTGTAAATACAGGGGAAACAAAAGCACCAGAAAGATTGTCGTTCGCTGTCAGAACAAGCTCCCAGTGCATTATGACGATGGAAAAATCATTGCACCTGCCAATGAATCAGTTTAGGCCCAAATTAATTGGGATTGAGATGAGATTATTAGCTTGTGCATTTTCTGTGAGCTGACTTGGATGTATAGTCATGTTACTCCAATATCCAATTCATATGTATTTCTCTAAGGCTTCTGTAAAATCTGTTGCTGATTTAAGATTCTGTATTAACTTCTTTGCAATAAGTATTACAATAAATAAAGAAACAGCATTTTAAATTTTGACTCATGTTTTTAAAAGGAAGGCATGTAACACACTTATTGTCATGCCCTGCTCGTCCAATCCTAATATATGCCATGCCTCTCCTCGCTACCTCATGTGGAATCCCGATGTCACCAGCTGTTTCCAGTCACGTTGTCCTGGTTAATTAAGTATGTTTCCCCAGTCTGGTCATTGACGTTATGTGGTGTAGCTGTCTCCTGATCATGTGCTCCGTTTAATTAAACCCCGTATTTTCCTGACACCTCGAGTCCTGCCTCTGCTTCCCGACTACACTTACTAAGCTCTATTTAATATCTGTAAAGAAACTCAGAAGAATGTATCTGATTTTATTTCCAACATCAAACTCCAAAACCATGATCCAAAAATACAGCAGTATTTTTAGTACATTTTCCAGTGATGGCAGAATAACATGAAATATCATGGTTTGCCTCATCTGTGTGTTTAAATACAGGTCTTAAACTCTTTTCAGTCTCAGTTATTTTCTTTATGCAGTATCATCATAATCATTCTGGATACCTTTGTTAGTTCAGACTTTTATGTCTGGCCAATATAACTAGTAACTCACTTCTTGAGTACTTTCTTACTCTTACTGAAGTACATATTTCACTAGGTTCAGCGGGTCAGTCAGATGCAAGCGGTTTTAATGAAACAGACTGTAATCCCTGGGAAAAAATTCTAAAACGTGTTTCTGGGCTCATGGTCAGGAGAGAGGTGGGGGTCAGGTGATCGTCTACTATGTCTCTACTGCCAAGCTAGTTTGGGGAGGGGGTGCCTTCTGCTTGTGTGCTGGCAGCTCTGGTGTGGGCTTCTGGGCAATAGCATGCCCGGTGCCCTTTTCTCCAGCAGCACCAGCAGATGAGCTTGACATCCCTCGTCATCCTCTTAGCTGCCTGGATTACATGAATTACACACAGGGCATGCTGGGATATGCAAACCCTGCCAACGCTACAATACATACATACAGTATAGTTTTGAGAATGATTTTGGTTTCCACAAAGTTTGTTGCTTCATTGTTTGTAGATCTTTTTGTCAGATGTTTATATGGTATACTGAAGTATAACTGCAAGCATTTCATAAGTACCAAAGGCTTTTATTGACAATTACATTAAGTTTATGCAAAGAGTCAATATTTGCAGTGTTGGCCCTTCTTTTTCACAATCTGAAATTCGCCCTGGCATGCTGTCAATCTAATTCTGGGCCAAATCCAGACTGATGGCAGCCCATTGCTGCATAATCAATGTTTGGAGTTTGTGAGAATTTGTAGGTTTTTATCCTGTTGAGGACTGTCGATGCGATCTCAATGTAATTAAGGTCTGGGGAGTTTAATACTCTCATGGAGACTGACAGTGATCCTTTAACAACAGTGTTTCCAGCAATTCTTGATTCTGTTAGTGTGTGTGAGAATGTAGCCAGGTCGCTAAACAATTCCTGTAAACATAACCTGGATTTGAAGAACAAAAGGCATTGTGGTTGGGAGAAGTTGCTAATAAATCCAGGGCCAAACAAAGTTGCTAATGTTGCATTGAAGGTGAGAATAATCCAGATCCATAGGATAGAATGGGATTACACAATGCGTGCTGTTCAAAGTTACAGATTGTTCCTGCTGTTATTGGACCACTTCATCTGAGATATGTAATCAAAAGGGAACCTGACCGAGGCCAAGTGTGAACTGGACATCATCCCTGCCACGTTTTTTCTTTCTTTCTTGTAATGTGAGTTTAGTTTGCATCAAGAGAGGAAGGGCGATATACCGCGCTGCCATTTTTAGCTGTGAGCATTTAAAGACCAATACGTTTTTTTAAAGGTTCCAGAAAACATCTTCTACGCATTCTTATTGGATGCACCGCAGTGGCCACATCCTTTTTACCAGCCAGTAGTAGTAGGTTAATTCCAGATACAGTACCTTCATAAAAGCCACTATGGAGCTCTGATCGAGAGTTACCAAAATAATTTGATTATATTACCTATAATTACTCAGTATATTTATAATGTTGATTCACACTACATTTTATATAACTTACAGTATAATTTGTATAACTTAATTTTTTGGGTACTATTTTTATATTATGTAAAAGTAGTAAAAACATTACTTTATTTCTGCTCTTTATGAAATTAAGTGGTACTGCTGCCAGAGGTGGTTATAGACAAAATCTTTCACAACAAAAAGGAGAAATAGACAAAGAGAAGTTAGATGGGTGGTGCTCTTACAGTATGATACTGATAAGCTGGCAATGAATTATAGATCGTCACGGTGATAATTGTCAGCTCTCTGAAACTTTGCATTCATTGGTGTGTAAATATGCAAAGCTACCTTTGGGTGCCGGTGGTAAAATCTAGGAGGCTGGGGGGCAGGATGGGCTGATGCGGTAAATTTTGTCATTGTATTTCCCCTCAGCATCAGCCCACAATCAGGGCAGCCCACCAGGAGGTCTCCCATATCTCCCAATTAGCCACTCGGGGATCTGGGAGTCCTTAGGAATCTGTTTCATTTGGGTCCCCCGTTCCCAATCTGCCTTGTGATGGGTAAGAGGTATTGTCACGCTCCGTCCGTTCCAGCCTCGTGTGTGCCACGCCCCCCTTGCGCCTCGTGTGCAAATCCCAATTGAAACCACCTGTGGTCCATCCGTTTGAGTGTATTCCTCTGTTTCCTGATTAGTTTGCTGTCAGTCTTGTGTTTTTAGTCTGCGTCTGAGTTAGTTACCCCAGATCTGTCATTGTGATGTCTCGTGGCGTTTACCCTTGTCTCCTTATCATTAAACCCTGCTGTTTCGGATATTCCTGCCTCACGTCGTCTTGCCTGCCCGCACGCCACTTGCATCCAGGCACGCTGCACACCCGCATCGTGACAGAATGACAGATCTCACAGAAGAAGCACAGAAGGAGACCGAAGCCGTTCGCCTCGGTCTACTTCGGGAGGTGCTTCATTAGGGGAAGGTTTCGGAGGTCCGGACGGATTCGCACGCAACGCAGTTAGTCTGCGACAGTTCGGACCTTCTGATGAGGACTCCTCCCCCCGGCAGCGGCTACCAGTTTGAGAAGGTGAGGGACAACCTTTGGGAGCTCGTCCAGCACATCGCCCAGCTACGGGAGCAGACAGACGCGCTAGATAACCCGGAGGAACAGAGGCCGGATTTCTCGATTCCGGTCGGGCATACCTGCCTCTGTCCCCTGGGGTTGCCAGAGGACAACCCGGAGACGGAGCACATAATTGCCGTCGGACTCGCGGATCTCCACTCCCGGGAATGCCCAGGAGAGGGAGAAGGAAGAAGGCAAGGCGGAGGAAAAAGAAAAGGCGAAAGGGTGAGGAAGTGCCTCCCCGCTCTCTTGCTGAGTCGCCCGCCTGTATTCCTCCGGACCCGACGCCCCCCCCGTGCGACTGCCGAGTCAACGCCCGCCTGCTTCCCTGCCGAATCCTCCAGCCCACCTGCTGAGCTGCCTGCCAAGCAAAAGGGTAAGGCAAAACCTACCCACTTGCCTGCCTGCACGCCTATCAAGCCAACGCCCCCCCGCGATACTGCAAAGCCCGAGCCCCCCCCAGCAGCCACAGCCGCTTTGCTGACAGACACGCCCGCTGCCACGGCCGCTCCCGAGACTCCTGCTGCCCCGACTGCCACACCCGCCGAGTCGACGTTCCCCAAGCAGAAGGGTGAGGCCACGCCTCCCCGCTCGGTGGTACCGACGCCCGCTACCGCCCTGGTAGCATCACCGGCAGCCACACCTGCTGCCAATCCAGCCCCTGCGGCCCCAGAGACTCTTGCCCCGGCCCCAGAGACTCTCACCCCTGTGACTCTTGCCCCGGCCCCAAAGACTCTCACCCCGGCCCCAGTGGCCCTAGAGACTCTTTCCCCGGCCCCAGTGGCCCTAGAGACTCTTGCCCCGGCCCCAGAGACTCCTGCCCCCCTGACTGTTGCCTCCGTGACTCCTGCCCCAGAGACCCCCCTGACTGTAACCCCCC
>JAODUD010000002.1:19968825-19980186 GCA_026784285.1 Stomatorhinus walkeri
AGATCATCTATTCACACTGGCTGGGAAAGTGCCAGAGAAAGAGGCTTGTCAGTCTCATACATAGGAGAGCCTGGGAGGGAGGTGTTGGCAAGGCAGAGAAACGGGGGCCCGCTGATGCTTATTAATCACCAGGAACGATGATGCAGCCACAGCTGTGCTGATTTGTTTTTTTTTTTACATGAGAGAAGATGAGAGAACGGCCTTCAACCATAAGCAGATTGGACTTAATTAGTTAAATGCCACACATTAAAAAAATTAAAAGCCCACACAAATAGTTACACACAAGAGGAGAGGATGTCAATCCAGTCAAACCATTCTATTAACAATGATTCCCATTGGCCATAACATGACTGGAAATTGCATTTATATGCATAAAAGGTCTGGCGATAGCCAAAGTCTTTGCTTGGGACAGTAAATTGGGGAAGCAATTGAAACCAGGAGGAATTGCTTTTGCACTGGAGTCATTTTGCCTTTTCTCTCGGGACATTAAGCTGTTCTTTCAGCATCAAAGGCCATGTTTTTTAACTATTGGCCCAACAGTTGGCCAAACATCTAGCAGGTGCATGCATGCAAAGTCTAACGACTGACATGGATGCGTCTACATTCAACGTAGATATGTTTGTTTGTTTTGTTTAGTGATGTAATATTCTTCAGAAGCACTATTTGATGTGGCGGACTGATAATATTTATATCGAAAATATACAGCGGCACAATGCACTCCGATTGGTCCGTATGGCTGTCACCTGGGCCTCAGTGTGACACTCATTCGTCTTTCAAGTCTGGCTACATTTTTTCCAGCACAAAGATGTCTGCCTGCAAATATTTATTAATGGTTTTAATTATATGAACACTGTTGCCTGCAAACACCTAGCATTTGTTTGAGTCCGTTAAATGACAATGAGGAACTTTGTTGTGATTATTCAGCACATGATGCTTATTTTCCAGGAAATGTAATGTCCAAGGTCACGGTTTCTCACACCTGCCCATGCTGTAACCAGCTTTCCAGCCAGTCATGACCACAAACAATGCTTGCGCGGCCTGTTACATTCAAATTTGATGTGATTATTTTCAGCTCAATCAGATCAATAACCTATTAAAAAACACCAATCTGTTTCATAGGCAACAAACCACAAAACCATAGACAGGTTAGGACAGTGTTTCCCAACCCGGTCCTCGGGGAACCCTGGATACTCCACGTTTTTGCTCCCTCCCAGCACCCCGCCAATCAGGAACACTGAATACCTGGTACAGGTGTGCTGGGAGTTGAAAGGAAGCAAAGATGTGGACTGGCTGGGGTTCCCCAAGGACCGGGTTGGGAAACACTGGGTGGAGAGCAGTTTCACTATTAGACCCGTGAGCAAGGCCCTTAACCAATAGCTGTCTGACTCTGTCTCCACAAAAATGTACCTTGTTTTGGATCAAAGTGTCATCTGAATAAATACAATAATAAATAATAAATAATTATATATGTATATTAGATGGCTAATCAATAACATTTACTCTGCACAGAGAAGTGACTCATTGATGGCCATTGACTTTGACCACGACCTTGATTTACACTGAGGAGGGGGGTCGGGTTGGGGGGGTGGCTTGCCAATTAACCTTGGACACCCAGAGATTTTTTTCTCCCAGTTTCCAAATTTGAGAGTTTTAGGTTCCTCTCTTACATTTTCTGCAGGCTTCTGTCTTTCTGCCTGCATAAACGATGCAATGTAATTGTCAAGGGCCTTGGGGATTGAACTGAATGGAATTTAGCTCACTGTGATCTGGGTGTTTTAGATTTAAATGTAGTCATTCAAGCCATAGTTGACATCTCTGATACTGACTGCAACATGCAGGTTGCTGCACACTCTGCTTTTGCTTATTTTGTCTCTTTTCCAAACTTGCACAGATTATTACAGGTTAATTATGATCCTCTTCGGATTCATAAAGTCTATCAATAACCCCACAAGGCCCCACTGACAGCTGCACAACGCCTCTGCTGTGTTTCTGAATCCTTCTGACAGCCAATGAATGGCCTCCACACAGGAGGTGACAGCCAATGAATGGCCTCCACACAGGAGGTGGCAGCGTGAACAAGCTCTACCAGCCCGTAAAACTAACCAACCAGCTCCCAGGATTTTGCCAGCCAGCAATTATTGTATAATTTGCGTTGTAAATCTTCCCAGTTCTTGTCATGGCATCATCAGTCGTGACAATTAAACACATTTCACAAGGTAATTTCGCAAAACGAGGCCAGGGTGCGTCATGTGACTTGAGGCAAGTCACATGACACTTAGTTGGGGGGGGGGGGATATGAAAAAAGGTGGGACTGACGGAAGTCTCCACTCAACAGGATGAATACACCCAATGTCAGGGTGCACTGAAACATCCTAGTAACAGACTGTCTGGCTGGCCTTGTTAAGTCTGTATTGTAAAAATGAGGGTCTCCTGCCTCTCTAGGTGAAACAGCTGTTTTCTGAGCCACTGTGTAGTTTAGTGCCTCTCTGATGAATCTCCATCCACCAGCTAACAGACTGCTGACTCACCTCCGTCCTGTCCTTACCTAAGCCTTGTAAATTCCTTTGTCTAAAAATCACATCCTGAAAAGGCCGCTCATTTCAGCTCGTCAAAGGAGCTTGGTGGAACCGCTGCAGGAAACAAATTAAGCGCAGGTATAAAACCCTCCGTCCCATCCAGGAATTCTTCATGTCATGACAACTTCGATTTATGACACACTCCACCACCCCCCAGCAAGACTGTCATCGCTTATTAAATCCACCTTTGCGATGCTAACCGTCAATCTCAGAGCACACCTCACCAGACCGAGAATCTAAATACCAAGTCTTAGGTACCCCAGTTCCATGTTTTCAGACAGTGCTTTTAACATGCACCATTTAACGTCCAATTAGGCGCCAACGTCATACTGCTCAGAACAATGCGCCGCTGTGTGTCGGCTAACGTTCTTGTTTCACCGTCATGTGACGAGGCTGCAGAGTTGACTCAGTGACAGGAAACGCGTCCAGATGGAGGCTGGAATATGCCTTCTGAATGAACCGCACACGTCAGCAAAATGTAACACCTACGTCGCAAACACCTGAAGACACAGAAGCTGCTCTGCGAGGGAATATTTCAAATGAGAGTGAGCCTGGGGGGTCCTGCAGGGCCCCGGAGTTTGGATGTACAATTTATGAGTCAGAACAGTTGATTTTCCAAAACCTTAAACCCATTTCTCACGAAGCTGGTCGCCATCTGCATGGTTTTGCAAAGAATATTAATTGTTAATTAAATACATTTGTTTTACCAAATGATTTTAATTCATTTGATTACTGCATAGTATACTGTGAAAAGTGCCAATTTTAAGAATACCAGCAGGTCTCAATATTAAAAAGTAATGCTAATTTTTGGTAACTAGGTGACCATTACACTGCAGAAACACATCGACCTCCGCTGATAAACCTAATTATCTCAACGCAGGTTAAATCTACTGACGACAGTTTGATAGTGTTTAAAGAAATTTCTGCTACAGTTTGATTGCACGGAAAATTGCCCGACATGTACGGAAAAGTGAGAGTACCAGAGTTTAATCTCAGGTCGAACGCCGGCGATTTGAAGCTGGCGAGGGAAATATGAAAAGACGCAAACTGGGGATGCAACTGAACACTACAATTTTCACATGCGGTCAGTCCCCAGCATTATAAATACAATCCGTTATGATAGCGGGGATTCGTGTGTTATTGTTTACCTGCTGCAGCTTCTTATCCGTGCATTTTCCCAGTGAAGGTGAGAAAGATTTAACCGGAAAGCGTTTTGCGGGATTTGCCGCTGGTTATGAACGCAAATTGGTGGGAAATGTTTCATCCTGCTTCATTGTAGAAGTTACTGGAAGTTTTCAGAATTTATCTCTTTGATTTAAAACAAAATGACTAAATTATTATTAGAGGCGGCAGTGTCGAAGTGCTTTTGCATGTAGTTGTAATAAATTAATCTGATTTTAATAAAGTCAATGTTATTTTTAGAGATTGGCTTGGGGTCTTGCAATTAAAATACTTTAAAACATGTATTACCAGAATACAAAAAAAAAGTTGCCCTGTCCAAACAAAACATTAATCTCCTCCAATCATGGGTGTGATCTATGTTTTTTTTCCTCTCTCTCCCTGCACTCAGAAAAAAACACTCAAATTACATTAGGAGCCAAGAGCAAAATGAAACGTATCAGGTTTCAAAACTAAACATCTGCTGTTAATCAAATCACTCTTGTCTCCAACCTTATTAAGAGTCATGACATCTTCCCGCTGAATACTGTTAAATGTGTCAGATGATTATTGTTAAGAAAACACAGTGCTGACAAGCTGTCAATTTGACGAAACATTTTTGTTGTCAGGGAGAACAAAGACACAATAAAAGCCACCCCAAACAATGCAACGGATTTCTGCTGCACGCCGAATCTCTGCAGGTGCGAGGAACAGCCAGCGTAGCTCTTTACTACACCTCTAACAAAAGTTGTTTTCCTTACACGCCAAACACTGGAATGTGAGGATTCTTCGGATATGGAGGTTGGACATTCTGACCCAAGAACTGGGAATGTTAAAAGAATGCAGTATAATTCATCTACTCTCTTCCTAAAAGCACAGCGGAGCTCAAATTGACTGATCCTCAACCTACCCTGCCCCCTCCTCCCCCTTTCTCTCTCTCTCACACACACACACCTAAAACCTAGCCCTTCAGCCACACCTGAGCTGATGTCTCTATAACGTCAGCTTGGCACGGACTCATCACTCTGACCCGTGGGAACGGCCAATTAAGTCACCTGGGAAATCAGAGGGTGATCACCGGAGGCTAGATTTTCATAATGTATTAATTTTTTTTTCTTCGTACAAAATTGCTTATCAAACACTTTCACACAAAGCAACTTACAATGTTACGTTTGTCTGTTTACACAGCTAGGTGATCCTGAAGTGAACTTTCGGAAAGGTGCAGCAGTGTGCACGAGATTCCAACAGTCCTGTGCATTTCCTGGTATTTAGGAGTCAGCAAATGTTATGTGAACATTATAGTTTTAATAAGGCCAAGAACAGGGGTGGGAGGCATGATATTTGGTCCCAAAAAAATACAATACAACAGCTGGGAGAGGGTTCGTAAATATTCCCAAAGCTGTGTGAAAGTCAAAGCTTCCATTCACCCAGAGACGAATCCCAATGCTCAGTCAGGCAAGGTCTCCAAAGGGACCAGAGGCAGGCATGACTGAGGAAACAGGCCAACTGCAGCTCTGTATTACGTGCAGAACAAAATCAGAAGCAAAGTACCAACACAGGCACCAAACACTGCTGTTTTTCCCACAGGCATCCTGCTAATCTTGATAGCAAACATCAAAGCTTAGATTTTTTTTTCCCCTTGGATTTGCATGTAATGCACGATCTGGTGACAGCCTGCATGCCCCCCCCCCCCCCCATGCTGGATCATGGTGAACCTGCATGGCAGTTAGCGTGCAGCCTGTGTGTCAGGTGGACGAAGCTCGTCCTGCCACCGCACAAAGCAGCCCCTCTGTATGCCAGAGGGCAACCCAACCCCTGTCAGGCAAGAAAACAAGGGCTGTGTTTATCACTTAACGGCGACCTGAAGGTCAGGGGCCGCAGTGCTCTCATGGAACACCGTTTCCTGATTGGTGTGAAGCTCACCTGATCCCAGTGCTGACACCATCAGTGCAGCTGAGATTTCCAAGCCACCTCCAACTGCTTCCACTCATTTTTACAGTTTTTGCTCTCTCTCAGTGTTGAGTCACAAGACTGCCGACAGTTTTATTTATCTAGCAGACGTTTTATCCAAAGATGCATTTTTTTTGAGGAAGCAGGGTTTGTACTTTCTGAACCCGAACTTTCCACCTCTATTAACACAAGTATTCTGGTTGAGGAGGAACACAAAAAAAATATACAGAAGATTTAGATATATAAAACTGCCAAAATACAACGCCAGGACATTTTCTCGACTGCTTCATCTCATTTAAATGCCACCGATGATAATATCTTAGCTCCAACAGCTTTAAATGTAATGATTCACAGCATGGTTAACCTCAAGTCTGCATCGCAGTGTCTCATCACAGAAACGGACACAGAGACTAAGCTGCATGCAAGCACAATGGAGAATTATGGGTGGGGTGCGATTAAAGATTTGCTCCGTCACGGTCCACCCTTACAAAGAGTGCTGGCCAAGTCGCCCAGAATGCACAACATCTAAACCCTGCAGACAGCGGCGAAGGGCCTTTCTGAGAAACCCATTGGTCTCGTAGATTGTTATGGAGACCGCTCCACACCTACTTACACAGAACCATCTGTTCTTTAGTTTACACCTCCCGGTCTCCATGACAACCACAGGAAGGCAGGTAGCAGGGACACCTTAAATGGCTTAGATAGTAGGAGGCTGGGGGGCGCAGCGATGGAGGACACAGGGTGGGTATGGGGGAGGGCATTGATTTAATCGAGTGTGAAAACGTGCGGATGTCAGCGACAGGGCTGTCTTGGTAGCTCCCATCGAAAAACCCATATTGTAAATTTCACACTTGCAGACACGCCCAAAATTAATAGAGAGCAAGCCCAGATCTGGTCACAATTCGTTGCATCAGCCGTGACTATCGCTAGCACTTAATTGAGGATCATGACTATACCTTACCCGAGATCAAGAATAAACAGCACGGCAATCAGATGGACGAAAGACTTCAGGGATATTTGGATTTTGTTTGAAGAGAAGCGTAGGCGAGACAAGCAGTGACGATGATAGTCATGCATACAAGAAAAAAACATGAAATATCAGAATTTAACAACTCTGTCAGTCAGCGGACATGCCAAATAAAATCATTCGTTTGATTCTCCCATTTAAGCTGCAATCTCCATTGTAAGAGGATATCTCTGTGCCGGTCTGAACTTAGCTAAACCCCCAGTCGATAATCTTCTGCTATTTAGGAGAGGAAAAGCTGGTTTGCTCATACATTTTCTTTCACAGTTTATATGCATATCGGCTCATAATGAGACTGACTATTGTAAAAAGGTGATGAGGACGGGTTAGATCCAACACCTCGCTGTAGGCTGGGAGAATTAGCAGGTGTAGCTCACAGTGCAGAAGCGTGACATGTATTAATTTCCCAGCTGGTGTAACTAACAGCCTACAGCTCCGAGGCACCAGTGAACAATTTACTATCAATCAGCAGGATCATAAATAAATCGTGCAGAAAAACAGGTTGAATTTTAAGAGAGAACCACAACATCCAGCGGAAAATAAGGTCTTGAAAAACAACTTTAGTGGGAACAGATTATACGACGGAAAACCTACAAACCGCATTTATCTGATACGGCCATAGAAAAAATTACATGATCAGATGCGATTTTTTTTCTGGGGAGGCTCTAATTATAGGACAATGGATTACACGCATTAACAACTAATCTCAATAAAACATATATATTAATAAAATAAACACCCAAAATACACAGTGTGAACAGGAAGGAGGTTAGAGGATGCGATAATTTGCAGATTTAATCTCGCGCCGTACAGCTATGCTGCGCATTCTGAAAATGCCTATTAAACAGTACAATGGCTCCATAGTGGAAAGGAATTTTATTTCCTTTCTTCGCTGGGAGATTCGGATCAACATGTTCGCTTCCCCTGGGCTTTACCCCCCTCTCCCACCACCAAAATTTCCGTTTTTCTCAATATCTCCTTAATGTCTTGCAAATAAATTAAAGTTGGCAGAATATTTAAAATGTTCGTCTCAAGTCTCAAGTATGCTCGCGTGCTACTGTTAAAGTTTCCCGTACATTTCAGATACAGCGAGCCGGTGTGTGAGGCTGCCTTTCGCTTCTCAATCATCTTGACGCTGTTTTGACTTGGCTCCCCTTGCCGCTTCATCACCTGCGATGGTAGTGATTCACTATCCCACCTTCACACTCCTAACAAGAGATCGCATCAGGTAATGGGAGGAAGGGGTCTGGCGATCGCAGCTAATTTGCAGATGGAGTTAACAAGTCTCAGGTGGAATAAACCAAGCGCCCACTTAACCCTTTGCCTCATTATAACCACACTTTAAGGTTACTGGGTTAAACAAGCAATGGCCATCAATAATATGCGTCCGTTAATTAGTGGCCATAACAAAATTTAGGTTAGCATGAGGCGTAATGTGCATTTCACGCTGCGACTTTGCAGTTGGTACAGCTGAGATTGTCACAAGTGTAGGGCAGGGTAACGTGGTCTGCGGTTAAAGGGTTTTTTTATATAACACAATACCTCTGTTAGGCCTGTTAAAAACAGCTGCAGTTTAATCACGATTAAAAATGCGTAAAAAGATTAAAAAAAAAAAAAACCGTAGACTTTATCTCCCTCTTTGTGTTTCGTACTTTGCTCGTAAAAATTCGTGTTCGGACTGGTTTTATTTTGTGAACTAATGGGGGCTTCCAAAATGAAACTTTATTTACGCCGGGCGATCAATGAATTGCAGCTAAGCAAATTGTAACAGATTGTTGGCTTTGCCACCGTGAATAATTTCATGTAAAATGTTTGAAAAATATCTCAATAAGTCTGGAACGACAACACAAATATGAACAGCCGTAAACTGTGAAAAATAAAGTTAAGTCCAACAATAACTTCATACCGCTTTTGCCGCAGTTCCTTCTCCGGATCCTATAGCAATCTATTGATATATTCCGCTTACAAATTAAATTATATCGACAGCCACCATTTCGAACAGAATAATCAGATACGCATAAGTGAGACCAACACTATAAACTAATTTTACCGGGCTGTAAACAGATTAGCTGTAAGCAGGACATTTTTGAGACGTGATTCCATTCTGCTGTTTACAGGGTTTCACTTTGTCCGACAGTAAGAGTGCCCTCTACCGCTCCGTCACACTGCCTCCCAGCGCAATGAATGCAATCTTCATAGCTGCCAAAAAGTGAATGTTCTGCTCAGGTACCTTATACAACCTGTTTACGTGGACAAAACCTGACTTTTAAAATAAGATTGAGCGGGATCTTTATAAATATGGCTCTCTAATGCAGGTATACATACATATAAATACAACTGGTTCATTTCATTAGAGAAAACCATGCCATTGTCTTGGCAATTTTTTTGTCCTAAACATACATATAAACACACACTCACTCACATACACAAACACTGCTTTCAAAGCAGACAGGACACTAAAATCCAGACATAGGCTATATTAGACAAAGTTATTATTATAATGTTATAATTATTTTTATTATAGTTATTGTATTTTATAGCCCTAATGAATGTGCTTGTGACATCGTTTATTTTCTCACGTATTTTCCTCAATAAATTATAAGTTTGGAATTATACTCCACGGTTATCAAAATTATACAACCGCCCCTTCCCGTTTCGTAATACAATACGCTGCTGATTTATTTGACCTATTTTAATATTTCACTTTCGGAGAAAGGGTTGCATTTTAAGAATGCGAGTTTAACAATCATTTTAATGCTTTACGTTATTTCAAAGCATTTTGATTCTTACAGCTACTTAAGTTTTTGGCCTGTACTCTATCTGGGAAAGTCTGTGATGTACTGGAACGCTTGACTACACGTCAAATTAAATAATAAAACAAAATACTATTTATATCGTGGACATTAACACGTATTGATATATTCATTTAATATATCTAGCGTGTTTTATCTTTTGACCAGTGATTTAGAGACACTACTCCGTTTGGTGATTGTGTTTAACAATAATAAAGCATTTTCTGTGGAGACCACGAATATATTGTCACTTCAATCAGCGTGATATTTGAAAAATATTTGACGAAACGTTTCAGTTCGATTCAATCACGGCTTATGTCGGAGAAAAAAATCAGAAAACGCATTTAAAATTTCAAAAAGAAAATATATTTACAACCAGTGCTTATGTAAAAAGAAAATACATAAAATGGCTTATTTTCAAAATGTGTGCTTTTTACAGATTGCAGACTCAATTGGACGCGAGCGTTCGTTTTTATTACCAGATTTTTAGGCACATAAATGGGAAAGCCGCTGCTATCAAGTAGATTTGTCTCCCAGATCGGTGCATTACCTAATGGAATTTACATTTGAAAATATTTCAAATGAGGAAAATAACTATAAAAAAAACTAAATAAACACACATATATTGCTGCTTAAATATATCAGAATGTTCGTACCTCATGAGTAAAACTGAAAGACCAGTAAAACATATTTAAACACATTTAAAATCTACACATCTGAGTATTACACCAATTCGTCATTCCTTAAAAATGATTTACGCAAAAAGAAATATACATTTTTTTCATTCTATCCACAGATGCTTTAAAATAAAACAGATTGGTATTAATAATAACAATAAAATTATTATTATTACCATTATTGTTATTTCGTTTATGACGTTAATTTCAAGTTATTTTCAAAGTAATGTAAGTCAGGTACCGGCTATATAACAAACTCTTAACTCTTAATTTTCGGTGTTGACTCTCACTGTTGTTAATGTTACTTCGAAATGTAAATGTGAATTTAAAAAGAAATACTTTGCTATAATGCAGCTTCTTTGGGGTTGAAAATATCTTGTCATTTGCCCTCCAAACTGGAAAATGTACATTTTACTTTAAGTGTTAAAACTTGATAATATTCAGAAAAACTAAAATACAATTTTGTTTTTTTCCCCCTTTTTAAAATTAAATCAAATGTATCCAAGACTATATATGTGATGTTAACTGAATTTTAAATATAAAAAGAACTATTCTAACTTCATGAGGGGGCACAAAATCTAATTTCAATAATTTTAAACCAAAATATTATAACAAACATTTTATGTACCTTTCAGTCTTAATTTAGCTCTGTCGTGTTTGCATTTTCAAATTAACTTATCATAAATTGCATAGACTAGCAAGATAAAGAGTTGATGACAAACTCCTATCCTGTTTTATCCCATGATCCATCAGTCAAGTTGTGCTCGACACATAACAATCACTGACAAAAATACACCTAAAATTGACAGGTTAAAAAGCAACGTGATGATCATCAAAAGAGAGTGTGTGTCTTAAATAAGGACGGCGGAGGAAAAGACCTCATGTCCAGGTATGTGGCAAGATGCCTTCAAACGAAAGGAAGATGGTAGTTGACCATGCTGAAATCCTTCGTTGCTTGTGCACACGACACGTGCGCTGCATCCAGGAGGGTCTTATAAGCACCTGCACAGCGTCCTGTGGGGGGGCCTCTCTGGTGCACTGGGGCCAGAAGCAGTTCTCCATTCACTTGGCTGGGGGGATGATCTCACATGTGATCTAGACTTGATTCTATGAAGGTTTTGTGCTTCAGTTTTTATCGTATCGTAATTTTCACTCCAAGAGTCATTTGCGGCAAGTGTTTTTAA
>JAODUD010000002.1:19997987-20010993 GCA_026784285.1 Stomatorhinus walkeri
TATACACACACACACACACACACACACACGTGTACCATTGTGTTCAATACCAGGTTACCAGAGGTGAGATTAAATGAAAACCAGGATCAGGCTGTAGTACCATGTCGTCTGCTGTTCATTGAGACCCATTGCTACATTTACTTCCCTGTAATTTTAATTTAAGATGAAAAAACATTCATTTTTATAATACAATTTAAAATTGAAAAACTAATATTTTGTTGCTGATTCAAGTAATAATCCTTGATGCTATTGGGCCAAATTTAAAAGATTTTGTAAGCTATGTAATATTTTAAAGTATTGTTCAAGCGACGAAAAACAACTCACTTTGCTATAGAGTACATTGCCAAGTAGGCTTAAGTATATATTTTCAGATCATTGTTGTTTATTTAAATTCTGAAAAGTTCGTTGTTAGTGTTCAGTGTGAATGTGTTTTAACACATTACAGTATAAAACGGCTCGTTGCCAGATATATTTTTAACAAATATATTCTGATGTTCAGGCCTTTCGAAACAGCTAGAAGGCGGGATATATCCAGAAGCCCTTGGCGTCCCAAACGTCCAGACATATTTACACAGACCGCGTAGTTATTTCTAAGCAGATTTTAAAATCTATTTTTGTCGAAGTACTTGGCTTGCAGTTTTCTAAATCATACAGTTTAATCACGACAGTTAACGACCCCTCCATATTGTCTGTGATATACGCCATGATAGCGTGACTCACATATTTGTTTACGGTAATTTGTACTAATAAATTTCCATCCATGAAATAAGCTGACTCGCCGGTAAGTTTTAACTGGAAAATAATAATAAGAAAAAATACTAATGGAACTACCGACACTTTCAACTAAAAAGGAAAATACATAACAGAAAAAATACATGTAAAGTAAGGAAGCCACGGATTGCATGGGATACTCGGTTATCGATTATAAACGACAGAATGCCAAAGGAAAAATAGTCACTGGTTACTTACAGTAAATATCAATATCTATGGGTACATACCACACGAGTTAAATCTGAATAGGCCTACCAGCAATCGGCGTGTCCTGAACCTTGTCAGTTCAGGGTAATCGATTGCATATGCGTATTCCATGTGATATATTTGGTGTTATCAAATATTCGATTAGTTGAACGATTAGTTTCACAATGAAGGTGATCATTGTAATGTCAGTATTTGATAGCTATGCTTCCATCTAGAACGGCAAGGAAATTACATATAGGAAACAGCAGGAATATTAATTATTAAAATAGGCCAAATTGCAATAATGAATATGCTGTAAGAATATATTCAATGTACTATATATATAGACAAAAAATATAATATTAGTGCGCTATTGCACATTTGAATGTTTTTCAGTATTTTTATTTAATGTGTATGACTTATTTAGCATATTTCCGTCACATAATATGCTTCAAATCAAATCCTGTGTTTGAGACTATGGAATGATATATTAATGGTTATATAAGGTAAACGGTATGTTTTTATAAAAGCAGACGTATGTCTTCTTGCCACATCCGCAGCAGTTGCGTTTGGATAAATTAATGTACTGTATTCTGGTATCCAATTAATTTATAAAATCAAACACGAGAAATACAAAAAAGATTTATTAGAGAAGCATTTTATTGAAGAAGAAGAAAACATACTCGTGTCGCTCCACATAGTGGAGTTACATCAAATTACCTGGTTTACAGTATAACACAACTTTCTTGCTTAACAAGAATACTCAAGTACTCGTAAAACCGCGCATAGCATTACGGCATCTTATCTCTGAATTTTCGTTACGGAGACCAGGAGCCGCCGTCTCGTTCAGATGCGCCCTGTTTGGTGTCGCTGGTCTCCGGGGAGCCGGCGGTCTTGTCGTCGTCCTCCTGGGTCTTTCTCCACCTCGTCCTCCGGTTTTGGAACCACACTTTGACCTGCGTCTCAGAGAGTTGCAGCGCAGACGCCAGCAGCACCTTCTCCGTCCCTGTCATGTAGCGCTGTTTGCTGAAAACTTCTTCCAGCTTCTTCAGTTGCTCGTCCGTGAATATGGTCCGGATCCGCCTACAGGTTCTCCGCACGTAATTCCTCCTAGATATTAATTTTCCGCAGGAAGCAGCGTATCCTAAAAGATGGCAAAAGCAGATGGCATTATCGTAACGATCCAGTCTCATAATATCTGCATTGACAAGTTTGTTGGGAGCTTCTCTTACCGTTGTTATAATGCACGTCGCTGTTCTCGTCCTGCGGCTGGTAACTCATGTAAAAATGCGGATAAGGCGTGTTGGTAGTTGAGTAACCAGCTGGAGGCCACATCGGCAAGGCGGTTGCTGTTGTGTGCATGGGCGCCCACTGCGTCCCCATGCTCCGCTGGGTGGGTTCCGGGCTACCCCGAGAGAGGATTGCCTCGATGCTGAATGAGCTTTTCCTGACCCCGCTCGTCCCCTGGCCTTTGCTGCTCATCGCACCGTAGGCTGACCAGCTGAACTGCGCAGTATCCATTCCCGATCGCTGTAATTTCTCCCCAGTCAGCCGCAATTCGTCCTCGCTCCTATGAGGGTTTCTGAGTGTCACAGGCTCTAGTGACTAGGGATTTATACCCCGCTTCACCGGATTGGGTGAAGTGTGCCCCGGGGTGTTGACACAATGAAGGCGAGAATTCCCTTTGAAGAGATTAGAGTTAAATGTAGCTTGATGAGGGTCCCGGTTAAGGTTAGAGGCTGCTAATGGATCAACTACGACCCGATAAATTCCCAATAATGGCTTCTGAGGTTTTACTGCCCGTGAGCTGACGATGTGACAAATATCCTCAATCAATCTAAGTGCAAAACCATAATCGGCCACAAAAGGGTTTTCTCCGAACTATTATATTTCGCATAATACGAGCAATCAAATCAAAATTACCGGGCAGTTTCGACAAACGCCCATAATTAAAATTCACGTTTTTGCTTGCATCGGAATGCTTTATCTTTGGCCAAACAAGCTTTTAAAGTATCAAATGGGCAACTCCCATTACGGTTGATATTGCTACTTAAAATGAAATACAATATATCAATGGAAAGAAACATTCAAGTAAAACCGTTTAGAAGCACACATAGTGGTAAATTATGTAGGCCTATATCAGTGTTATTTGACATTATATGATATTCACAATAACATCGCATTTGATTTTTATAGTATTCCATATGAAATCGAAACGAAATTTCGATGGTATGTAATTGTCGTATGTGATTACTGATAAAAAACAAAGCGTATGTCTCTTTTAATTTTATTTATGAATGGCTACAAATCTGAAGATAGTCAAAGCTATTGTTGACTTTTTCCACCTGGGCCCTGTCAAGAAAGAGGTAATAAAGTGTGTAAGCGTTACTGAACTTATTACGATTTTTCACGATTTATTACTACGGGAGACTTTACTAGACTGGGATTGGGTCAGATTCTAATTTGTTTAATCAGCCAAAGCCCTCACGCGGGGCTTACTGCGTTTGTCTTGGCAAGAGGACAGTCCATTACTGGTTATTTTTCACCACGACTCAAAACAAGTAATTCCGTGGCCAAGCACCGCCAAAATCGAATTCAAACGAATTGTACATGGAAATAAAGTAACAAAAGAAATAGGGAACACGATAGGAAACGTACATGCACTTAGCGAAGTTACGCAGCTAATAGCCTTGCAAGTCTTTAATGTTTCCATGCATTGTAGGTGTTTAAAGTTTATTTATGCATATAAAAATCAATGCACCATACTAATTAAAATATAGAAAATAATTATACATTTAATTTTAGTTCCAACGAATAATTAGTGTAACTTCTAGTATTGGTAACTCATGTGGTTAAGAACGCCACAAATACAGAGGCCTGGCTGCATTCCGGGTTCAAAGGCTCTTAAAAGCTCCAATTCACGGCGTTTTCCGAGGGACTTGAGATTTAAGTCACACTTGAAAGAATAGGATACGTAATTATTTTAAGCACCTGTAGTTTTGCACATTTAACATATGAAAGCCCTTTAATAGTGACGGGTGTCAAACTTGCAAGTTTCACAGTTACGGGCTTTACATAGAAACACACGAAATGAGCCTTATATCGAGGTCGCATGGGTACAGGAGACATGAGCAGCTACTCATCTGCTCTTACATACAGTAAATATATATGTGAAAACTGCTGGGACACTAACATAATTATTAGCCCATAAGTATCATTTTCAATATTTCAATTAATTAAAATAAAACGGTTAAGAACAACTGCCTGGAGATTGCATTATTGCGCCATCTAGTGGTGAGACGTCAGTAAATCAACACGCTGCACGTAAAGTCACATGGTATGTCTTCCAACAAAAACGAAATATAAAAAGGCGGTAATTACTTTATGAATCATTTATATAGATATTTCCATTTATAAGTGATTCATAATGTAATACAATTATAGTAATGAATGTGTAATTATTCAGAATTTTGACATTAACCCTAAGGTCATTTTTAACCTTTCTCTCAAGAGCGATATTTTACAAAAAATTAGCCACCTCGATGGAAACCGAGGTTCGAGTCTCAGCCCCGGTTCTAATATGTCGGGAGTTTGCATGTTCTGCCCATGTGTATGTAGGGTTATCACCCACAGAGTTCAAAAACATATGTTGGAGTGGAATTTTATGTGTGTGAATGATGGGTTAGCCCTGTCCTGTTTTGCAGCCATTGTTTCCAGGATAGGCTCTGCACCCACACAGGTATAGAAAACATATGATAGAATGAATGTTGTCGGGGGTCTTCAGAGAATACCTCCACAATAAAAACAAATAAAAACAGACAGGCGCCATCTGCAGGGCTTTGCATTTTGCCAGTTGCCTGCAGTGAGATATATTATTGTAACTAAAAGGAACTACCGATGTTGACACAAAGATATTTTTGATAAAAATGTTTAATACAACACTGAGAGGAAGACGGCAGACCATGCACGAAATAAGTTTCCAGACCTTTAGCTTTGTATAAATAGTGTGCAAACAGAGCAGTGGAACTGAACTGTCTTAAACGTACTGATGCCATCTGATGTCTATGGGGGTACCAGAAAAATATATATACTATAACAGCCAGTAAATGAACCCATGTGAACCTGAGAGGCAGGGCGGAGCACATGGTGTTCTGAGGACTTCAAGCTCTGTGGCGCCTCCTACAGCTCGCATCAGTTCTGCAACCTTGTTGCACCTCTCAACTGCCATTTTTCAGAAAGGAGACGATGATTTGATGGTGCGCTGGTGTACCGGGCTGAAACAGACGTACCTGTGCCACGCTCACCAAGTATGTGCAGTTTCACTATCTAAGGCTACTGAATAAAATTAAAGTAAAAAAAAACAAAACAATACTGTATGGCTACTAGGTCATCATCTCTGCCCATGTAAGCTCAGGAAATCCAACCAATTTCAGCCGTGAAGTCCACTCCCTGTAAATCAGTGTGTAACTTGTATTGCAGCTTGTCCACAGTAAAGGGTTGTACTTCACATTGGGAACCCCCCAGTCTCTGTGGCACAATGGCTTCCTGATGCCACTTCCCCAAGACCCCAGGTCAGATGATACCGTCATCCTCACCCACCCCAATGAGTGACCAGCACATGGAATCACAACAGTCAGGGAGGCGGGGTGGAATTAGTTGAGCAGACACCAGGGGGTTTGATTCTGGTCACACTCCAGCTCAACATTAACCACTGTGCAGGGGGCGCCGCTGATAGCCACTTCCTGCCTGGACTCCACCTTGTACTGCAGGTTGCTGAGCCCGCCTTCTGGGTCCACTTTGAACTGCTCCTGTTTGCATGGGAACAGCACAGCGCTCATTAAGGGATAGGAACTTTACATATTAGTGTCTAACCAATGAATTCGCCCCCGATTCCTAACTTTTGGAAGCAAGTAACAATCGCAAGAAGACAACTAAAGATGAAATGGTGGAAGTATGACAGTAAAGGATCAGGTGACAGGAGGCAGATTTCTTGAGTAGTAAAGGATTATTCAAAGTTCATAAAGAGCCGTTTTTCAGACCTTTCACAGTAGCTAGAACTTCATCCTGTGAAACTACCATACAGGCATTGACTGCAATTTACCTGCTTCTGTGCTGCAATCCTCTTCTGGTCCCTCTTTCTCCAAGCTGGGTCATGGATGTGTCGAAAGGTTTTGTAGCCAGTATTTATGCCAGTGGGTCGGAAAAGCTGGACATGGGGAAATCACACCACGGCAACAAATTTAGAGACAGAACTATTTGTCCCAAGCTGCAGAACCCTTAAGTTCCCTTTGTATCGACCAGTGTTCATAGTCTGTGATTGTATATGATGCTGGTGTTTCCAAACACACCTGGTCAATTCAGAAAACTGTTACATTTCCACGCGCCGTCGCTAAGCGAGTGATGTTGCTGCAGAGTCATGTTTCCCCACATAGTTGATGCCAATCTGGAGGATTAAAAGTTATGTCCACCAGGAGGCAGTGCGAGAAGTAATTTTGGTCGGCTAAATAGTTTCTGGTCTTACTTGTTTGTGTGAGTTTGTGGCCTCAAATTCCACAAGCTATTAAAGGTGAACACTGGAAGAAGACGAGCAGAGCACCATACATACATATTATACAGACACTCCTCTACTTATGAATGAGTTACATTCCGAACGGCCGTTCGTGACTTGTAATGTTCATAAGTCATTATTCAGCATTGTTTTAAGTGTATACGCAAGTACAAAGAATGGGAGTATGCATGCTACGCTTACAGTCCTCTATGTTCATATGTGTGAAATTTCCTAAGTTGAAAGTTTGTAGAGGAGTTTGCAAAAAAATTGTGCGGAATGAATGAAAGCAGGACAAGCTTGTAGCCATGATGCACATTCAAATAGATTGTGAGCACTGAGTATAAACTGGCCCATAGGGGCCATTGCCAGGTCATAATATCGCACAAGGAAGCAACCTCAGGTTTCTGTACCTCCAGTCCAGCCGCTTTCAGCCTCCTGTAGAATTCGTCATCTTCTCGACCCCATCCCCAAAACCGATTGGACATCCCATTGCACTGGAACATCAGGGAGAAACATGACATCAGGGCTCATGAACATAGGTTCCAGCAGGACGCAATAAATATGCCAAACTCCTGTCTGACTTTCTTTACGGTCATTTCACAGTATCAAACCAAGCAACTGAGGGTCCTGGTCAAATATAAAGACCAAATCATGACTCTCAACCATGAATGTGGTATGACATCAGGGCCTCAAACATCTCACCAGTCAGCCTGGACCTCCTGTCCATCTCAGAAGAAGACAAACATCCACAAGCATTTACGTCAATGGCTCAAGGTCCTGGGTCTGGTGAGCCCAGTATATGCCGCTTTCTGACTTGGCAAACACTTAAGCACGATAGGACTAATTATCTCGCTAATTCAATCACCCCTCTCATTAGGTGACTACAGAGAGCTGGAAACCTGGCAGGCCTCTTGCAGAGCATCCTTAGATGGTGCAAGGGGGTAGGCTAACCTTTTGATAATGCTGTTTGGTCAGCAGCAGTATTCCACCCACGTAGGTCTTGTAGTGGTACAGGGGGTGCAGCTCCGGTGAGGCGACGTGGAAGGGCCCCGTCTCCGGGAAGCCATAGTCCAGAGCCTCGTTCTGAGGCAGCAGGTCCACGTCGTGCATGGCGACGTAGTCGGTGTCATTGCCACTCTCCAGGAAGCCAACGTTGATCAGGGAGGCCCTGTTAAACCTACGTCAGAAAGAGACGCACGTGACAAGGGTGGCAAACATTCTGGGGCGCGATTCCCAATAAGAATCATTCTTAACAATAACGAACAATATAAAGAATGACGTAGGTAAAGAATGAGTAAGATTTGCTAGTATTTCCCAAAGGACTTTGTGATTCCAGATTTAACAAATAAACTGAAGTTCTTTGTTAGCTCCTCCCCAACCTCTGCATAAAAAAGGCAGAGATCATCGACAGGAGCATCAATCCCACATATTTCAATGGTGAAATATGACTGTCACATTGGACATATGCAAATGTAAAAATTAGAAAACCAATAAAAAACAAATAAAAGCTGTGTTTATAATATATGTACCTATTAATCAAAAATATATAAATGATCTGAAAAAGTAATGGTGCTCCCTTGTAAAAAAAAAGAATAATTGCAAGCAACTTAGGAACAGGAAGTAACAAGTACACACAGCAGAAGCACAGTGACATTCAGGGTGAAATCTTAGCGCTCCCAAGGACTGCTGTAGGTACCAGAAACTTCCACGTGCCCAAAGCACACTTTGTAGCAGTGTACGTCCTTTGGCATATGCCGTTATACCCTTCTCCAGCCAAAGTTTGGGGATTCAACACTGGAATGAGCAGGTTTTGGCTAAGAGGAGCCCATGTTCATCACCGCTACCGTCTGCCACAGAACCAGAGAGCTGTCACAAGCAACCCGATGGCAATGAGGGAATGATACCCATGTGTTCCTCTTCAGTTTACCTGACACCAGACCAAGGAAGCTCATTTCTTATTTTGCTATTAATTGTTAATCACAGATGGTCCAGGGGGTTCACGTCTACCCACAAATCAGCATTTAGACCGGCCACTTGACTTTTTGGACAGCGCTATAGTTGTGTCTCCAAATCCTGCACAAATTGTCAAAACTGGTAGTAATGGGTGATTCATCGTAACACCTTATAGGATGTGACTAAACACATAGCAAGTCTGGCAATTATTCACTGATTAGCTCGTTATGTACCAGAGCTGTTCAGAATTTATGAATTGTGCCCCATTCCATTCATGAATTTGAAATGAACTGGCCACACCCCACAAGGTGCTGAGTTGAAAATTGAACTGGAATGACAGGAAGAAGAATTAAATTAATTTTAATTCAAGAAACACAGGAAAAGGGCACCAGACTAACTTGTCTAGTGGTCGCACTACTGCTACCAGCTTTCCCAGTTGGTCACATCTGTACATGATTTGGTCGCGCCCTTCTTTTTGGTGCAGCATGGAATTAATCAATGATCTTGCATGCTGATGAATAGATGTCCTAATCTGCATAACGTGGTTATTGTATTGATGAAAGACTGACAGTGACTGAAGACTTGATAGTGGCCCTTTCACATTCATAAGAATTAGGGCGCGCAGATGCCCGACAATTCACGAATAATACTTTTATGATAAAGCCATACCCATAACAGACTACTAGCCTGAACAATAACATAAAAGTCATTTAATTACTGATTTCTAAACAAACAGTATTGTGCTGTACACTTTGTATGACAAATTACTTTGTCATTTTCTATCAAGACATTTTTATATAATATACAAACCATCTAAATTATCCCCTGGTGTGTCCTACATAATCCCTGTGCGCGCTGTCAGCACTACACTCATTATTAAGAATGCAAAATTAACATCATTTAAGGAGATTACGTGACGTGAGTGCAGTAAGTTCCGGCATGCACTTACACAAACAAAATTTATCCATTACTAATATTTATGTAATACGGCGTCATGAACCAATTCATTTTCAGTATTGTGTTCGGCTTACGCGTCGCCAGTTTCTGTGACATTTCGGTCGTCCCTGCAAAAATATCTCCGTTTAATTATTCACGGCTAACTCGCCAAAGACCAAAACTGCGAATGTTAAATGCGAAGGAGGTAAATTACTGCTCTTGTAAAACATTTTAATCTGAACATTATCTTTAAGATCACAGCTTGACTCTCATCCTCACTTGTGTCCGTCTCGGGACCTCTCTCAGGCTCCAGTGCCCCACCCGCCTCCTCGTTTATCCTTTATTTTTAATAATCACCTAGCCCGATTCCTTTTATACCACCATAGCGACCGCCGTTTCGCGCATTTTATCACTGTGCGTATATATGTGCAGGTAAGAAGAGACCAATTAAAAAAAAAAAAATCACACTGAACCAGGGAAAAAGAAAAAAAGTCACAATTCGTTAACGCACTAAACGTGTTGGAGCAAAACATCCAAATGATTATCATACACCAAGTGAAACTTAAAGTCGCACTTTCTCAATACAAGGTCGCAGTCTAGATCCCCGAGCAATGTCATTTAATAAAGGGGAAAAAATTATATATATTTACCTTCGAGATGGCAGTGAGTGAAGTGTGCTTTATATTTACATAATTGTAAGAAAAAAATGTGTAGGCCTAATTGTTTCAGCTTACTTTAACAATATGTATTTGGTTTATGTTGGCCCTCTAAGTCCTTTTCAATGTTTGTGTGTGATATATATAATACTTACCTGTCTGTGTGTTTTGTGAGGAATCTGCAGTAGCTTTTCTTATGAGTGTCTCTGGTTTGTCAGATCCTTTGGGTTGTGCTCTTCCACCATGGACCACAAAATGACCGTTATTTATTCTATAGGTGACACTTCTTTCATTCTGAATAACAGTGATGCACACAGACTTTCTCGAGCTGCTTTAGTTACAAAGGAATTTGAAAAACAACTGATCTAAAGTAAGAGAAACGGTTTAGTTTACGGAGCTTTCCTGAAATGCACTCTTTTTCCTTTCAAAATAATTTTGGGGAAAAAACTAACAATTTTCCTGAGCATAATCATCTTTTTTTTCTGGAAAATGTCCAGACAGGTTGAGTTTCAAGACAATAACCAAGACCAAAATTTAGGACTTGCAAAAAAAGTAATTATGCAAGCTATGAAACTTTCTGGAAACAAATGAAAACAAGATATAATTTCAGTGCATGACTCTGTCTTACTTTTTCAATAAGTATGTCAGACTGCCAGTTTCATACATTCCAAAAGCAACACAGATTAGCGACCATGATACTGTCTTTCCCCCTTGAAGCGCCCAAAATGAAGTATGTACTGAGAACTCAGACACATTACTGCCAGTACGTACAAAAAAAAAGAACAGTTAAAAATCTATTTTAAACATTAAATGCAAGTAATTTTGTTGATCACGCTTTTCGACCCAACTGCACAATGCCTGGTTTTGGTTTTTGTTAAGGAAGCAAGTGCAACATGATTCTATCATCAGTCAGCAAGCATGTGCATATACATTTCCAGCACCTACAGCTGTAAAGGCACTCACATTCATAAATGCCATTTGGTGCATTATTTAAGACTAAGACTGTCCGTCAGTTCTGTTATAGTGAATTCAGCTATATTGCTGGAAACGCTTCCAAATCATTTGAGATGACACCATCTTAAGTGTGTGTAGCACCTGAGCTATGCATAAAACCTTTAGTTACTATCCCTGGGGAATTAAAGGCACTTCTACTAGGAAATTCATACTGGGTTTAACAAAACCATAACTAAGACAATTGGGATGTTTATCACTGCAGAACAGGGATTTAATTCATTATAATTGTTATGATGTTATATTTTAGATTTGTTTTTTTTGTAATGAACATGTTTTGTTATTCAAACACGTCAACAAACCCACTGCCTTTGATGTATTGTTCCTAACTGTGTTTGTGTTTGCAGTGTTAATAGTAAATCATTTAAAAAATAAGTTCTGTTCAAGGTTTGGGCAAACTTTGGAGTATGTACAGTTAAATTTCACCCTGCAAGATTTGATGGAGGAAAATAATGCAGTAATAGCACTAAGATTCACATGCATCCTTCCTGAAACCCTGAGCTGGATGACCACAAACCTGCAGCTACGTGTGTAAGGCAGCAACCCCAAAAACCTTAATGAATACCTCAGTAAAGACTCTTCAATATAAGAAGACGCAGTCTTTACCAGAGGTGTAACAGTACTCAAAATTTATGTTTAGCGTTTTGGTGCAATTTCGGTACAGCTGGGAAATAATTTGCTTCAAAAGAGTTCATTATTAAAACTGCAAACACAATCAGGAATAGTTGCAAACCAAACATAAGGCCCGTCTGTCGACATGTCAGAATAAACAAAACCTAAGTCATGCTCATTTGCACACTAAAATATGCAAAATAAAAATTGAAATGTGTAACAGATTCACTACAGAGTATGGTCACATATCTGTAGTGATAAACCCCAATAGCCTTTTTTAAAGCCTGAACTGAATTTCACCTTATACTCCACCAGCCTTGCTTGTGGGATTCAGCAGGCGGGAGCAGGACAAACCATAACAGATGCGGGTGGGAGCGGGTCGAAATATTACACATTTCTGGGGAGCGGGATGAAAAATCAGTCCCGTGCAGACCTCTGATCTAATCAGATACTAATTTTTTATATTAATTAGTATTTGTGAATCGGTGTTTGACAACCCCAGTGTCTCATTATTTTCAACTCCAGTGTCAGCTATATCTTTCGTTTCTGATCTTTTGCGGTACATTTTTAGCGGTGCAGCAGTGAAAAAGGTCCCCCCTTAAAGAGTTTCCAGCTGTGCCACTTTCTGAATATTATGTAGGCTATTTGAACCGGTATTGCGGTATAAGAAAAATTCATATCATAACAATAATATAACACGGTTTTCGGTATGAACCGGAATACCACCCAGCACTACATGGGCCCTTGGAATCATCCTACCTTCCCCCCCCAAATACGGTGCCCCTGCTCAGATGATATTATCCTAAACGAATAAATGAGTCAGCATGTTGGATGTACTTCCAACAACATGTTTGTTTGACCCTAATTGGTCGGCAAACAAATTTCAGTTATAATCGAATGGGGGGTTCTCTACCAATTCCTGCTTCTACAAGGCAGGGTTACATCCTGGATGAGACGCTAGTTCATAACAGACCATTGCACACAATCATACATTATGGGCAATTCAGAAATACTAGGATAGTCTAAGTGCAGGTCTTTGCACTTCCCAAAGGTGTCCCACGTGACAGGAGGAGGACATGTTAATTCAACACAGTAAAAGGGGAGACAGGATTCAACCCCCAACACTCGAGGTGTGAGGCAACAGTGCTACCCGTTGAGGCACCATGCCACACTGAAATTTACTACACATTCTAGGTCAATCATTTTCTTTGATCAGAAGTGAATAAGAAGACTTAGAATCTCCATACTATTTTTATATACAGTAATCCCTCACTTATCGCGGGAGATAGGTTCCAAGGCCGACCGCGATAACTGAATTTCCACGAAGTAGGGA
>JAODUD010000002.1:20011995-20024841 GCA_026784285.1 Stomatorhinus walkeri
GTGACAATCACAGCCCATGCTATAACGCACGTAGTCACTAAACTTGTGTTGTTCTTAGACTAGGAAATACTACTACTGCTGTATATTTAAAGACCCACGAAGTCGTGAATCCGCGATAAGTGAACCGCAAAGTAGCGAGGGATCACTGTATTACTTTGAAAGCCGAAAGGAAATACAGAAACCTCTGGGTTTAACAGAGGTCTGCAGTTTCCAAACCTTTTCCATTTAGAGTAAGTTTACTATGAACCTGGAACAGAATACTTTAAAAATAATTTTAAAAAAAAGCAATGTGATAGTGAATAGTTACCGATAGTGATCCACCTGGTTGATCACGAAAATCTTGTGCCGTATCTTCTTCTTGTTCAGGTATGAGTGCATATATGGGACGAAGACAAGCAGCTCTTCAAAGCGCTCACGGAAAGGGATGAGCAGGGCCATCTTGTGAGGACCCCATGATGGGTCATCCACTGTAAGTGCCTGTTTCCCTAGTGGACAGGGCTTCTGGGGCAGGTGGCCGTCCTCCACAGAGATCTGACTCATGTCACCAGAGCAGCTGAGCTGGAGCCAAAAGAGAGAGCCCAACACCAGCACCATGCACAGACAAAAGAGCTTGAACACGGTGCATTTCTGGGACAGGAACCTAGGAGAAAGGGGGGAAAGTCAATTAAAAAAAAAACTCAATTCTATCAATGTCATACTGCCACAGAAGAGACTATTTTAGTGTGCTTTATTGTCTGGCTAGGTCTGGATTTTCCTCATACTGAATTAGTCTATGCAGTACTGTAATGTAGTTGCTGTAGAGCAGAAGAAATCCAACATTAAAACACAGCCACTGAGTAATTTAGTGACCCTCACCCATATTTGCCATACTGCTGTCATTTATTCATGCTTGTAAACAGAGATTTAACATTCACCTGAAAGCTAGTGGGCTCACCGTGAAACACAGTACCAAGCATTTACTCTGAGATCGACATGTAAAACCAATGCTAATAGCCACACAATTCTTCAGCTTAAAAAATGCAAATGTAAAACGTCGACCTGCACCAACTTTACCGTTTCAGTTAATTCTGTGTACTTTCAGTGAGTGTGGTTTGGGAGGCTGTATCACATCAACATAAATATCAAGCAATCACGCAACTTGTTAATTAAGAAATCACTGGTTAACAAGACAGAGGTCCACTTCAAGCACCGGTTCACAGAAAAGTGCGTTCAAACCATGAAATGCCGAGCAGTCAGTTACTCAGTACTCACAGACTATTTCTGGGAAGAGGTGGGCATTTTTGCATGTCGGACCTGAAAGATTGTTCCCAGGGACATGTACCAGTGTTCAGCGAAATTCTGACTCACCAGTTAAATAAAACTTGTATTATTATATTAAAAAAAATGGTCATGCAGATATGTTAACAGAACAGCCAAGTCAAACAGAATACGCTGATGATATACGGGCCTTTATTTTCACATAACTTTACTCATAAAATGACAGCTGTTGTCTTGTTCCTAATCTGGTTATTTTGCAACAAGTTAAATAAAAGGAAAAGTGGCACCAAGTCAGTCTTAAGTACGACAGAAATTAAACCCGTTTGAACATAGATAAGGCAGGTAAATGTTAATATATATGGGTGTTTTGTCATAAGCATAATCCTATAGATGGCAAATGTTTAACTGACCTCATAATATTACTCACCTTCTGTCTTCCTTGAAATACAAGACCGGTTTTCTTCGGGAAGAATACATCATCTTCCCAGTCAACCTTATAACTTAATTATAGTATTTTAAATGTTGAACTACCCACTATTCCCTAAACGTGTTTTTTACGTAACTGTCACAGCGAACTTCTCATTCTCCACGTCCCTTGATTAAACGCTCGACTTCTGGAAATGTCAACATCTTTTTCATGCCGATTTGCTTTGTATATGTGTACAAATTTTGACTTTGATGTGTGCTGAATACCCGTTTTTCGAGATTTCAGCTTGCATTCGGTCGACGAGTCACCGCTACGTTTTTAGCTACAATAAAGCATATCGGACTGACATTGCCATGCTCCACATATACATTCTTCCACATTTCCTCAGACACAAAAGCGTTACTGTGATGCACACGTCCGAGTGTCAGCGCGTTTAAGCGACGTCGACCCCATTTACAAGCAGAAAAGCCGGCTAGCACAGGAAGAAGTTTTTTTTCCTTTCATTTTAATGATAGCGACTCTACACGCTGGCTCCGCGCGTTACGCGATCCGGCTTCCCGGTGTATCATTGAAAAGGGACCCCGGGAAATTCGCCACATTCGCATTCGTTCCGATCCCAACATTGCCGCTTTCAATGACAGGCGCTCTGCCAAACTTCTAACATGGAAACACGTTTCGAATAAAATGTGTGCGTCCATATGATACGCTTGTCGCATTTTTCCAACTTTGGCCGCGATGCCAATTCATTTTTTTTTTCTAATTTACCATGCACACTGTTGCCACACAAACACTTTTTTTTCTTAACTGCAGAGAATGTAGCTGTACCATACGGCTAAGTTCTCCATATAAATACAAGGGAAATGTGCAAAGGTAAAGTTAATTGTTCATGGCCGACAACGTTTAAAAATATATATCGTAATAATAAGAAGTTGGTGGGCTTTCGCTGTACTAGAAAAGCTTAGCTCTTAGCCGTGTGGAAGAGCAATTGGGTTTCAAAACACGCAACTAGAAGCTGACTTTATGTGGGCTGCGACTCCTGTTGGTCGTGCGATTAACTAGCAGCTTGTGTCGGCTGCGGGAGCGGAGCTGCGTTTTGTTGTCTGGAGACACATTGTAACAGACAGAAAGCGGAGGCATAAGGCTTGGCTTTGCAGGTAAACGCCCGATTCCGCGCATACATCTCATTTCTGTGGTAATCGGATCACTCAGTCTTTACTTTCCTTGTAAAATAAATTGAAAAGATCACATATCGGCAAATAAGGCCGCAACCCGCCGTGAACCAGGAAGGAAGATCCATTGAGAAAACGCGTTTCTTTTTCATTTACTTAGCTAGCTACTTATTTGGCGAGTGTCCTCATGATTATATGACTGTCTGAATACATGCATGGCACTTAATTTCTATTAAAAAGGCAAAACGTCTGTAAGTTGAAGCGCTTAATAACGTCCAGCATCTATACACACTGGCAATAAATTGGCTAGCTTAACTTATCTTTTTGTATTTGTGCATATAAGTGCATGTGTATATACACACCTCTCAGATGTGGCAGGGACCGCCGTTAATATACGGGAATGTCTCTCAATAATGCAACGTTGCCTTTAATATAAGACTCTATACATTTGTAAGATATTTTTGCTGTTAGTTCGCGATGGAGGTGCTGAACGACGAGAAAGGGACGGTTGCATGTGTTGCGAGCCAAGTAGCTAGTCGGCTAGCGAGCAATACCAACAAAACAAAAGGTCTGACCACCTGCTCTTCGGCTACGGCAACTCCGAATGAAAATCAGCTCGGGTCGCCTTGGCCACCAGCCCCCGAAAATGTACCAAAACGTTCACCTGCGTTTGGGGGGGTGAAAGGAGGATTTTTTTTTTGTTCCGAATAATTCAAGGTCTGGAGATAACTGCTGTAGTCAAAGTTAACCCACTCTGCTCTGCAGTCATGCAGTGAAGCGTGCAAGAATTGCACTGTGAAGCAGGAAAAGCACTGGCAAGTTCGTGTGGTTAATTAGTTTTTTTTATGTTATTATAATTGAAATTACATTTACGCGAAATGCTATAGTGTAATTTTGAGTTCCCGCCAGTCTTGAAAATGTATGCACCGTCGTCACAAAATACCTCATATATATTTTTAGTCTATTGCAATATCTTTGAATTTTTTAAATGCAACACCATTGCCTTCCAAATACATTTCTGCTTGCTCTATATCTTTTGGCAGATTTACACATATATTGTTTAAAAAATACTGTTTTATTTTAGTGGTCACTTTAAAACAAAACACATGTTCATTATTTGGAGACATTTTCTCTGCAGAGGTGCAGCGTTTCTTTTATACATCTTAGATTTTAGACTAATCTTTCAGCACCAGTTGCCACTTTTGACCTGTGGCAATGTTTGAGGCAAATGGTAAATGTGTTTACTTACAACACAGTTATTTTACAGTTATCACAATGAGCTATTTATGTGGATGATTTCTCTTTTTTTGTCCTTTGCCCTAATTCAACTCATGCAGGGATGACGAGTTTAAAGCTGATCACTGCGACGGACATACAGTATTCAGGATCTCTCCTCAAGTCCATCGACGACCAGCGCAATGCCGGACTGTTCTGTGATGTTACTATAATAGTGCAAGACCGCAAATTTCGAGCTCACAAAAACATCCTGTCGGCATCCAGCTCATATTTTCACCAGCTCTTTTCAGTGGCGGGACAGGTGATCGAGTTGAATTTTGTTAAGGCAGAGATCTTTGAGGAAATCCTGAATTACATCTACAGCTCCAAACTTCGTCGCATTCGCTCGGACAGGCTTCAGGAAGTCATCCAGGCTGGCCAGACCTTGGGTGTGCAGTTCATTGCCAACCTAGGTGTCCCACTTTCCCAGGTGAGGGGTTTGCCAGGCTTGTCCAAAGTCCCAGACTGGGGAGATGCTTTGGGCAGTGGCGAGAATGCACAAACCAAAAATGATGTCCACTGCCCAGAAGCAGGATCGTTGTGCATGCCAATCATCACGGAGACGTTCTCCCTGTCTGCCGAAGAGTTCAAGCAGACAGACGGCAGCGTGGATAAGGAGGCAAACTCGACCAATGACGATGTCCTTTTGGTCTCAAAAGAGGCACCTGAAAATACCACTGTCTCCAGCAGCACTGCTGGTGCAGATGGTCCCGAGGTCATGGAGAGGTGCCCCGAGATTGAAAGCGTCGACAAGCATCCTGAAGAGAAGGATGCGGCGTCTGGGACAGAAAATAGCATAATTCCTGAAGCGGGCCAGGATGTGATCAAAGAGGATGGGGGCTCGCAGATGAAGGATGTTACTCCATCTGCTGGGAACATGGATGGAGATAAATCTTCATTCCGCAGCAGCCCCACTCAGATCCAGCTTGACCATAGTATTCTTCCCAGCCCTCTGCCCGCTCCTCTACACAGCCCAATGGTATCCCCAAACACCAGCACGAGTAATGTCCAACCACCCATGGGACCAACACCTTTTGGTAGCTTATGCACTCCACCAGCTCCCTCACCGCATGTAAACAGCTCACACATAGATTCCCTCAACAGCCCCCAAACCAGAGAAATGCTGCCACAACCGAAAGAGGTGCTGGGTGTGCAGAAGAAGCAGGTGACTACAGTTTTAGAGAAATCAACTGCCCAGCCTGGGGATTTCAAAATCAAGCTCTCAGATGTGAGGTCAGGAAGCGGCAAAAATGGACCAGGGGTCCAGAGCCCCAAAACAGTGATAGTAGGGAAAAAGACTATAACACTAGACAAGGCTTCAGAGATTGATTCTCTGTCTACTGGCTGCAAGGTCTACGCCAACATCGGGGAGAACACCTACGACATAGTCCCCATGAAAGAGGACCCTGGGGAGGGTGATTCCAAAACCAGCAGGGTTAGGAAATCCCACACGTCATCTTTCTCCCCAGATTCATCACCCCAGTCTCCCCGGGGGGTCTCGAGCAAGAAGAAAACAAAGCTCGACCAGGATGACCACTATGAACTGATCATGGACGGGAAGACCTTTTATGTGTGCGTCGTGTGCAAGCGTCCTTATGTTTGTCTAACTAGCCTGCGACGGCACTTCAACACACACTCCTGGGAGAAGAAATACCCCTGCCGTTACTGCGACAAGGTGTTCGCCCTGGCTGAATACAGGACCAAGCATGAGATCTACCACACGGGGGAGAGGAGGTACCAGTGCCTGCTCTGCAATGAGTTCTTCATAAATTACCAGCTGCTCTCCTCTCACTGCAAGCAGGTCCACAACCAGGACCCATCTGGCCGCAAAGAGAAGGATGACACTGAAAATAACCTGTACCGCCTGCTCCCTTGCAAGACCCTGCAGTTCAAGCCCTACTCCTATGTCTCTGAAAGCTCGGCTGGAATTCCTGTCATCAACGAAGAGGGGATAGTCTACCATGTAGAGCCTGGGAAGGGGACCGAGGTACCCCGCCCCCCGTCTAGCACCCACACATCCCCTGCTGTTCACCTCCCTCCCAGCCAAAGCAAAGTGCTGAACTGGGACGATATCTTTGTAGAGCCTGGGGCTCAGCCCCCACCTCAACCCCAGCCCCATCCACAGCCCCCGGCCCCAGCCCCAGCCCCGACCCCGGCCCAGCCCAGGCCACAGACCCATGTGAATCCAGCCGAGGCCTCACTAGAGTTCGAGTTTGTTATACCAGAGACTTATTGAGTTTAAGGAGCTCGACTTGCTAAGAATTGTGCCTTTGAAGCAGGGATTCCCATTGTCTTGTGTTCTAGGGTCCAGGACAAGAGTTCCGTACTTAAATGTTTAGCTGTTGTTTTTCCAAACTAGTTGTGTGTAGAAAGCTTCAGTATGCTTCAGCACAAGCGTGGCGGTTCTTGAAATAGCTAGATTTTTTATTTTGTTGTTCTCTCGTTTTGTTTTTGTTTTGTTTTTGAGCCAGATGGTTTTGTATTGCCTCATATTGTTGTTCGACAGTTCTCACTTATCTTTTAAATGGCAGAGATTGTTATATTCTGGATAGACAGCACTATGGTGTTTGTCGACATTGTCACTGTCAGCACTTAATGTTGTTTCCACGAAGCACACAGAGGAACGTTTAACTCGAGTCGCTCAAGCCCGAGATTTGAACTGTACTCGCCTGTTTTCAGTCAAACAATATTTTTATATTTGATAAAGGAAACGGTTATACATTTGGGATTTTGGGGCGTGGGTAAGAAGGGGTGGAAAAAAGGACAAAGGACTAGCAGTTCCACCAAAGACATGGTGTCAGGTGAATGATCATCATAATACTGATCATGACTGAATGATGGTCTAGGCTTGTATTAACATGAAATATCACACCAGCACCACAATTGGCAGCTGCCAGTTCCCTCTGTTCTGCCTCCTTTAATCTATACTTATTGTATGGAGCATAAACAGTATTTGGAATGATTATGACTAAGATTCCAACCATGGGAAAGTACTGTTCTTAGGTGCTTTTTTATCAGAGAATGATATGCTAAGCTAAGAGTTTAGGAAGCTTCAGCTGAAATGCAGGATACAAGGAAGCAGAAGTGATTTTTTTTTTTCGTACGCTAAGCGACATGGTGTCCCGATAGTCATGGGATCGAAAAAACACAGGTTGTTATTGTGTTCTGTTGTGTGCATTAATGCAACTCCTATACATCTCCGGGAAGTGTTGTCCAGTGTGGTCCGGATAGTGATGAGTAATTCAGGCGGTTGATGCTTGTGAAAGCATCAGGTGAAACTTTTTTTTTTTAAGATAACTGCTTCCCATAGCACTTTTTTTTGTTTTTTATCTGAAATGCATTCAGACAGATTCCCAGATGCGAGTGTAAGCAGCACAAGGTTCCCTCCAAACGACAGCGGCCTCAGAGGTGCTGTGCTGTTTGTTTTGGGCCGATAATTCTCCATTTTCACTTTTTAAATGCACAGGTTCTGTTAAACCTCCATTTTTTTGCAACCAGCCAAAATCAGTCGGCTTTTTAGGCACAAACGGATAACGTGATATTTAAATAAATTTTAAATTAATAAAACAAAAAGATAAATCCAAAGCCCAAGACTTTAAAAGGATCTGAGGCCTGTGTGTGGAACGTGTGAGGTTTTTCCTCTTTTAAAAAAGTTTATATGCCGGCCATGTTTTAGTATTATCGGAAATAAAGATGCTCGTTCTATATTCCGAGCAGGATTCTCATGCCGCTGTACCTTGGTTGAGGAAGCAAGCACTTGGGAGATTGCAGCACATGAAGTGCATTTCCTTTGAAGGAACTTTTCTGTCTGTTCAGAATGTTGCTATTGTCTTGTGCAAGAAAATGCCACCAGAGTTGTAATTTTCATGAACGTTTTTTTTAAACTTCTAATCGTGTCTTGTCAGTATGTAGCTGCTCTGTGTTGGCCAGTAGAGATCATTTTTATCTACAGAAGTAGTCTTCGCTGTCCCTGTTTATCAGAAAATAAAAGCAGTTTAAGCTTTTATCGTTTCGGAAACAAATTAACAACTGTGTATTGTGTAAATAACTGTACTAAAGACCTTTTTTCATTTTAACATTCATTTTCTTTGTGTTTCTCAAAGTTATTTATTAGCTCTTAGTGCTATACAAAACTTAAATAAAGTTTATGGAGCTGATGTGAGCCTTTTATCTCTGTAATTGTGAGGTGGTGGGGCTGAACCTTAGACACACTGGGTTTGCTGAACAGGGGCTCTGAACCTACATGCTTCTGCTGTCTCCTTTAGTATTTTCCCGCTCTTTGGAGAAGAGAAAAGCTTGCACATACTGAAACGATTAAGAATGGCCTTGAAAGAATTTGAGCAAACAGTGAATCATGGAGAGAGGAAACTTACACAGTTTAAACTTCCAAAATAAGCTCATTTCATATTCAGAACACCAGTATCATCCTGATGTATTTTATGGTTCTGAACTGATATCAAATCCTGCACACAGGGGCTCATTAACATATCTCAGTTTATTAATCAAGAATTATACATGCCAGGTGATCTTACCTAAAATGTATTTTTTTTCTAAAAAGTGTTGCCTTTTTTAAAACTTTGTGAATGCATCTTATTTCTACAGTTCGATTTGCCACTGAAACTCAGTAGTGCAGTTCATCAAATAAATGTCCTAACATCTAGGAAGCTACAGTGGTGGATTAGGTGAGCAATGATCAGATAATGTCGATGGCTTGTGACACTGGTCTTTTTGGAGGCGATACGATGTGGCACAAAGGCTGCCCTTCAGGTCAGGAATCGCTTGTATGCAAAGGAAGGTAAAAAGCAAGGGTTAGAATGACCTTAAAGGATCCCCTCTGTTGGTCCATGGATTGCGTGGGAATAAGGTTTCACGAGGCTATAAGATGCCAAATTCAGCCACGCAAATCGGATGGCCACCAGCCAGAGGTTGCTGTTTGTGTTTTGCATGGCCTGATTGCAGCTTTAAAACATGTTGCCTTTGCCGTGAAAACATCACCCAGACAGTGTCCCAGCTTCCTTTGTGGGAGGCCCACTCTGATCAGATGGCTTCCAGTGCAGTTCCTATTGGCTGCCGGCTGTTGCCTGGATACGAGGAAGCGTTGCCCACATGGTTTCTCTTTTAATATGTCGACAAATGTAAGTGGCTCTCCAGCGACAGGGGAGGGTGATAGTGCAAAGTCCCACTTCTTTTCAGGGACTGTAGGGTGGAGGTTTCTCGTCAGGGGGGTAGTATGGTGGCGAATAGCGTGGAGGGATCTGGCTGGGCCACAGGTAGCTGGCGCCAGACTGGGAGTCGTCGGACAGACCAGAGGAGTCGGGGAACATGGAGGAGCCCTGTGGGAATTATATATACATAAGAGGTGAGCCTGCTGAAGATTTAAATGTTTTATTTTATACCTACAAAATTTATATGGTTTGTTATTAAATCCATAGGCACACAGTGGGCTGAAAAGACTCATTGAGTTTATTATGCTGCTAATGTGCTTAGATTACTAATAACTTTGAAGGATAGCGCAGTCTAATGAATTGCCACGCCCACAGACATATTTCAGACCCATTATGCTGAACTGGGCTGCTGCCAAGAGAATCTGCACCCATCACAGATCCCCCAAAAAAGGATACCTGCAGATCGTATGCGGTGTAGGGTGGCAGACAGGGGGCGCTGTTGTAGCAAGAGCCAGGGGTGTGAGACGGGCCCGGGGCTTCAGGCAGGGCGGGGGCTGGTGCCAGGGCAGAGGGTGGACCTCGCTCACAGATGTCAGTGGTGCCAGTGGGCGTCTTCAACAAACATGCAGAAGCAGTTCTACAGTTACAGTGGTACATTAAGATATAACATGTGCATCCAGACACTTAAAATCATGCATGCATGGAAAAATATGAACTAAGGCAGGAACTCATTGAAGAATCATTAAATCGGTAAATGGATACTTGAAAATGACATGCTTCGTTAGCATCGTTAGAGTAAAACGTTTTGTTTTGACACTGAGGCATCTCCTACATGCTGTATCACTGGGAAGAATGTCCAGGTGACCACATTGAGATTCTGACCCTAAGAGGGACCTCGTATGTTCCTCAGTGAAGGTTCGTGAGGGCCGCCGCCGCCCCCTCACACACTCACCATGTCCTTGAAGCCGCCCAGCACCGCGGCCGTCACAATGCCCAGGAGAAGAGCCACCACGTTGAGGATGGTGGCGAACCAGAGGAGGTGGTACAGCTCCACCACGTCCTGGCAGCTACGCACCTCCGTGTATTCATGATAGCCGCCCGTCAGCTCCACACGGCTGCCCCATGAAGTGGAAGCGGGGAGGCATGACGGTGTTTAGGTCACTCATTGAATATTTGCACACTCCCAGTTCACACTAAGCAATCCTGACCCCCTTTCAACAAAAACATAAAAACTGCCACTAAAACACATTGCAGACATTCCAAGATGAATTGAGGCTATTCAGTTTTTGAGGTGATGTCAATATATTTGATACAGATACAGGTACTGCGGTCCTGATAGGCCACGCCAAAGTTCATTAAACACAAAGTTCATTCATAGAAAGCCTGTTGCTCTCTCGAAACAAGCATGCGACAACAGGTACTTTGGATTTTTTTGGTTGGTGATCATTTCCAGATCTGGATTTTTTTCCCATAATACCTTGTGCTTGCATTCCTACACAATAAATTCTAGTGTTTCCTTTGATTAACTTCTCCCCAGCACAGCAGACTTGAAAAGAACAAGAAGACAGGAAATTCCAGCCTTGTGACTAAAAAAAAGTAGGTGTACAATGATGGTGGGTACATTTGTATTTCTCAACAGACACAGGTGGTACTGACTCGGAGGTGCTCACCTGCCACACGTGTAGAGTTCACAGCAGTAGCAGGTATTGCTCTTCACACGTAGGTTGCAGGAATGTTGAGAGGACGCGTGACAGTGCACCTGAGACACAGAGGGACTCGCTCATGTCGGTGTCAGCTCGCACGCTCAGGGCAACTTGGAAACAGCACTTCACCTCATCACATGACTTTGGACCTCTGAACTAATGTGCAAACTCACACATACAACCCTGTTTCCCCTGAAAAATATGTGTTGCATGCTGTGAAAAATGTAAATAAAAACAAAATGCAATGATTTGCAAATCATGCAAACCCATATTTAATTGACAATAGAACAAAGACACTATCAAATGCAGAAACTGAAATTTTATTATGATGAATATATGATCAATTTAAATTTGATGCCAGCAAGACGTTTCAAAAAAGTTGGGACAGAGGCAACAAAACTCTGGAAGTCATACACTGCTAAAATAAAACAAAACTAAGTAGGTTAATCGGCAACAGGTCGGCAAGATGATTGGGTACAAAAAGAGCCTCCCAGAGAGGCAGAGTCTCTGTGCAGTGAAGATGGGGAGAGGTTCACTGCTCTGTGCAGTGAGGATGGGGAGAGGTTCACTGCTCTGTGCAGTGAGGATGAGGAGAGGTTCACTGCTCTGTGCAGTGAGGATGAGGAGAGGTTCACTGCTCTGTGCAGTGACGATGGGGAGAGGTTCACTACTCTGTGCAGTGACGATGGGGAGAGGTTCACTACTCTGTGCAGTGATAATGGGGAGAGGTTCAATACTCTGTGCAGTGATGATGGGGAGAGGTTCAATACTCTGTGCAGTGAAGATGGGGAGAGGTTCACTGCTCTGTGTAACACTGCATGGGCAAATAGTGCAACAATTTCAGAATAATGTTCCTCGATGTAATATCGCACAGAATTTGGAAATGTCATCGTCTACGGTATATAAAATCATTAAAAGACTCTGGGAATCCAACTCCTTTGGACTGAGGCAAAATGGAAAACTGCCCTGTGGTTTGACAGACAAATTCTTTTTGGAAATCATAGACGCCCCACCTACTGGGCTAAAGAGGAGAAGGACCATCCAGCTGGTTATAAAAGTACAATTCAAAAGCCAGCATCCGTGCCCACGGCCTGGGTAGCTTGCCTGGGAATGCACCATTAATGCTGAACAATATATACAGGTTTGGGAGCAACATATGCTGCCATCCAGACATCATGTTCATCAGAGGAGACCTTTTATATTTCAGCAAGATAATGTCAAACCGCATTCTGCACATATTACAACAGCATGGCTCCATAATAGAAGAGTCCAGGTGCTAGATTGGCCTGCCTGCAGTCCAGATCTGTCACCCACTGACAACATTTGGTGCATCATGAAACAAAATATACGACAAAGGAGACCCCGAACTGTTCAGCAGCTGAAATCCTATATCAAGCAAGAATGGGGCAACATTTCACTCTCCCCGGTTCCCAAAGATTTACAGAATGTTGTTAAAAGTAGAGGAGATGCAACACAGTGGTAAATGTGCCAATTTTTTTTTAACATGTTGCTGGCATCAAATTCAAATTGAGCATATGTTGTCAAAAAACAATGACATTTCTCAGTTTCAGCATTTGATATGTTGTCTTTGATCCATTTTCAATTAAATATGGATCTATATGATTTGTAAATCAGCACATTTTGTTTTTATTTATATTTTACACAGCATCCCAACTTTTTTTGTAAACAGAGATTTAGATTCAAGCATGGGGATTGAACCCATATCCTTGGAAGTGTGAGACCAATACACCAGCCTGTGAAGTATACAATGTAACCAGTGTTGGGCATTTCAGGTCCAGAAGCTACAAATCCAGACCATGGTTTTGTTTCTACCAACCAGCTGAGTATGA
>JAODUD010000002.1:20024941-20035418 GCA_026784285.1 Stomatorhinus walkeri
TACTCAACTGGTTGGGAGAAACAAAACCATGGTCTGGATTTGTAGCTTCTGGACCTGAAATGCCCAACACTGAATGTAACTATAATTGGTAATACAAGCAGCATTTAAACAAAAGGGCAGCTTCACTCACTTCCAGGTCGTTTGACATCACGCTGGAGTGGTACTTGCACCTTCCTGCATACAGAGGTCTTAGGTCCTGCATGACAATAAGCACCAGTCACATGACATAGGTTATATTTTAAAAGGTCCTTTAACTTCGGTAGTACAGCAGTGGCAGCTAATGGCTAAAAAAAATCAGGAGCTAAGAAGACAATCAACCCATTGCATCAAGTCACTATACAGATTGTCTACTCTTCTATAGTTTCTTGTGGTCAAAATGAATAAGTCAAATAATAGGTCAGAGCAGGGATACTCAACTATTTTTCCCCAAGGTCCAAATTCCATCAGCGACACAAAGTCAGGGACCACTGTCCCCAAGAGAGTTGAGGAAGTAAGTCTGTCTGAAACGAATTATCGTAAGAATTTAAAATTTGCTGCTCTTACTTGGTATCTAGTTATATCTCTCATTTAAATGTCTGTGTGCCATGCTACTTTGCAGTAGTAAAGAAAGAAAACTTTGAAATCAGTATTTTATCCTGAATGTTGATTCGTAAAGCAAGGATACCTCCATTTACCTGTTTTAGTTAATAATGGACGGGTACATAGATTTTTTAAAATTAGGATTACATTGACTTGTATGACATGGTCAAAGAAACCCGCCCATTTTGAGGTGGCTCAGCTTTTACCTCCTCAACGCTCAGCAGCACTTCAGTCAAACTGGCCACTCCATCTGGCCTCCAGGTGTCACTGTTTACAGTATTACAATAGCATCTCGTCTATCCCTATATACCAGTCTGCTTTGGTATATAGGGCACTGAGTTTGAACATCCATCAAATACTTCTTCTGTTCATCCTGACTGGCACTTCTGTTGTACATTTGAGCAAGGCATATGTGTAGAGTTTTTTTGGTTGAAAAAGTATGGGAAGAGTATGGCTAAAACTGCGTAAAAGGATGCAAATCTGCTGGTTATGTTTCTTGAGCATTATAAAAAAAATAATAATATAGCTTGTAATACATATGGATTTGTCAAAGAGCTGAAGCTGGCCAAAGTGCTGTTTTGGTACAAACCCAGTCAGGAAATACTACATGCTGCCTATTCAAGTCCATTCATGTTTTGTAGATGGAAGGTTACCAGTCAGTCTGGTTAATGGCCGGGCAGGAGATTGACTGTGAGTGTGAAGCTGCACAGCTGAGTTAGGCCTTGTGGTGTGAGCGGTGACACCCCCCCCCCCCAGCTTCCGCATGGCTCATACTCACGATGTGTCTGGCGGCAAAGACGCCATCCACCACGGCACAGCACAGTGCCGCCACCACACCAAAGCTGATAAATACGATGGAGGCCACCAACTGTCACAGGGAGGGTGAGAGAGAAGAGAGTGACATTACCCCTTATGGCTATAGCACCCCCTACAGGCCATCCCCTCAGCCACCAAAACTGAATCTGTTTCTTTGTGCACTACCAGTGTCACACATTACCTCCTCTCATTAAGAGAAGGAGGTGTGGAGATGAAGGGACACTTCTGCTTAGTTTGTGGGTGTGTGTGGAGCATGAGAGTGTGCTCACAGAGCACCCCGTCACACATACACACAAACACACACACTCCCCCTCATTCCTCCATCTCTTCATTTCATCACGCTGCCACCTTCTCCTCTTGCGTCTAGTATCATAAGGCAGTTAGGGGGACATGATCTAGCCAATCCGAAGTCCACGTGCAACATGCGCTCACCCTCCCAGAGTCCCCCTGAATCAGGAGTGTGCCAAGCGATCACTCTCGCAGAATCCTGCTGAATCTCAAGCACAGCCGGCAATCACCCTCGCGGAATCCCGCTAATCACTATCGCGGCGGATTCCAGCATGCACCACATGGATGTGATAGCATGCCGTTCGAACGTCTCTGTAAAGCACTGGATTCGCAGGTAGGTGGTGGTGACAGGGTTGGCATTCATCTCCTTACCATCTGCCTCTTGTTTTCAATCAGGTGAGCTCCTATGATCCCAAGGAAGGAGCCAAAACCCAGCTGGAGATAAAAAGGCAAATGTCAGCATAGCTTGACGAGGAGTCACCCAACCGAACTCTTCAAAAAGACCTCTGTCCGCTCTCCCAGTACTTTGTTAATTCATTACCGATTGCTAGTCACCATATCTTTCACTCTGAATGATGTAATGGGACAATTAACTTTAGCTTAGTGAGCATTTAAATTTTATATTTGCTGGAAGCAATGTACAATTAAGAAAAAAATGTCAACCAGTCCATGGCCCAGTGGTGAAAACACTCTGCTAACCAGGAGATTTTAACTTTCCTATAGTCTTAACCAGTGTTTCCCAACCCGGTCCTCGAGGACCCAGAGACGGTCCACGTTTTTGCTCCCTCCCAGCACCCTACCAGACAGTCCACATTTTCCCTGGACAGTCTGCATGCACTAACTGCATGTCCCCGAGGGCTGGGTCCTAAAGCACTCGTCTTGGCGAGCAGGAGCATGCAGAGCACCAATGCATGCAGAGCACCAATGCATGGCACAAGCAGCAGCGGACGGCAAGACACCCCCCACACAGTGATGGTGTCATGGGCTGGCCCCCCCTAAAATGATCACCCTATAGATGCTAAAAAAGAACAGACGCCTGTCTCCCCACTGGTCATAACTGTTCCCACCCCATGCCCTCCAATAACATTCTTCAGGCACAAAACAAGCCTTCTCAGTAGTTTCATAGCTTGATAATACTCACGATGGCACCAGGATAATAGCCCCCGACTGTCACGTTGTGCGTCCGTGTCGTGGCAGCCACACCAATGGTGAGGATGAGCAGCGACACTATGAGCAATGACACCGTCACCACGATGGACTTCCTCTTCCTGCTCTTGAAAGACCCTTGGAAAACATCATTGGAGACATGGATGAGAGGACACCCTTAGGGTGCCATCCCTACACTGCCCCTAGTGTGTGAGTGTGTGCGTGTATATGCCCTGCCATGGACTGGCATCCTATTCAAGCTGTATCCTGCCCTGTTCTCAACCCCCCTAACAAAAATTGTCCAGGATAAGCTATTAGAAGTTGCATGTAAGGACCCCATCATTCTGCAATTGAGGTACAAATTCAGCCCATAAATAGTTTGTTGTCTCAATACATCATATATTACAATATTCATTTCTTATGTTATTTGTTGGCTGTTCCAGTGGTTATCAGAATGCACTTTATTGACAAGAAGGTGACTTTCTGTAGCAGTAGTAAGTAACTATATCAGAAGCATCAGCAAACACTGTACGCAGAAAATTGCTGCACTTAAACTTAACACCAGTATTCTTGCCTAAATACATTGCAAAATACCACGTTGCTCTTACACTGTCGGACGCATGCAATGCAAAGCAGAAACAACAAAAACAGAACACGGGAACTGGGACGATCGGAATCTCCCCGCTGCCCCGATCCTTCAAGAAATCCGCAGTGGTTACACGACTCTACGGCTGTTGCCCTTGAATTAACACTATCGGCATGGTAATCATAGTCATTCATTTATAGTATATATTTTTAAAAGAAATTGACAAAATTAAAGCACTAAAATGCACTGACCCAAATCGACGAATTTCTTTACAGTCAGGGGTTAAATGCGTATATTTACGAATGCCTACTTAAATATTTGCGAAAATGTGCTTTCAAAGCCATTACCTACAATTTAGCAAGATGCCTCGCTGAGTACAAATATTAAGTCACTGTCCACACCAGCTGCTGCATTGACCTTGCACATACCTACGGCATCGGAAAGGCTTATCCCATTGTCCTGCTGGTTCAGCCCAGTAGACATGTTTATTTCTTTGTATATGAATAGTAGACGGACACCGATCTTATATTATTTTAATTGCAGTTATTTTTATTTAGCATTGTAGCTGTGGTTCCCTTCGCCGGACTGTGTGGCACACGCGGATGGCCAGTCCCCCCACCGCCTCTGGCGTAGCAGTGTCATTTTAATCTGGGTCTAACGACATCTCAGCGTTTTCCATTCATCTACCGATCCAAACCTTCACCGCAGTTCTGTTTAGGCTTTGGGAGCTGCAGTCCTGCGCATGCGCCGCTCCGTCTCTGCAATTAAGCCCCCCCCCCCCCATCCACCAAAAAAAAAACGTCAGGGAGGCATCTTCAACAAATATTTAACTCCACACACGGGATCTCTTCTTGAAATTTGGTAAATATCTTGAATTGCATCCTCGGCAGGGCGGGGAAAATATTAAACACTCCTCCTGTATGGCAGAGTAGCGCACAAATCCGCTATGAAATCTCCCCCTTCTGGAGAGTCAGCTGAAGGATTTTTATTTGGCAGGGGCAGTTTGTGTTAATACAGAACCATACCTGGTACTCTTACTCCCAGAACTTTCGCATTATGCTCAAACGCAAAAGAAACTTAACTTTTTACTTTTACAAGCAGATACAGCAAATAGCTTATACCAGCAGCCATGATGGGCAGAGGCAGTTTCATGAAACTACTGATTGAGGGAAATGCTAGAAAAAGTGTATTAATTGCATCACTGCAGTGAGGCATGGCAGATGAATAGCAAAGACAAAGCACCCTTAATGGATCTACTGGCCTGGGGCCTCCTCTTGTTAGCCTTTTGCACCATAGCCTCCTTCTGTTAGCATTCAGCACCATAGCCTCTTTCTGTTAGCATTCAGCACCATAGCCTCCTCCAGCATAAATTGGTGGCATTATTATTTCAGACAAATGCATTACATTAAACATGGTCATGCACCAAGCCTCTGACGTGATTGGCACACAGATCTTTGCCTGATTATAATGATTGACTTGGCAGCCATCTTAACTTTTCTGGTTCAGTAGCTGCTGTCTTCCATTTTATGTGGCTCCACATTTTGAGAGTTCTGGTTGAGCTCTGAGTTTTGTCTTGAAAAGGCCTTTTCTGGACCTGGGATGCATACATATGTATGTTCTGAAACCAGCATAGTTGGCCACCCACTTATTGTTAATCAATACTGAAACTGAAACAATCACAAAAACATTCATGTGATTAATTGCATATACCAGGGCTCTTCAAATCAGGCCCTCGGTTCCAAATCCAGGCCATGTTTTCCATTCTTCCAGATAATTAATTAATAATGGCTGATTCTGATTGGTTAGAGGCTTCACACCCAGCTCACAGGTAAAGGAAGGCTGGAAAATCAGCAGGGATCACTTTGAGGACTGCGATTTTAGTAGCCCTGGCATATACAGTCATGTTGCGATATTGTAAAAAAAAGATTTTATATTTTGTATATTCAGCATAGAAATCTATTATTGTTTAAACCAAAATGGGCCAAGTAATAAGGTTTCTTTGCATTACCCCTCCCTCAGCTTCCCTGGGAAACACTGAATGTTTTGATTTTGGTGCAACATCACAACTGAAGCTCTCACACTGCTTGCAACCAGGAAGAAATAAAAAAAGTCTCTATTAAAATCTTTGGTCATATTATTCTTCCATTTTGGTACCAAAATTAATGCGTGCGCTATCACAATCAAAGAAATAATTACGCATTATGAACTCATTAATTTCAGGAGTGCTAGTTAAAACTGCAGCCCTTGGACAACAAATGCAAACTGTGTGTGTCTAAAGGAACCGTCCGGCTAATTTAGTCACTCGACATAAAATATAAAAATAGGGTGGATGTGCTCATCCAGCTGTTTATTGAATCTGGGATGTCGCATAGGTCATGTGACTTGCCGGCCATTATATGATTCTGAAATGCCTGAAGGTAAAAATGTTGACTGCTGCTAGAGTTAACATGCAGTCTGCCCCTAGAACACATGGACATTGCTATAATGTGACTGAGAGAAGTGTTTAAGCATATTCTTATGCTCTAGGACTTACAATGTTTTTAAAGTTGTGCCATCATAATGCTTTCATTGAAATATAATCTGAAATAAAAATGGTTAAAAACTCATAAAATCACACAAACAAATGGAAAACAAATGGACACAAAATTGAAAATTAGTATTAAAATAACAATTGGAAAGTACCTTCAGAGTGAAAAAAGTTGTTGACTCAGTAAATGTGAGTTCTTGCCACGGTGTTTGTGGCTCAAGTCTTTATGATCCCTAGAACATTACAATTCTTATATCTATTGGAAGTCTTTAGCTGGGTACACACTACGCTGACTGTCATGGCACCAACCATCCAATCGAATGTGGAACTTTTATTTCCACCATTCCATCTGGGTGGTTAATTTTTTTTTGTCACTCAGTATATAATAAATATAATTAGTAAAATATATTAAATATAATATTGTATAAACGACAATGCAATAAATATGTGATATTATTATACAATAATGTTATATTGACAGTATAACTTTTGCTTCTTCACCTTTTTCTTGCCACCCCGCAGCACCACAGACGACGGGAGCACTTTTAGGGGCGCTCCACCTCACCTAGCCGTTCTTTGTGGCACCGCCGAGGGTAACAGTACCTCTACGGGGCGCCATACATTGTGCAGCTGTTCTCTGCCACTTCTATTTGCACAAACCAATTAATTTCAGTTCAACTTGGATGGCACACGCCACGCATGAGTGAAATCAGCCGTTTGCGAAGTCGGCACCCCTCAAAAGGTGGACCTTATGCAGCTGCCTCTGTCACCTACTGGGATGAGCAGCCCTGTACACACTCTCCCTTTCTCATCAACTTTTATTCACAAACCTCAGAGTTAAGAAGATCCTTAATTACTTGTTTGATGGCTGTGAATTCATTCTCAGCTGAAGTCATGTGAATTCAGCTGAGAATCCAGAAAGGACACATGAGCCAATATGAAGACAGTGTGTAAACGGTATGTGAAGCATTTACATCTTTATAGTTCTGATTACACGACAAGCCAATCAGATGTCCAGTCACATGTTTCATATGACCGGGGCATGTGATTAATGTGGTTTTTTTTCCCTGTTGTTCTTGATCAAAGTCTACGTTTAGTAGAGTAAGAAAATCAAGTAAAGCACAACTAACTCAATTGACTCACACACTATTTTCTGAAAAAAATGTGGAATTTTTCCCTCATTAGAGCTGTGAGATGCAAAAGTTCAGAAAGGAAGGTAAAGACGACTGGGGACATAAGCTGGCAGGAAAGGGAGACCAATACACCAGTACAAAACAGGAAAGCAACTTTATTCATTTGCCACCCCCAGGCTCAATTTATAATATTCATGTCTTGACATTCTTCAGACTGAGACATGCTATACATAAATCAGTACAAAAATACTGTGGACAGACTCATTGTAATAATTAAAAACAAAAATCAGTAATGATTCAAAACGCTAACATTTCTCTCTCTCTCTCGGGGGGTGGGGGGGTTATGGTGACTCCACATTACACTGGCCCCTATTTAATAAAAATAAAAGAGCATTTCATCTTCACTTCCCCCAACATATCCAATCAATTTCTGAGCACTGAAATTTACAGTGGAAATATAGGTTTGCAATAACAAGACAATTTGGAGCAAAAAAATTAAGTGAGTGATTTCAATGTTTTGGTGGGGCATTAAACTTTTCTGTTATGGTGTTAACTTATGACTAATGTGTGTGGACCCTGGATGAATTGAATGAGGCTGGGCTTTTTTGTTAAACAGATTTTGTTAAACACTAATAGTGCCACCGACTTCTGCTCCCTGAGAAATGACTTCAGAGTAACATGACTAATAAGAATGATGGAGTGTTAAATGGCTGAACGGTGTCACAACAAAGAAAAGCCCCCTTTTCCTCTGCAGGCTACGGCATGGTACAACATGCTTAAAATGGTATTTAAGATGAACAGAAACCACGTGGAAAAGGCAGGTTCGAGACATTCTGCTCAGATTTGGAGCGATAGGCATTCGTTACATCTCACACATCATTTCCAAAGCAGAACAACTATCTGCTAAGACAGCCCTCATTCATTAGGAGGGAACAGCTCATCTTCCTCTCCATAAAGGGAATCAATGCTAAGCTCCTCATTACAGCAGAAGCGGACTGCTATTACTCCTGAACTTCTGGAAATGCACCTCAAGGCCAGTTTCATCTCAGCCTCTACAAAGGGAAAAAACAAATGCTCAGCTCTACAGAAAGTAGTCATGTTTGCTGAGAATCTGAAAGAGGATTACTTCTCCTTCCTGTGGTAGACACAGTTAAATGGCCATTTTAAGTTGTTAACCATCTCCAGAATATTCAATAAGTGTGTTACATTAAGCGGTTGACAATAGTGCTAAGGTTGGATTTATGATGACCGCATCTCTGCGGCATACAGGGAAATGCTCACAGAGGTCAAGCTGAGATGAAACTGGTCTTGCAGAACAGAAGACTGGCATTTGTTAAGAAGCCATCTATGTAGAGGGAGGTGAGAGAAAGCCAGATGGATGAAAGGATGAAGCAGTGACGGAGCTCGGGGGGGGGGGGGGAGTTATACGGACTGGTACCCAGTACGGCTCTTCCTCCGCCCAATCAGGTAAGAGATAAGCACTAGGATGATTAGGAAGCTCAGTGCCACACCGACAGCGATAGGCACGAGAAAGCTGAGAGCAGAGTCCAGGAAGCACTCCTCAGCTGGCATGAGAAAGAGGGGGGAGGGGGGAGGTCAGCTGTTAGAGTGCAGGAAGATGACACGTTACCCAGGAAAACACACTCACTGCCACGAAAAGCTAGGTGAGAAGCCGTGAGCTCACTGGTTGAATCCTCTCTCCAGCAGGAGTCCCTCTGCTTGACTGATAAAAGATGCAATATTTTACTTTTCTTAGGGAAAATAAGTTTGAAAAACAAAGTTCTTTTCTTCCTTGTGGGGACAAAAAAAAAGACCAGGACACAGACCAACTTAGTCAAAATGATTTCATTTTTTGTTAAAGCTGGATTTTCAGAAGGTTCTCGCTCTTTTTTTTTTTTGACCAAAAAGGTCTATTTTCGTAAGTTAAGTTTGACAGTGAACATCTGGTGCATAAGGGAAAAATAGGAGTATTTCAGCAGTATAACTAGTAGGATAAGTGCAATGACACAAAACACATGATCAAGGCAAGAAAAGGGGGAAAAGCCCTCAGAAGCTGACACACATTTAAATATCCAACAGCTGATTGGCGAAGCCCCACCCACCACAATCACCCTAGAATGACTCATAGCCTCGGGCCTGGTTCCGTCTCCTTCCAATAAAATAGGCAGCCAACACAATAAGAACCAGAACTGCCAGGGCCACCCCCACAGCTATGGGGACAATGAGGTTGTCGTCTTTATCGGCTTCACAGTCGTCCGCTGGATGAGAATAAAGAAAGTGTGTGAAGGAATGAAGGACAACGGCACACAGAAAGGATGAAGACTATAAACAAACAGACATCGAAGGGTGTGGAGGAGGCTGGACTGTGATCAATGGAGCAGCATGAGAGAATGCAGGACTAATCTGGCAAAAGAATTAACTGGGCTTCAGGACGGATCAGTAAGCAGATTTTATTGTCATTTGGGGGGAAAAAAACAAACAAAAATTAAAGGGTGTTCATATTTATACAACAACAACCCAAGAATTTTCAATCTTATAAAAACGCACTAAGATGGAATTCCACAATCATTTTTGTATATTCACAGATTTAAAAAAATATTCCAAATATTGACAGAATTTCAGACCAAGAAGCCATCTTATTAAAACAAGCACGCAGTATTTCTTACGGACGTGTGAGATTCCCTTTTCCAATTCAGTACCCAAACACTGAGTGCAAAGTGTAAATAAACCAGCCTATGACTGGTACAATAACCATTTCCAGGATGTGGGGGGGGCAGAAAAATTAAAATAAACAAATTAAGGATTAAACTCCAACCCTGTACCCAGAACTATTGCCTACATGAAGACATGACATTCCCTAATGCCTGGAAGGCCATATCTACCAGAAACTGTCATGCTCGAGTTAGTTTCTTTCTGGGTTGTTACAGGAACGACCTGTTAGATACACAGGCAGAGCTGCAACATCTCTACAGTGGAGAAATTTAACAATGAATCTTCACATCAGGGAGCTAAAACTGGCTTGAAGTTCCAAATAGCCCAATAATGATAAAGGCACTCCCACCATCAACACCGAGCAGAAATATGTACAAATATGGCTGCCTCCAAACCATTACATTCCGCCAATGCCCAGAGCTGTCTCGCTCACAGAGCAGAAAGGAGCCTCCGCTGAGCAGGAGCTACACCTGATGCCTGCCCAGTGTCCAAAAGCACTAGAAGTAGCTAATGGGAGAAGCTGCATTCGTGCACTAATTGTCAAACGTACATAATTTGGGGGTGGAGGGAAACAAAAACAAACAAACAAAAAAAAAAAAAAGGAAGACATTGATGCTACAAAGAAATATATGTACAAGAACCAGTTTTACTTGTAAGTTTGCATGTATCAGCACATGTGTGGGGGGTTTT
>JAODUD010000002.1:20036260-20046970 GCA_026784285.1 Stomatorhinus walkeri
CCCCCCCCCCCCCCCCCCCCCCCCCCCCCCCCCCCCCCCCCCCCCCCCCCCCCCCCCCCCCCCCCCCCGAGCACAGAATACACCATTACACTACTGTTCACTCACACCTACCCAGAAAAAAGTTTATACCCCTGTGGTAAAATGAACCCTGGGTAAAGCAGAAGACCCGTGTCTGCTTTACCTCCCTCAAAAATCCAGTAGGTGGCGCAGTAGTTAAGGAACCAGTCTTGTAAAAGATAAGATTCAAGTACCTTAGAGGCACTGCTATTTTGACTTTACGTTATTAGCCAAAACAAAACCGCCAGCTGCATAAACAAGGGGAGTGGAAAACTGTACAAGTAGCTTGGATGCGGGACTGCTGTCAGACTGTAGAATACAAGGCGCCATCTACCGAGCAAAGGTGAAAAGAACCTGTGCTTGCTCCTGAACAGACAACACAAACAAAGGAGGGGAACTTTAAAATTTTAAAAAAAGAAAAAAAGGTGCCGAGATTGATCCGTTGAATGACACGATCATGGAGTGGTTCAAAGGCTCTGATAGCCGACGTAGGTCTTCCTTCTACCAATCACATAAGCAATCAGCACAATGACAATCAAGCCCGCCAGGACAGCCCCGACAATGATTGGGATTAAGATGCTGGTGTCATCCATAGGACATTGATGAGCTGCAAACAGAGGAGGAGGGGGAGGGGAACCAACGCATGAACAGCGGAGACATGATTTACTTCCACAGCATCAAATTCCAGAAGCTTTGATTCTGCCAAAGTCTAGTAAATCTGAGCTACAATTTTGGGATCTGGTAGATAAATTGATACAGAGGAGCCAGATTTCTTCGGGACTGGTACAGGGAAAGGGGTTTGGGGGGGTGGAATGACACTCACCTGTGGCGAAAGAGCTATTCTTCACTTCGAAGGGCTGCACCCGCAGGTCGTATGTGACAAAGGCGAAGGAGTCAGAGACGTTGACCGTCTGCTGCTTCATGCACATGTAGGAGGTACCCAGAGCAGCCTCCCACAGTGACATGTTAGCATTCCCGAAATGGACAGTGTCTGGGCCAGAGGAGACGATAAAGAGAAGTCAGCATGCAAGCAACTGCCTAACAAAACCACTAGCTGGTCTTACCCAAACTTACCATTGCCATTCACTACAGAGACGTTCACTGCTTGCAGGAAAAATTTCTGCTTGTTCTGCAAGAGAACCAGAACCAATAAGGATGGCAAACAGGCAGCGGAGAGTGGAAAGTACTGGATGCGAGCAGGGGTCCTCCTGCTGAGGCCGGCTCGACTGACACTACCTCCACGAAAGTGAAAGAGATGGTCACGTTGTCGCATTTCAGCACCAGAAGAGCATCGCTCCCGTTATTCCCGCACTTCCCACTCACGGCGGTTATGTTGGGATCAATGTTCTCACTAATGAATTCCTAGAAGTGGGAGGGGCGCAATTGAGACTCATTATCCAATCGAAACAGACTTCCCATGATGTCGACCACAACTCCATCCCACCAGCCACATACCTTGCCATCTTTATAGTGTAGCTGCAGCCCCACCACCGCCAGCAAACAGATGGTGCCGTTGGAGGTGCCGTTGAGCTGGTAGGTGCCGGTGGAGGGCTGGGGCAGCGGAGTGGGCTTGGGAGTGGTCGTGGGTTTTGGTGTGATGGTGGTGGTTGTAGTGGGCGGTGGTGTGGTAGGGAGATCAGCACGGCAAATGGTAGCTACAGGCAGGGGGTGAAGATGCATAAGGATTAAGCAGAGGTACATGTGTAACCCTGACTACCAACACATGAGGTGGGGGGTCATACCATTTTTGCTGAGCGTCCCGTTGCTTATGAAAGCCTGTAGAGAGACGTTCCAGAACACTTGCTGTACCAGGCCACTGTCCAGGGTCTCCTGACTCTTGCAAGTATAGATGCTGTTGAGATCCACAGCCTCCATCCTCCCTCCAACCGTCACCGTTTTCGTGTCTGAAGAAGAGAAGAAGTGATGCATGTGGGGAAAGTCACCCCCCCGAACTGGGAGTCACAACCAAATCCCCCCGGCACCAGCTCCTCACCGTTCGACGAGGAGTTCTTGAAGATGGTGTCGTCTTTGAGGTCGTAGGTGAACGAGATGTTATCCACCTTGTAGGTCTGGTTGTCCCGCGTGAAGCTGAGAGCCCAAGAGTGACCCTTGCCAAAGTCAATCTTCAGTAGGGAGCTGTCGTTTCCACACCTGCTGCCGTTCGTCGTGACATATTCAGGCAGCGTGAATGTGACCGTGGCATTCTGAGTCAGCAGAAGGACCAGCAAGCCAAAAAGAAAATTAAAAGACTGAACTGTGCCCAGTACACATTTCAATGCCGCTAAGAATTCTCTGAATTAAAAGGTGTCAATATTACAGGAAATGCTTAAGCGGAGGCAGGGACAGGAGAGCATGACACCACCACCCGCAAGGCTAAGCCGAGAGTCAACAGGAAGAGATAACTAACATGGTTAACAGGCCAATTTCCATCATCCACTTCAGCATTAGTCCAACTAGTAAATGAAGCCCCCCGACTTCACACTTTGAGATGCAGCAAATGCGGAACTCTGCACCTTCATGCCACACAGACACCCAAAACCAGCCTCTGTCTTTAAAGCTTCAGGAAGTCAGGATGTCGGTGCTCAGCATGGGCGACGGATGCCCCGACTCACGCACGGCTGACCCCCCCCCCAACACACACACACACACACACACACACACACACACACACACACACAAAGTGCTTCTCCACTTAGTATTTTGGTTTGTGACTGCCGTAAGGGATGTGTCAGAGCAGAAATAAAGTTTTTTTGAATGTGAAAAATAAAGAAGTGGACGTCAGGAGCCACACGGCTGTACCTGTGTACCAGTTTCACGTGTAAACATTCTACCGTCTTTCATTTGAAACAATTGAAGTGGTAAATTGTTTTAGATTGCCAACATAAAGAATAATGTTTGACCTAAGATGACCGCTACAGTACCTTCTTCCCTGTGACCTCATAGGTTACAGAGAAGTTCAGCATCAGGTTTGCGTACAGGCACAGCTTTTTGGTGTCATTCACTTTCACCTCCGTGCTGTGGGACTGCCGGATTTCTGGAAAAACACAAACCGCATGGTTAACCCTGCCCAGGGAAGAGCAGCTCTTTACAGTAACCAAAAATAAATTAAATAGCTTAAAAATCGACCTTTGACTCTGTGGATAATTAATCATGGGTAAAATTCACAAGGACAGACAAACCGTTAATGATTAATGAGAATGAGGCTTTATGGCTCTCAGATGGTTACAGTTTTACAGTGTGTAATAACCGGAATACAGTAAACATTTATGAGTCTGAGTCGATCCAGGAAGCCGGACTGTGAGGCAGGGACCATGGAAGAGGAGCAGCTGACAGTCTCACGAAAGGCAGAAACATAACACTGAGGCCGGCTGTGAGGGTGAGCCTGCCCCAGCCAGTACAGCCAGAAGGGCTCTCCATGCCTTCTCTTTTATTACCTCAGCTTCAAATTGCTTCACAATTACCATTACGGAGGGTTACCGGAGACTTTGATCCACAGTGATTTCGCTTTACAAAGCATTCAGCCATGCACTCTACTAACTAGTTACAGCAAGTTCTGCTGTTCCCTTCTCTTTGTGAAGGAACAGCAATACACACCCAAGAACATCCATCCACCCCCCAGAACCCAGTGTAGAATAAATGCAGAATTATACAAGAAAATTACAATTTATCCAAACAAACGTGAGGGAAGAAATCGACATACAACCTCAACCTTTTTCAAAAACACAAAGGGACTAACTCTACAATTCACAGAGGTATCCATGTCAACCGATTTAATATTTTATCAGGCCTTCAAACTGGTCCGGGTGTGAACTATAGCTGACGGCGTTTCAGGCGGGAGAAGAGACCGGTCAAAACAAGAAAGCGATCGCAGTTAAGTCGGAGAACTAGGTCAGGTTTTACCCGGTCACATTTTAATGCGTTTCTGCAGTTAATCGGAGACTACAGTCTGACAGAAAGTGCAACTGATTGTAATAATTCGCAAATGACTCTCACTGATCTGGAAGGAAAAAATCGTCGCAGAAGTTTTACTTTTGGTCTTTAATAGTCTAATACATTTCAGATGTCATATTATTGGGGAGGTGAGCTCTTTATCTCAGTGCAGGTTTCCGGGTCACCCGGACAGAACACATGTCCGATGACAGACGTAGCCTTTCCGGGCACATGTCTGATCACACGGAACACCAAAGCGGAAAGCCGGGAGATCCTGCATGCAAAAGCTGGGAAGCCAGGGTAAAAGGTAACACACCCGGTGAGGTTACGAAACAGCCGGTCATCACGTGCTTTTTCACCCGGCACCACCATCTTCGTCCTATCATATACACATATACAACTATCAAATCCCGCAGCTTTAGTTAGCTAAAAATACTGTGGGTGTTTCCTAACCCCCGCCCCCCCATTTCGTGTGCAGGCAAAATGATCATTTCCAGTCAAACGCAACTGCCTATCCGCACAAGTTAATTTCACCCGACTAGGCCAGTTGTCTCCAACAATCCCCAGTATGACCATGACTGATCTTCCCAACTGTTAGTGCACACAATGAAACAGACACGTATGAAGAACAGGACTGAAATTTGGCTCGGTTAACGGGGTAGCGTCAGCTACCTAACCAGATAACAATGACAGTTTACACTACCAGGTCTGCCAACTAATGACACATTAACAGATACGAACGAAAGTACGAGCTTTATCTGCGATCAGATCCCCAGTGTTACAAACAGGCAGACAGGAATAAATACACGGTTCAATACGTAGGTGACTTGTTAGATAGTTTTCAAAATACCCATGTCAAGATCCAGCTAGGCCCCCGTGACGGCGCAAGAAAAAAACTTTCCTTTTGCTATTGAAGAACCAAAATTAAAAAAAAAAAAACAAGATGATGCCTCTATCCCCCGTGCATACTCACCCGCAGCCAAAAGCAAGAGCAAAGTGATGCAAGCGTAACGAAACATGGTAAATCGTTGGTCAAACTGGGGAACCACGCACAGAGATCAGCCTAATCCTCTCGGACTCACGAGCAGTCACTGACTATAAGCAGGAAATGAGAGTCATATGACAGTCGGTGGGTGCTGCCGTACTGCGCATGCGCATTGCACAGAACGCGACGCGGCCAGTGAGAGTACGGCAAAGTGCTGCCTCACTGCGCATGCGAGCAGTACCGATGGCCTGCAGCCAGTGAGTGAGCAGTGAAGGACTGTGGGTAAATTAGCTTGAGCTCTCTTGGTCACTTATCTATTATACAGGGATTATTCCGACTTTATCAAATATTTAACCGTATACATTAATAAGTAAATATATTGTGAAACGTGGCAGTAAATTAATAATAATGATATGAAATATGAGCATAAGTAAATCTGTTAAGAAAATAGTTTTTCTTCTTGTCGGTTTTATTTATTCATTTGTTTATTTCAATAATGCCGCACATATGCAGACTGTCACTTTCACCCATCAAGATCTCCGTGTTTGGCTGAGTGCTTCCAAGAGCTCTCAGTAGTGGCTGTAGTCTGGAGAAATCGAGCAATATGAGCCACATGTGAAACCACAGGTGGATGAGGGAAAGGGAAAGTGGTCCTGAATTACTGAATTACTAAGTGACTTCACAGGACGGCTGTCCAGGAGTATGTTTCCCAAAAACTCCTATTGCAACTTGCATAGTCGTACCCATTCAGTAAGCAACTATGCTTTTGGGAAACGTTGCAGAGGTTCCGCGAAGTTTGCAAACAGTATTAATCAGTGTTGTACTCAGAAGCAGCTACCATCGTTGCAGTTTCTTCCAGCAACCCTCCAATTTGCTCTTTGAAATCTGTTATATTGTCGGCAGCATCAATTTCATCTGCAATAGCAAACATTTTTGGGTTTAGTTGTATGCTGTGCTTGGAAACACCTTCCGTGGATAACAGCGGACCATGTGATAAGTTCTGATAAATTATGCACAGCAAGACATTACCAACATTAAAATCAAAATAATTAAATACACTGCACATTATTATGCAGTGCCGTACAATTACTCTCTCGAACGAAACAAGGGGATTCTGACGTTTTAACGCAGTTATTTGTCTAATACAGTACGTCCGAATAATCCGTCTATAATTAATGCCCTTACACTTAAGGCATGAAAGAAATACTGGGCGCTCTCGTTGTGCTTATTCCGATCAGTCAGTGTTGTGCGGCGCGCTTATTTGCGCACCTTCGGCGTAGTTACTGCACAGGGGTGAGTTTACCGAATCCTTCTTATCACTACGTTGTTCGTATGTTAAAAGGTAGAACTTACGAATGACGTAATGTTAAGGAGGTTTCGGGAAACTCACCACAAGATCTTTAAACTTTATATCCACATGCTGAAGCTTGGTGCGTCTGTTTTAGTGTTTGCTGGTCACCAACTGCTTTCTAGAAGTTAAAGCGGAAAGAACTACTTGGGTTTCAATGTTCAACCTCCACCGGCGACTGGCGAAAAAATGAAAGTAAAACTGACTCGGATCTAAGGTTGTGCTACACAATTTACCGCTTCGAATTCGAATTTGGTGCTTCGATGTTTTTTCAGTAATGTACTGTAAAATGTTTTTGGTTAGTGGATATCTCGGTGTTTTGTCTTGAAGACTTGGTTTTAAAATGTTTATTGACGAAGTATAGCTAGCAGATCTCGCGCCAACAAAAACTTATCACTGCAGTAGTACTGTTAGGTCAGCGCAGCATCATAAATGTGGACAGGAGCCCTGTAGGCTTTCACCTATACAGCCATGACCTGTTTTTTAGTTTGTTAAAGAACAGACATTCTCATTCGCTCTTTCCATTAAGTTTCCTTGAGCACTGTGGCATACTTTATTTACACATGTTTTTGTAAAAAAGTTTGGCATTTTTTGGTTTAAAAACTTCTGCATTTATACCTGGATTACTCAAAATTGTACTCTATAAGTCAGGACTGATATTCTGGACTTTCTCTATCAGCCCCCTGGAGGATGGGCTCCCCCTTTGAGTCTGGTTCCTCCTAAAGTTTCTTCTTATGGTGGAGTTTTTCCTTGCCACTGTCTCCGCTGGCTTGCTTTCCTGGGACTTTGGGCAGGGACAGTGTAAAGCATTATCGAACTACTGATACCACAATAATTTTGCCTGAATCATGACAGCTGTCAAAGGATTGTATATCATGCAGGTCACATGGTTTGAAATGTACAGTTAACTCTCTGGAGCACCTTCTGTGCAGGTGTTAAACCACACACTTTCAATGCCGCAGCGATAGAAGGTCACCAGCAGCTTCTGGGAGAGGTGGTTCTTCCTAAGCAGTCTCAGGACGTACAGTCTCTGCAGTGCCTTCTTTATCAGCTCCGTAGTGTTGGCGCTCCAGGTCAGGTCCTCCTCGATCTGGATGCCCAGAAACCGGAAATTTGAGACCCTCTCCACTCAGTCTCCGTTCATGTAGAGTGGATGGGTGTCTGTTTTATTCTTCCTGAAGTTCACGATCAGCTCCTTGGTCTTTTGCGGTGTTAAGGATCAAACTGTTGTCCCTGCACCACCTGGTCAGCCGCTCCACCTCATCTCTGTAAGCCGACTCCTCCTCCCTGGAGATAAGTCCAACCACTGTGGTGTCATCTGCAAACTTTAGTATCGCTAGAGTATTGGTGGGCAGGGGTGCAGTCATAGGTGTACAGTGTATATAGCAGGGGGCTCAGCAAACAGCCCTGTGGGGAGCCAGTGCTTAGTCTGAGACCTGTGGAGCTTTGTGGGCCTACTCTGACCCTCTAGGAGCGACCTGACAGGAAGTCCAGGGTTAAAATCCCAGGCTATGATGAAAACAGCCTCAGGATACATGCTTTGTTGTTTGCTGACGGTGTCATACGAATGTCCGACAGCCATGTTAGCATTAGCATCAGGTGGTATATACACAGCAGTTATCAGGATAACCGAGAACTCCCACGGGTGGTATATAGGTCTGCATTGAGTACTCTGTGACTGTGACTCTTTATGCTCTACTGGTCAGTTGAAACAAAATCTCAGTCTGGACTACTCTCGGGACCTGCTACAATGAGACTAATGTGTTCCTGGAAAAACCTTGCATAATAAAATGCACATATACAATAGGAAAAATAGGGTTAGGGGAAAGCAACTCCCACCAAACAATGCATGGATGTAAAAAAAGTTGGATTCTTTTTCAGTTTGACTGAAAAGTTGGATTTGGTTTGACTGAAAATAACTGCTTCAAAAGAACAATTCATTCACAAATCAGACATCACTATTGCTTACTTGACTAGCTGTTTTTGCATGTAAGTAATGTTTCTCTCTAAGACCACATCACATTGCAGTTTGCATAGTACTTTTCCCTCTGACTGAAAATCACACGCATACAAATGCTTGACCGTACTTGTATTCTTGTATCTGTTTTATATCGTATTCCATTGCCGAAGACCAGGTCCAATACTCAAGATCAGAAGTACACAGGACAGTAAAAATTCCCCGGATATTGTTCTTGCCCAGCCCCAAATATCAATATCAAGGATACGTTGGTTGCATCCTTGCCAAACATGACCAACCCCACGACTCACTACACCCCAAGTTCGTGCTTAGAAGGCAAGTCAGCAAGACCGATCTTGCCAAGACTACAAGTTTTCTGTGACTGTGACTCTTTATGCTCAACTGGTTGGTTGAAACAAAATCTTGGTCTGGATTTTTATTCTCTGGACCTGAATTACCCAACTCTGGTAATAACTAGTTTAGTTTTTATCTAGTGTTTGCCAAACTAGTTCATTTTCCCCAATATCTATATAATCTGTCCATCTTCCAGCTGCTTTGTCTTAGTGAGCACAGGGCTGTAGGCTGTTCTATGCATAATAAGCAAATGGTTTCCAAAGAAATTAACTTACAGTCAAGTACCAACAACAAACAAATGTGGAGTCCAGGTGCAATAGTCTCTGAAAAGCATAAAGATGAACGTGAAAGGGCATGTGCAAGGCCATGAAAGAAGAACACAATATCACCATAAAATCTTGGCAAACCCACCAGCGTCAGCGGATTTCTCAAAAGAGAAGCTGCAGTCAAATGTGCCGTGATAGATAAGAAACCCAACAGCCAGTGGGCTTCACCAAAGCCGTCAAAGAGCCAAAGAGAAACAAAATGCAAAGGTACGAAGGGGTAAAAGACCCCCCCCCCCCCAGGATGCACATGACTGTTCCATAGATTGCACTGCCCCCCTTTATATTCTGCCCCATCTTCCCTGTGAAATTCTCAGACACGTTTGGCTTTTCTGTACCCAGAATGGTGGAGTTCTACCTTGAGTTGTTTTCTGCATGTGGGAAGCGTATCCCAGGAAAAACAAGGCTTAAGCTAAACCCTAGATGGGAGAACAATATATCAATCTATGGATACTTGAAGCTCATAATTGCTAAATGTGTGCAGTGATCTCACATTTTAGAGAAAAGAAGTTTAAATCAATCAAGTCAACCCCTTTATTATTGCTAGTGGCATTTTAGACGTGGCGGCTTGGTAATTCCAAGATGCCATCCTCATGTTCCTTCCCCACATCAAAAATTAGAGTAAATACTCTAGTATCTGACAGCTTACATGCTTAATATCCACTGGAGCGCAACTGGATGTATCATACTTATGGAGACACTTTATAGTAATTCCACTATTCATAAATGCCAGGCCCATTCAAGATGGTTATAATCCAGAAGCATTCCTGTTCTCTAAAGCCCTCCCTGTGCCTGTCTGCCAAAAACTGATACCAATCTAATGTCATTTTTGTCCCTGCTACCCAAACAGCTAGACGGATGGATAGTATGATTGTTTTTTAAAAAGAATATCCATCCAGTAAAAACTTAAACGGCAGCAATGGTGCAAAATCAAAATATTTTAAACTGAATGCATTTGTGTTGTAGTGGGGAACATGCTCTTCCCTGCTACATGTCTGACAGTCTTACAGTCCAAAAACACATGGAATGATATCAAGCTGTAAATATTTTCACTATCACAGCTACATGGCTCGACTATAGCTCATAGTTGTGGCCTATAAGAAAACACTGGATTATTATTTTTAAACACCCTGCAGCGTATTCAAAATACAGCAGCTCGAACTATCACCAGGAACAGGAAGTTTGAACACAAAATCACTGTGCTTAGTTCCCTGTACTGGCTTCCTGTTCAGTTCAGGACTGACTTCAAAGTTCTCCTACTTACATATAAGGCACTTAAAAGTCTAGCACCTGCATACCTAGCAGAACTAATTCAAGTTTACAATCTGTGTTGTACACTCAAATCACAGAATGCAGGCTTCCTTTTTGTCATCCCACATATAAACTAACAGTTGGCAGTAAAGCCTTCTGCTACAGGGCCCCTATATTGTGTGATGGTCTGCCAGCTCATGTTCAGGGTGTCGGTTGCTCTCAGTCTTCTGAATCTTGACTGAAGACCTATTACTTCAGTGTAGCTTACCTGTGACTTAACATGTAACATACTGTAACTATTCTTGCTGGTGCTGCTGTACATGCCCCTTTAGTCTACAGTTCTTGTCCATATTTGTGTCTAAGCATATTTGTTTCTAAGTCAGGGGTGGCCAATCTTATCCACAAAGGGCCAGTGTGTATGCAGATTGTTGGGATAACCTGTAGGTCAGCTGTTCAAACCCAGGTGTGAGGACTCTTCAGCCAATCAGTCCTCTAATTAGTAATC
>JAODUD010000002.1:20053356-20081920 GCA_026784285.1 Stomatorhinus walkeri
GTCCCCATCTGGCAGATGGTGCAAAATGGCACGGCTCTGTGTCATTTGACAGTGTCTTGCTTCAGATGGAGTGCTGGGAGGGGGTTGTCTGTCACTTCCGGAGTGTTTATATTTGTTGCTTATGTCGCCACACATATCCCGCGTCATTCCACACGTCGTTTGTGCAGCTCCTGAGAAATTAACGTTACCTGTACACGAGATGCGGAGCCACAAAAAATTTGGGGGCAGTATGGCCAACTTTTACCACAGGACTATGTTTATATACGGTACAGCTGGTATTAAAGTAGTTATTTTTTTCTTTTTTAGAATGAGGGCCAGAAAATATTTTAAAGACGATTATTTTGAGAGTGAAGAGAAAAAAAATTTGAACAGTACTGTGTGCCTCTGTGAACAGCCTTCAAAATTTAATGGAAATTTAAGTTTCTTCTGCTTCCCAATTCAGTCTGAGCTAAGAAAGCAGTGTCATATGTACAATGACATTCCTACTTGAATACCTTCTAAACAAACGACAGACAATTAACAAGACAGTGCAACGTTATAAAACAAAAAATACTGAGAAGGCCTGGGAGATTTATATCGACATTGCATGTTATGCAAATGCAATTCCCACATTGCTAGGACCATGTTAGTTAGCTGGATTGAAATCTGGCTTTTGTACACCTTCATACTGTACAAATACTATACCATGGTATAAGGTATTTTCATAATGTTATTTTTCAGTTCTAGTATTTATAAATCTTGGTGATAGCTCCCCTGCACTTGGCAAATTTTAAGTTTCAATAAAACATTTTTGCTTTGTCAGAGTAAACAAAACTTGGCAAACTTTAGAATTTTAATGACTGTTCCTTTTCCAGATTATCTAGTACATGTTAAAAATTTCACATTGCGATATAACCTTTAGGTGACAGGCGTAAAAATGTATCCAGATGCCAGCTTTTCAGTTTCTATATGGCCGCTTACTTACATCCACTGTTTTATAATCAGATTAGTTGTACACATAAAATATTTATGAGAGCCATATTATGACGCTCGAAAGTTAATAATCTGTATAGATTTTGCGTATCTACGATTACACCACATGCTGATCTATTGGAATATCAAGGAAGCAATAAGTACTGAAGTGGAGGTGAAGAAAGGGACAGCTCAACAGCCACGACGTCTTTTAGAAAAAGATATTGTGGGTAAATAAGGTAAAAAAATATGGTGGTATTTTTGCAGTTTAAAATCTGACATGTTTATTAAACAAGAATAAACCGAATTTATAATCTGCTTATCAAATTGTGGGCCTAAGTAAATACCCATATAGTCCTGAAACAAGCATCCAAACTAATTTTTATTCCCGTCATCTAAAGCCTATAATCACATTCAAATTTGTCGGCACTGATTTCTTTCTGCACACAATTCATAGCAGCACCACCATCTTGTTTGACACCCACTATTCGAAGATGCTAAGTTCTCTTTGGTTATAGTTAGGGATGCACCGATCCTATATTTTCTGACCCAATACAGGTACCTGAGCTTTGGGTACTGAGTACCAATCCAATACCATTGCTTATTTAATAAGCTGTTGGCTTTGCCTCACTGTGTAGAAGAGACTGTGATCATTCTTTTGTGTGTAAGGAAACATCAGACTTAACTTAAACAAAGCTTATACTATATATAATAATTCAGTACATTTAGCCTATATATACGGAGGAAACCCCTAATAGTGATCACGATAACCATGTGATCGTTATGACCTTTTTTTTCCCTTTGTCTCGACAGATTACCATGTAATTTACATTTGCATATTTATTACATGACTATAAGGTAATAAAATGGACAGCGTCGCTATTTAGTGATTTTTACTGACTTTCAAAATACAATATAGCCGTTTCAAATTACAGTACTGTACAAATAAAATTACTGAAATATGTATAATTCAAATGCGCTATAATATAGTTAAACTGTGCAGAGAATATAGCTTACTGTAGTTTTGTTGTTGCATCTCGTTGCCTCATTTTTGGCTCTTGATCATAAGCTTTGAGGAGTCTATATTTGTCAGTGAGAGAGAATAACTTTTTTTCCATCGGGTTTTTTGTGCATGCAGCATTAGCCTCAGGTAGCTAGCTAAAAGCATGCAGGTTATTGCAAGGCAAAGTAGGCTTATCAAAGTAAAGTAAAAATATATCTATATATAAATATATAATATATGCCACCGTAGTTAAAAATTTTTCCTTACCATGTCATATATAAAAAAGACCAAAAATGAATACTGTAAGTGGACTACTTGATTACTATATCGATTATTTAAATAGTATTTGTACGGGAATGATTATATTCCAAACATTTTGGTCCATAGAAGCAGGCACTATAACCGGTTTCCAGTATATATGTTTGTTTACCTTACTTAAAACCTGAGTTTTCAACTTAATCATTTATATCAGGATTCACAGTTCTCAGCCTGAAAGGTCTATACAGAGAAACCTTGACTGTATGGGCTGATTTATACTTCTGTGTCAAATCGATGCTTTAAGTACTATGTAGCCATGGATCCATGGAACGTGCACCTCCCTGGAAATGTAACTACACAGCAGCAACGAAAACTGCAAGGACTGTGACTGGTCTGCTTGGTAGTGTTTTATAGGAACCAAGAAAGCATACACCCAAGTGATTGAACTTAGATATAAATAATGCTACAGTTTCATTTTTTCCTCACTTCTCCAGAATTTGCTCTAAAGTTTGTTGTTGCAGCCCTTCGCTGCTAGCATTAGCAAACTCCCTGTATTCTGCACTATGGCGCATCTGTAGATGTTTGGTGAAATTGCTTGTGTTAAATGACATAAATTCTGCCCCTTCCTCCTCTTGACACTTTAGCTGAACAAACCTTACAGTCTGACAAAATGTCGCACCTTTGCGTTTTAACATAATGCTGTAATTAAGTGGTATCGGTCAGCTTGTACAAGTATGAGTATATGAGCCAGTATCGCTGAATCCGCAGTTATAGTTAAATTTGGCAAATGTAATCTCCTTTTTTGTTTTATGGATAGTGCAATATCAAGCACAAATATTCCAAATTATCGTGGTGTGATATTGACCAGTGCTGCTTTTGCATAAGCTCTGCATGTATTCTCCAAGCCAATCATAATCCTGTTCATCGTTGCTGTTTGTATCACTCATAGATAGGTTTTTGAGAAATGTATTTTAAACTCCTTCTTTGCTTTATAAATTGCAATATATATCCATCCATCCATCTTCTGAAACTGCTTATTTTGCTGAGGGTTGCGGGGGGTCTGGAGCCTATCCCAGAGCTACGGGTGCAAGGCAGGGTACAACCCGATATGTGGGGCCAACCCAGCACAGGGCACACTCACAGTCACTCAGGCAATTTGGTAACTCCAGTAAGGCCCCAGTATGTTTTTAGTATGTTGGCCCTTGAGTAAGGCCCTTGACCCCAGTGCCACGTGCTTGCTGACCCCGCACCATGACCCTCAGCCTCGGGTAAGTTAACGGTCATCTCTGGCAGAGGGTCACTTCTGCCCTTTACCTGGCTGGTTTCTGGTCGTTCCCAGTGTCTCCTGTGTAGCCTTCTGCCAGCAGAACCACGATTAAACCAGGATTTAAAAATGTAGATTTGTTGAAAAAAAAAACAAGAGTACTCTGTTAATTTTGTTCTGCGCCTGTATAAAATTAACAGCAGCAGCATAATCAGACTCTCAATACTACTTCAATATTCAACAATGCTGACCCATCTCTATCCCAACAGCGAGAAAGTTAACAAGGGCATCGGCATTGAGAACGTCCACTATCTGAACGACGGCCTGTGGCACATGAAAACCTACAAGTGATGTCCACGTCCAGACCTCTATCTCCAGGACAGTGCGAAGCAGCCCCATGTTAAATGGACTACTGTTTACATCAATGACCTTGTAATTAACTGCACCTCTCATATGACCTTTGTCACGTAATAAATGCTTGCGTTCAGCCCATATTCATTCCTCATCTTGTTTGCATTTAAGCCACCATGTTCATTCGGGGGCACAAAAACACAATGGACCGGTTCATGCGATTTTATGGAAATTGATGGATTTGGGTTTTCTTAAAGCTCAGGGCTGTGGTTTTCAGGTTGAATGCAAAAAAAATAGAAAACACTCCATCACTTTTTAAAAAATATGCTTTAATATCAAAACTGAATTAGGATAACATGAAATGTTCTTCAGCACTTTTCCAGACTTCATTCTCTTTAGATTTACACACAGTAGAAAATTTGCTATTGGACAGTCAATACTTGAAGTTGCACACAGTGCAGATTGGTTAGAAAACACCAATAGTAAAGTTTTATGAGCAAACCTAAGTGTCTTTTCAAAACAAGCTTGTTTAAACTTGAGAAACGAATGACGGGAGGCAGTCACTTAAAACTGCATGATTAGAAGCTCTATGACTTGGAATATTGTTTTCATAAAGTTTCTATAACACTGGATCAGGTGATCCATCTTCAAAATGATTTTCACTAAATACCAAAACACTTAGAATACATTTGATAAGACGGGCTAAGATGTCAATTGTTTCAAGGGTTACTTCTCTATGGCTACTGCAGTTAAAATGAACTCAGTTTAAATTTAATCCAAACCCAAATCATGTTACAGCTTCCCATGTGCTGTCTTACAAACACTCGCCCACCCACAATAAAGGGCTCATCCTTTGCCAGCATCCTACATGCACATTTAACCCCTAAGTATCTTTAACAGCCCTGCATCTCACCTCAGTCACTCAGGATAAACATGCACCTGAAGTGCAAAGGCGTGACCCTGACTCCAGCCACAACGTGGCAGAGCAGCTGAATACGGTTCCTGAACGCAGTATGGAGTTCGGGAAGCCGTCTCAGCCTTTACAGAGCCACAGCAATATGCCCAGGCCTCCTGTTGCTGGAATATTGGCATCCAGGGGAAACCATCTCTGCAGGCAACCCACACATCATCTTATATCTTGTTCAAATTTACAAAAATCTAACACCCTCATACTTTCACATGTAGAAATTTGAGACCTCCACCATACATACATAAATGGAAAATAATAGTAATAATAAGTGTAAATAATTCAATCACCATTATCAATAAACCTGCTTAATTGTTTCAACCCTTAAACAGCTAGAAACCAGCTTGAAGTCAAACTAAATGTCAGTGTGACTTTCACAATATAAGATGGGAAGGAGTCTAGCAGCTACAGGTCTATAAAGTGAAAGTTATTTAGTGCCTTTTTCATGGTTTTCTGGTACCTTAGTGGAAGAAAAGCTAAATCACAACCCAACATAAGGAGCAGCACAAAATAAGTTGAATATCAATGAGTAATTTGAACATTTGCTAATTCAGAGGACCGGCATGACGCCACGTATCACTTAGGACCTTAGCAGCACCACGTCTCCAAGGGCAATTGAACCACTTTAATTGATAAAGTGTGTGTTCCGTTCACAAGAATCATTTAGAATATTTCAGTGCCTTTTGTTTTAAATGAGTGGGTAATATTGCCTAGGATGTGGGATAAGACTCCTTATAACTGGTTAGACATGTCGCTGAACTGGACAGTGTCCTCAGAACTAAGGCAGCATCTGCACTCAAGGCCCCAAAGGTCAGTCATTTTCCGAGCCCACGGGCGGTAGGAACATTAAGGAGTCGTGGAATGCGTGTCCGTAGGGGCGGAGCCTGTACACGCCAAACATCATGACCTGCATCTGGTTGGGCGTCATGCCAGAGAAGGTGACGGCCATGTCAGAGCAGCAGCTCTCCAGCACGTCCGGCGGCCGCTGGGCCAGGCTCTCGGAGATGAGGGAGCCCACGCTGCGGCTGTGAAACAGGCCTCTGCCCTGGGTGTCCTCCCCGTTCTCAGCAAACACGCCACGGTACTTGAGGCACTCGGCCAGCTGCTTCTCTTCGTTCAGCCTCCAGAGGGCGCGTCCACGCTCTGGGCAGCGCTCCGTGTCCTCGAGGGCTTCGGTGAACCGCCGCAGGGCCTCGCGGCTGAGCACGACGCCACTCTCATACTCCACGTACTCCAGCTCGCCGGATTTGGCCACGCGGCCTATATAGAAGGGCTGCCCCGGCTCTTTGTCCAGCACCAGGTACTTGAGGTTCTCAATGATGGCGAAGGTGGTGGGCCGAGCCAAGAAGAACCAGTGAAGGTCGTCCGCGTGGTCATAGGCGTGCGTCAGCGCCTTCCGCATCCTCGCCCACTCATCCTGCTCCTGCAGCTCCACCGCCTCCAATGTCGCAGAGCCCTCCGGGCTGTAGAACACAGCCCGGTCACAGTGCTTGCTCCAGGTGTCCTTGGCTGTGGTCCAGTGCTCCAAGTTCTTGGGCTGGACCATGATGGCGCAGTACACCCGCACTCTCTGGCTGAGCTCCAGCCTCTGGGCTTCGGGGAGCCGCTGCAGCTCCTCTTTGCTGGGCGCCTTGATGTGGTGGTGGAGGTGGGAGTCCTGGCCGGGGTGCCAGCTGGGTCCATAGCTCACCAGGGTGGACATCACCAGGCAGAAGAGGCTCCCGAGGAACAAGCCCTTAATGAAGGAGCTACCCTCTGAAAGCATGTTCACAGTGGTCTGCTGGCAGAGCGGAGAGAGGCCAGTGACAAGTCAGCTCCTTGTATCATTTACACTGACAGTGACTGCGTAACTCAAAAAAACACTCCAGAGGAACAGAAACAAAACTCTGCATCCTTCACAACAGCACTCTCCTTCTCACAGGATTGTAATAAGATACGTAAAATCAAAAATTCCTACATACTTGAACTCCGAAAGCAACGTATCTTATTATCACTGTTGTCAGTGTTGTAGTACTGACCAGGTCTACTTTATTTATTGCTGCCAACTGGGGAAGTCTTAACGATTGAAAATGATGAATTACTAATATTAACGTTAATTACTTTTCAGAAAAGAATAAGGCTAGAATAATATTATTATTATTATTATTAATAATAATAATAATAGATTATAACAGAGCATGCCAAGGATGTCCTATTTAAAATCACCATGCATGTATGCTATGTACGGATACAACGGCTGACTTTATATGATGAAGATACAGGTATTTAAGTTATCCTAACAAACAAATTTAACAAACAGCCTAAATGTTTTACGTTATTAACTACTTTTAGCTTTATCTTGACTGGATAACGCAATTCATTATATATATTTCGGATTAGATTAATTGATCTAACATAAGATCTACTTTAACTTTATTAATATGGATGAATGTGAAATTAGCCAAATCCATACGCTAATGTACCATCATTTGTATTTCATCCCATCATGTAACATAGCCCGAAATAAAAGGTGTAGCGAGGAGTCTTAAATGCTAATGCGCCTAATTAAAAGATCCTCTTACGCTAATCTTGGGTTGACAATCCAGCTGCTGTATTGTAACCCTCCCCTCCATTGTAAGATGCTTTGGATAAAAGCGTCGGATAAATTAGTAAATGTAGCGGCTTCACTTATATACAACCCGGTCTGGGGCTGCAATTCATATGTGAAACGCTTTGTAGTGACTATTTTTGTAGGACAGCTTGATAAAAATTAAGTGAAACTGATATAAAGTGAATAACCCGCAGCGCTCCGCTAAGTGTCCGTGACGACAAACTGAATATCACGCATCAAAACAAGCCGGAGCTGCACGGCTGCAGCCGAGCTAGCTAGACCCATGATAACTGAAAACACAGTTATAACTAAAGTCCCCTGAAAGTGTGTGTGCACAATGTTTAAAGCATCATTACCTATCACCTTCGCTCCGTGGGTAGGATTTAGCAAATAACAAATCTATGGCCCTTCCACCGTAGATCATGGCAATTTCGCCGAGAAGCCGTTTCTTCACTTACGCCAAACTTCCGTGTGTGTGAACCACGTGACTGTTTACGTACGCGATTTGCGCTCGGAATAGAAGCCCCGCCTCCCCGAACTCAGCGTAGATCTTTTTGTGCCGGGGAATAGATATTAAATCGGCAAAAACTACGCCTTGACAGGCGCACTACATAGCAAAGGCATGGAGAATCGCCACATTTCCCTAGATAAGTGCACTCCGTAACACTATAGTATCGATATATATTAATACTTACATATCGATTGGTTACCGTAGCCGCACTCACAAACATCACTATCCTTTTATTAAAATCCGACAAAAAATCTACTGATTAATGACCATTAAAGAGGAAAAACGTAGTTAACAAAAGGGGAAAGCCAATCATTTAAATATAGCTAAAAATAGTTTAATATCAATGTGATACATATATATAGCAATTATTTATTCCAGCGACAAATTAATAAATCAAACGATTAAACATTCATATGGCTAAACCATTCATATGGTTTAATACCCGCCTTGTAAATGCCACAAATGAATCCTATCGTAGGAAGAGGTATAGCAAATTTTGGCTTGCTACCGGTAGCGTGGCCGAGCGGTCTAAGGCGCTGGATTTAGGCTCCAGTCTCTCTGGAGGCGTGGGTTCGAATCCCACCGCTGCCATAGTGCACGTTTTATTCTCACAAAGTGCAACCGGTGTAACAAAACAGAAATTAGCATAGGGGATGGGTATTACCGCCATGTATGAAATAAACCAGGTAGTTACCCACAGCATAATTAGAGAAATTGAAGCCTAAGCTCTTGTTTATGATGTTAATGTACATGAAGGTATACATTTTTGCAATGCATATGCCCTTTTCTCCAAATGTCTAGGAAATTTCAAATCAGAGATATTAAATCACCTACTACTCCTGCCTTTGGTGATATCCACATGGATGGATGTCAGTAAACTTTCATCCCCACACAAACTTACAATGGACAATTTTAACACAATTATACATTATTTGTTGGGATCCCCAATGCACATTTGAAGATGAAAAACCATCAAGAGTAACACGATGTCTTTTAGTTCCAGTTGGACTTTTTCAGCTCAGCAACAATTTGACAAAAATATGATTACCTGTCATGACGCACAAAACTGGTATCACAAGGAAAGACCATTAAACTCCTATCAATGTCAAACTAGTTCAAAGAAATACAGCTTCCCATAAGCTTTGTGGACCTTTGGTAGAAGTGTGTAGTCAATGGCCATTTTATATGTAGGCACCATTCCTCACCTGGGATGGCTTGGATGAAGAATAAAGGCAGGATCTGGTGTTTCCAATTGCAATATCATATCATGTGAGACACTTCCATCCATCACAGTCCAAGAACCAGATCTTTCAGTAATGTTCCTCTGGTACATTATTAGAAACCCTTCACTTTGACAAAGTGCCCATGTAACCCCATTTAAAATCTGGAAACAACAACTACTATAAAATGCATACTTTTATACATCCTGTGCTTTCTGATTTATACTCTGCAGTTTGGGCTGCATTTGGTTAGTTTTCTATTAAGAATAATCAAAATGTATTTAATATGTCATTTAATCTAAATACAACTAAATATGAGTGATCAGCATTACAATGTGATTACTACAGGGGTGTGCTCTGCAACAGCACTGCTTAGCTTGTTTTTATAGAAGTAAATAGCCATACAAAACTAATGATAGTAATGACGGTATAATGGAACATGATCTGAATGGGTGTTGGGTGAATTAAGTGCAGTGAAGAAGAACTAAAGAAAATGAAATAGCAAACAAATGACTGGATTTCTGGCAACAAGTGATAATAGGTTATAACTAAAGATAACAAAAACAACATCATAATTTTGGTTATCTGAGAAAATAGTTTTATTTTTAGAACTTCACAAATCCCCATCTGGTGGCTGAATGTATTCATCCAGCGTGTTTTATTGGTATGATGCTGTCTATTCAGTTTAACTCTGACCAGCTTTCCATTGTGTCAAAATTTAAACATTTGTCAAGGCTCCCTGTGCAACCAGAGATAGGAAAGATTTAAAATGATGACCAGTCCCCCATCACATCTGACGAGGGTGCCTGTATGTCAAGACTGTTTGCACAGGGCTGATGTGACACGATGACATATTACAGATGTCAAGACAAATGGTCAAGGGAGAGATAAAAGTGAAGTCTCCGAGGTAGAAGAGTGGAGAAAGAAGTCGAGGAGCCGTCGTGATGCTGACCTGGGCGCTGATCTGCATTGTTGCAATGCTGCATTCTGCAAAGAGGACCCAGACTTTTCCACTCTATTCTGGCATGAGTCTGGCGCCCCCAGCAGGTAGGTGAAATCCTTCCAAAGCCTGCATGCATATCTAGGGTTTAGACGTTTGATAGGCAATTTAACCTGAACTATGCACAAAATGTCGCGTTTCATGTTGGATCATATATTTTCCTCCAGATGGTCTACACAAGTGATGAGCTTGTGACTTTGATGTTTAGAAGATCTATAACTTCTGTTCAAGACTATGATTACAATATAATGTGTAATGATACACAGAGACTGATACAAGGGTAGAGACTAATAAAGGACTGCATGAAGAAGGATCTATCTGCAATTTATCCAATGACCTTCAAAATGTCATATGGGCAGCAGTACGTTAGAGGATGAACTTTTATACCTGGATTTTAACAAAGGAGCACGTATAAATCAGGACTTTCTCTGCCAGCCCCTAGAGGATGGGCTCCCCTTTTGAGTCTGGTTCCTCCTAAGGTTTCTTCCTATGAGGGAGTTTTTCCTTGCCACTGTCTCCTCTGGCTTGCTTTCTAGGGGCTTTGCACTATACACAAATTGAATTGGAAACTGAACAGAAAATTTGACTTCTATTATAATAGTCACAAGGTGAAAAGGTCTTTGTGATTTAGGATAGGTCAGAGGTACAGAGGATGGCAAAATGAGTTAAACAATGGCAAAAATATGATTTGGATATATTTAGGTTGTCGATAACAGTAGCACTTAGAGTAATATAACTGTTGAGTACAAAATCTAGTGATTTATCACTGTCAGTTTATAGTCTACCATTTTTGGTTCGGGTTGAATCAATGTCCATAATGCTTATTCCAAAAGAGAATAAATATTGGAATAACTTGCTATCACAAGTTAAGTCTCAGTTTTTTGACTGACAGTGATAAATTTCATGTCTTATTAGAACTGATTCAGAAACTGGTAGCAGAGGAGGAGGGAGAGCAGACAGACCTGGAGGATCGCAGGCATGTCAAATTCCAGCTGGGTCCAAACAGTGACACATGGGCGAACGGTAAGGGAAGGTTCTCTATGACTTTCAACAGGCCACTTCAAAGCTGGTGGAAATTCTTGTGTACCTGTTGAGTAGTAATGGGTTGATTGTGCAAGAAATACCTAATATTCATCATTATAGTGAACATTTAAGCACGAAACAATATCTAATAAAGCAGAATAACAGCAATATATGAAATATGTCCTGTCCACATGTAAACTTAATCATTGTTTTTGAAACTCGTCTTCTTCCTCTTTATGGTTCGAGCAGCAAAAAACCCCTTGCAACAAGAAACCATCAGAAAAATGGTAAGATAACAGAAGTGATGCAAGACGATACATTGACATACTGGACATATTAAAGCCCAGTTATGTGTGATGCAGTCATTTCTCTCTAAGTTTGACCAAAATGCTGCATTACCAAGAGTGCTACATTAGCTGTACTTTGATCTATTTTTGATCAAACTTACATAGAATATGACTTTCAATCTGTCAGGCCATCTCTTAATAGCCTTATAACTAAAGTGAAGATCACTGAGTTTGATTGTGTCCCTTGGCGCGTCAGCAAGGAATTGTTTTGCTCCCAGAGGGTCAGAGTCTTAATTTTCCTGGACTATTCCTCTGGTGCTGGTTGTTGCCATGTGGATTTTTAGCCACAGGCGTTATAACACCTGTTGGTCTACTTGTCTCCTCAATACACTGTGCTCTCGGACAAGGTGGAGGATTTAAAGACTGCCATGCTGAAGCTGGCCCCTGTGGACAGTCTGCGAAACCGAGGCTTCTTCCGCCAGAGCCCACCAAAGACCACCAAGAGAGGTGAGATTCTGAAGGCCACTATGTTTCGGCAGCTATGGTCCTCAGCTGAAATTGCATTATTAAGACTCAGACTGCAGCATATTTGGCTGCAAAGTGATGAAGCTATGAATTGTGACTAGGGATGGATGTTCCAGGAATTTCCAGGGGAGGAAACTTTCCATGGGAATTATCTGGAAATTCATATTTATCATGAGTATCTACTATTGTCAGACATACAAAAACTTTGAGGATATTTAGATGTAACTTAATATTTTATTGAACACAAATACATTTCCCTTGCTAACATTATTGAGCCACATGGCATGAAGCTTGATGATGAAAGTAGGAATGTGTTCAATCTGGAGAATCTGCTGACAGTCATAAATGCTCTATCAAACAGTAACTGTCCGGTTCAGCTGGGGCCTCAAACGCGTGGGAGTCAGGCTCAAAGAGCCTCAAGTTTGCCCAGATTAACACCAACTTCTCCACCTGTACATTTGTGAGCCTGTTGTGGACTTGTGTGTGTATATCGCCAAAGAGAGACCAAAGACAAATCTGAGTGTGTCAGATTATTGTTATCACAGGATCGCAGATGAGCAAAGATCCATCCATCGGGGTGATGCTGAATTAGGCCTGCATCATCATAAAACAAACTTTGTTAAAACCACAGTGACACCAGGTTGCTGGCTAGCTAGCCAAATTATTGTAACTCATCCATTAGCTTGTTTAATGGATCACTTTAGCGATAGCTGTTTAGTTTTCTAAAACTTATGTATCGCCTTTTACAGATAATTTTTTTATTTAAAACAATATAAAAAATGAATGTATCATAGCTGAGCTTTTCTTCTCATCTGGTGCAGACTCAGACATGCACAGGAAAAGGCAGGAATCAAAAATAGCTACAAAACTGCATTCTCCAAAATGATGACTAGTTGGACTTGCATTATAAATTCCCAAAATTCCTGTAAAAATGTTTGCAGACACTTTCTGGCAGAAATGAGAATTTTAGTAGAAATTTCCCACCTTTGCAGCCCTGAGGTTCTGTTTAAATGCCAGCCTTCAGTAGGTCTCTCACTCTGACGGTAATGTGGAGTTCAACAGGAATTAACACCAGGAATAACACGAATCCTGCTCTTCTCTCATTGTCCCAAACAGCTTGCTTCTGGAAGTACTGCGTGACAAACTAGCTGAGACTGTTCTGTTCCTGTGAGAAATGAGCCGCATCCTGGCCTGGCCACGGCGACCTTGTGTTTGCACCCCCGACCTACGGTCCACATGAGTTTCGTGCAGAGCCCGGAAACAACATGTCTGTTGTTTTGTATATTAAGAAAGAAATATATTTTTGAATTTTAGAGGAGTGTCACCCCACCCTGTGGTTAAAAAAGAAGTGTGCATTTGATTGGAAGAACATTGTGTATCATTGTACCTTTGAAATAAAAGGGTCTGTGTCATTTCGTTTTGAAGGACATAGCTTTGTGTTTCTATGTTGTCCAGAGCAAAAACCTTATGATTAAAAATCAAAGCACCACAAACAAGTGCCAAAACACCAATACAGTAAAGTCACACAACCTCTTGAACATTATGAATCAAGGGAATAAGACTGTAATAGCATCAATCAATGAGACATTTGTCCACAAGGTGGCAGTGGAGCCTCAGGGACGTGTTTCTCTTTTCCTCTCAAACACACCAACATGCTAATTATTGTCAGGTTGTTGTCATAAAAGGCTCAAGTTAGACAAATGGAGTGAGTGAGAAACTTTATTGGATTTTATTTCCATTCGGTCCACTTGATGCTTGTTCCTGTTCCACTAACAAATGTTTATGCCAACTACCATATCAATAAACCTCTGCTAAGATGAGTATGCTAAAAACCACTGTGAGCTCTATCACCACAGTGCGTGTTTAGTATAAAGTATATAGGAAAATATATTTATGTATATTTACACTATGGACACAAATACAAATAAAGTTGCATATTACAAATACAGTTAAGTGCACATCACAACTCTGTGCCATATAAACATAACAGGCAGGAGAAGCTATTCAAACATACAATGCGTGTAACTGGATTTAAAGTTGTTTATCTATGACAACGTTTTAAAACATGTTTTCTTGGACCATGTTATTTTGCATTTAAGTGAAAATACTGTACAGTTAGTTATTGAAGGACTGGGGGGTTCTTAGCGGAAAGGTAAGTTGCATCTCAGAGGGGTAATATATTTTCTGAGGCGTACACAGATGCTTCCACCCATCGCTTGTTTACTAATGTTGGTATCAGGCAAAATTCCCAGGCAGTCTCATCTTTGTTTATATGCAGGGCTTGAAGACGACTGTTGATGAAGGATTGGAAATGAGGTTCTCTCCAGAGACATGGAGAAGGTGAAAATCCAGCAAAAAGAGGCGGTGGTCATTTCCTGCTTGGCGTGTTTCATACTGTTATACATAGTGCCATTCGTCTCCAGGCTCCAGCCTACTTGAGGTCTGTTCACTTCTTGCGGGCCACGCTCAGGTAGGCCCTCTCGATCTCAGCGTCGGCGGGACACGTCTGGCTGAACTCCTCTCGCTCGTAGGCATTCCGCAGGTAACGCCACACACCCGAGAATTCGGCGGGGATGTCAAAGTCACAGTACTTCTTGGCAGCAACCTGTACAACAAAAATAATTTTCCCATATAAACAGATTGAAAAGATAACTTTACCACTTTCCCTATGAAGGGCCACTGACAACAATAATTAATAAGGAGATCAGCAATTGAAACAGCTGTGGAGTTTTATGCTGGGATGGAATCATGCGAATGCAGTGGAAACTTCAATGTGACCAACCTTGATGACATGGAGCTTGGGCAGCAGGTTGCAGTCGGCCAAAGTCAGCCTGTTGCCGTCGAGGAACTTCCTGTTGGAGACAAGGACGTCCTCTGCAGAGTTATGGTCGATCTCTTCAGGTAGGGGTGAGTTCAGATACTCATCAAGCCGCTTGAATTCCCGCAGCAGCGCCTTCTCATGAACTGCATGGGTCCATTGTTTGAGTAAGGGTCCAGGATACAAGTATGGACAAGGAGACACTCATTTAGAGGCAGTATTTTAATCTGTCCACAATAATACTTATTCTGAGGTGGATTTCTAATGTGTCCACAATCGCATCACTGGCTTTTACACAGAAATCATCATTATTTCAGAAGGAAATCCTTTTTTTTCTTTATGCACTTTTTTTTTGCTTAGTGTTGTAATCTTACGCATTATTTTGAAGACAGAGCTGGAAGGGAGAATAATCTCGATGTAGGAGCCTATGTGCTACAAACACAACACCCATCACTCTTCACATCATCTTACCTTTGCTGGTCGGACTGTTCTTGATAAAAGCCGAAAATTTGGCAAAAATGTCAGCACCAACATCAAAAGACTCTTTGTTTGTGGGGCTGAGGTGGGGGTACCTGTAGAGAGCAAAGGGAAGGCAGAGGTGATTCGGGGGTGACGGCGAGATGGACGGCCTGCCCACCTCCCTCCGCATCTGTAATCGATAAACCTGGAGGGGGTGTGGTGCAGCGCCCTACCTGGGGGGTGCCAGCGTCTGCTCCAGGAACTCCTCAATCTTCAGGAAGTCCGTCTTGAGCTCGCCATTGTACAGCAGAAATGGTGGGTTTGTCCCTGGAGCGAGATCCTTCAGCTCTGCAGGCTTCCTACAGTCACAGAGGGCAGAAAGGAGGAAGCAGGTGGGGTGGGGGGAGGGAGGATTAGGGTCAAGTGGAGGCCTTCAGTTTCCAAAGCAACCTACAAGTCCCTCCCCTGCTTCCCTCCCAACCGCTGGCCGTAAAGCCTCAGTGTGCTATATGCAGAAAGAAGCAGCAGATAAGCATGCTGGGTTCTTAATGCTTTTAAAAAGAAAATGGCCTAAAAGACCAACAAGAGACACGACGGGTTATATACTGTTTTGCACTTTAACCCAATCCTAATCACTATCAGCACTGTGCGCTGCTGTGAGCTGGCCTTTGTGTGTGGCTGTGAAGCTCAACGTGTCTCCCTAAATGCATGGCACCATGCTGACGTAATGCACAGCAGAATGATCGTTTGTCGTTCTGCACACATTCTCACCAGCCGCTGTAACCTTGCAGCCAAGTACCGCTCAGTCCAGCCGGACTCAGGATCTTTTATTAGTATTAATCACGAATGAGCCAGAGAAGATGCAATGAGTCTGTGAGGGCCGGGAGCGGGATTTCCGGCAGGGTTGGAAGAGTTACTTCATGTATGTATTCCGGACCCATCACTAAATGACTGTTAAACATGTAGGAAGTAAATGAATTCCAAGAATCACAGTATTTTAGTAATCCAACAGCCAACAGTAATCCAATTCCGTTCCAAATGTGGACAGAACAGAAGAGAAACGATATATCAATAAGATGACTTTAACTTCTGTAAAAACTCTGGAAGGCAACAAAACATTGTAAGATAACCTTAGGAGATGAAGGCACAACTGAGGCATTGTAACATCTCTCTTAGTACATGGCTTAAGAGCAGCATTTAGCATTTTCTTAACAAAATCGATAGCATATAGAACTTTGACAGACCAATATTTATTTATTTAGAACATAACAAACTCAACATGAAAGGAAAATATTCTTCATGAAGCAGCTAGCTAGCTAGCTACCTAGCTGTAACTCTTATCAAATGAATATAAAAAACATGCTGAATAGCTGAATAACATTAGGGCATTTATTTATTTTTTATCAATAAATTAATGAAACCATAAGGAACAGCTGGCATTCTAAATAATTTTCAAAGGCCTTTAATTTTATGAGAAACCTGTTAATTCCATGCGATTTCTACAACCTACCATCAATTAATTTTTCATGTCTGGATTCCACCTTTCTGTCCGCATTTTCCGCATCACGGAAATCATAGGGTTTTAAACATCTTTTAAAATGCTGCAACACAAACACATGCGCACAAGCACCTCTGCAACAATGCTAATAGTGGCAAAGCATTCTTTGCAGTGACTGTCCCAGTAAATGGTTCATGTGAGAGGAAAGTGACGTCTTGAGAGAGGAGTTGTGGGTGCGTCTACATTGGGTTAAATCAGTGTTTTTCAACATTGGGGTTGCCTGGAATTCAAATGGGGTCCCCTGAAATATTTAGTAATCGATAAAAAAATTACTGATAAAAAATATTTTTTCAACTAATTATTATTCTTTTAATAATTATGATTAAAACACCACATACAACATTAAACAACTGTATTCTTTCACGTTCATAAATATCAATAAACAATATAAATGAGTTCAAATAAAATAATCGCGATCACCTTCAGCCTTATAGAGACAAACTCGCTGAACTGTACATGTGATTAGGGAAAATAAAGTGTGACTTTGTCCACTAATCTGGCTACTTTGTATTTGCAACATGGTATAACAAACATGGTCAACAAACTAATTCTAGAAAAAAAATGTCTATGGGGTCGTCAGAACTTTGTGATGTCAAAAATGGGGTCACAGGCCAAAAAAGGTTGGGAACTACTGGGTTAAATCTATCAGGAATCAAAAGTCTAATAGGGTGCAGCTAAACAATCTTTTGATCCATGAAAATAGTATTTCATGCATATCATAGTAACTGTATGCGACAAAACAGAGGATGAAAAGAACAACAAGCAAGGGAAGAGGCTGAAGGTCAGAAGGTCAGACCTACTTCTTCATGTCGACGGTGGTGACTGTGAATTTGACGCCCTTCAGCCAGAGTACCATGAAGAGCCTCTGGCAGAAAGGGCAGTTCCCCACGTTCTCCCCATCCAGGCCAGCCTGTAGAGAGAAGCATGGAAGATCACGTTTTATAGCCCACATACTGCCCTTAGACAACTCCCCCACAGAAGCTAAAGCAAGCCTTCTGATTATTTAGTCACAATTAAGAAGTTTAAAACTTGTGTGGCTGCCCCTCTACTATAAAATATAAAGCTGAAATGAATGTTATAGCCAGCAACCATGGTCCAGCAAGATTACAGCTTTGCAGACAGTCCTAAACCCACACCATGAGGATTTTTCTGGAAAGTTTGACATGGAATGTTGGAAAAGCACCATCAGAAAGGCAGATTCAGAGCAACAACTTCTCCCGCAGAGAGCAAAACTACGTCAACTTCCCTCACCTAATACAACTGAACACATCTGAGCATTATTCAGTCACAAACGTAGCGGTAGTGAAACTAAGCAGACTTTCAGGAGCGTGGAAGATGTCCAAGCCTCACGTAAGTCATATGGTGAGCTAAGGAGGTGCAGAGGTGGGTGTGGCAGCAGATGGGTAGGTGGGGCTGTGTTCACGTGTCTAGCAAAATAAAAGGTGTGAGAAGGATGTGGTAATGAATGGGGGGGGCGGGGTCTTGTCCATGTGCCCATCCGTCCACAGGGAGTGTCCCGGAAAATGTGGCGGCAAATAGAGTGTCCTAAGCCTAGAGTTTGTGTGAGCCAAACGTAGAGTTTTTGGGCATCAGGGACAAGCACAACATAGCTCCACCCCAGGCTGCCTGCATGTTGATAAGCCGGGGCCTCCTGTACGTACTTTCTGGAGAGAATGATAAAAATGTCTCACCAGGAATACTAACTCAATCGTTGATGTAGCCCCCGTTAACGTCCTCTGAATGATGCTGTGTGTTAAGCTATCTTCCCCGTACTCCTATCCTGCCCATATTCCAGATCCTACCTCTAAAAATGTCAGCATTACTCAGTGGCATATAAAACCATATGTAGCAGAAGACACAGAAGCATTTCAGCTGAGAAACTGTGTTTCTGAAGACTCATCTTCATATGACTTTAGTTTCCACCAGGGAGAAAAATAACCTAGTTTGAAATATATTACTTACTCAAGTAATGATATTTTTACCACTATAGCTTTCAGATGTTCAGACTAGAACATTCCAGGAATACTGTAAAGACACAACGATTCACTGTAAAGTTTACAGACTCTGACACTTATTTTAAACATTAAGGAACATAAGTAAACACTGAAGCATGTGAACAAAAGTGAAGAATGAAGGACTGACCTTAATGAAAAGCTCGATATTTGGCTCTCTGTCTGGGTTTGGCCTCAGAGCCATGTTGTTCCTCCGCAACGGTGAGAAGGAAGCACAATATCTCCACAGATATCCCAGTTATGCCAGCCGCGTCCTGCCCAGTGAGCATCTAGCTCCTGAGGATTGGAGGGATCCAGCTAGCTCCGTGGAGGGAGTGTCTGCGACTGTGTCCGTTCGTGCTGTGTGAGGGAGAGAGGGGAGATTCCAGGAACTCGTCTGACTAACCAATCCTGGCCAAAATCAGTGTGTGTGCGTGCGTGTCTGAGTGTGTGCATGCACTGTATGGCTCCTTCAGCTGTTTCCCCCCACAGGGGTTTGACTTAAAAGGCCAGAAAGAGGGAGGGCAAAAGAATTGGGCGTAGGGGGCGTCTGTATAAAAGCCTGGTGCCAGGCTCAAAATAGGTTGTACACTCAGTGAAAGATCTTGTGGAAAAGGTGTCTGGTCTCCACATCACGACGGTGTGCTGACCTTCATCACGTGTCCATGATAGTACCGCTGTCACCAGATCTGCCTATCCATGGTGCCTCGTTTGTATGGCATCCAAGTTTTTCCAGATTTCTCAGAAACCTTGCTCTATCCTGCCACATGAAGCAGTTTGGGGGGGAGCGGGGGGTTTGCTCCGTCCCGGAGGGTGCAACACATGAGCTTATGGGTCTGAGTCAATTTTCTTATATCTGATCCTTTGTTTCCCTGCTTTTCCCCCCCAGTAACTCTGAGCCCGACTGATGCTTATCAATCCTGTTTTTGCTTTCTGGCACCTTCTGAAACTACATGTTTTTTCTGTTTTGACAATTTTTTTGTTGTTGTATTTCTTACAACTCCTTTCATTTTGAAATGGGAAAAGGCCAATAAGAATGACAGCAGAAAAGGGCCATTTTCCCAGATTGCCTAGATCATGTGTCTGCAGGTGGGAGGGCTTTCCCACACACACGTGTGGCTTGGCATAAACTGCCCTCGACTGCAGACTTCATCCTGTGTTTCCTGTCAAAAACTGAATTACCACAGAAGTGAATCACTGAATCACGATGGGTTAGTATGGGCTCACCACACGAGAAAAGTAGGTTCTTTCCTGTGGAAAAGGGAAGCTTACAGAAAGACGCCCATAAGAGCTGACACCATATCAAACACTCTTAGCCAGAATTGAGGCAGTCACCTACAGCAGACCTTACATTCTTAGCCAGAATCGAGGCTGTCACCTAGAGCAGACCTTATACTCTTAGCCGGAATCGAGGCTGTCACCTACAGCAGACCTTACACTCTTACCCGGAATCGAGGCAGTCACCTAGAGCAGACCTTACACTCTTAGTCGGAATCGAGGCTGTCACCTACAGCAGACCTTACACTCTTAGCCAGAATCGAGGCTGTCACCTAGAGCAGACCTTACACTCTTAGCCGGAATCGAGGCTGTCACCTAGAGCAGACCTTACACTCTTAGTCGGAATCGAGGCTGTCACCTAGAGCAGACCTTACACTCTTAGCCGGAATCGAGGCTGTCACCTAGAGCAGACCTTACGCTCTTAGCCGGAATCGAGGCTGTCACCTAGAGCAGACCTTACGCTCTTAGTCGGAATCGAGGCTGTCACCTAGAGCAGACCTTACGCTCTTAGCCGGAATCGAGGATGTCACCTAGAGCAGACCTTACGCTCTTAGTCGGAATCGAGGCTGTCATCTAGAGCAGACCAAAAATAAAAAAGAACCTCAGGAGTCTATATATTTTTATTTCGATATCAGAACGACACATATCATTTAATATCATTCAGCATTTAAAGGACAGTTATAATAAAGGGGGTCTATAGGTCAAAACATCCTGGGTGAAATGATGATTTGAACACAAATGATGCACTTTCCTGTAGGAGGTCAGCTCTGCGTGTCCCTGTGAGTGACGGGAATTTCCATCGGTCGCAGGGAGGCTGGAAAAGGCCAGCAGAGTGGAAAATGGAAATTGTATAACAAATGCCGGAAATGCAAAGAGAAGGAATTGTGCCTGGACAGGAAGCTGCCATCCCATGAACATACCCACAATGCCTTGCAGTCGAGAATCTGTGAAATAATCCTTTCACTGTTAGTTTTCTGACAAAGGCTTTTAACCCCAAAAGCTGCTCAAGGGACGTTAGATAAAAGGCTCACCCTGCACCCCAGCTTTCTGCTTCTCCACATTTCTCATGGAGAACAGAAAGGAAAGTGTGAAAAGACAAAGAATTCCTAAGTACCTGCTTTTATTAAAGTATAAAAGTGAAGTATCATGTAATTGGGAAGTATCATAAGAGTATTATAGCTTTTCTTAAAAAACACACACACCTTAATAAGAACCACTATGTCATGCTTAGTTTTAGCTATGCACCTCCCTGGTTCAACTGGTCATGCCTGTGGGGGGGGGAGTATGGTTCTTCTTGGGAACTCTTGAGCCCTGCTGCCAAAGCAGCTCCTCCGCACCCTGCAGGGGATGCCTTGGACCGTCCCTTTAAACACTCCATCGATCTGCCGGCTCCGCTACAGCTGCCAGCTGTTGCTCAAACTTTACCACAATCTCTTGGCCAATAACAGCCTTCCTCTCAGTGAACAACAAACTCATGCCAAGCCCTCAGGGTCAGCCTGAGCGTTGCTGTCCGTGCAAATTTTAGGGGCTTTCATAACCTTGCTGAGATTTCTGAATAATTAGGCTTGAAAAAGATAAATTACTTTGGCTTCTAGCTGCAAAATACTGTCCAAGGCCGTTAATAACAGTACCATCCAGGGTGATGGGAAACGTTCTGATTAATGATTGCGAGAAAACAGCTGTGCCCCGTTCCCTGAGACGGAAGCCATTATCACAGAGATACTTTCTACAAAACCCTGACCAGTTGGAAGTTTCCTTATCTGTGCCCTGCAGAGCGTTTCAGTGAAGTGGTTCGTTGTTCTTGGTCTGGTGGTGAGCTTGTTTTGCACTCTTTTCACAGAGAATCTCATGTTCCACAAACGTAACTCAGAAAAACAAAAATGTCCCGTCCGAGCCAAACGTAACAATCCGGTCAATCCAGGCCGAGGCAGTGGTGGGGGGGGGACTGGAGAGGCTTGGGGACACCTTCCAAACCCATACCTGTGGCTGAGTGGCTAGAGATTGTGGCTTGGGTTGGGGTTTTCTGAGGGGGTTATTGCATAAATAATAACATCTTACTTCTACACATATTCTCCATCCATCCACACATTCTGAAACATTCATTTGGGTCAGGGTCACAGGGCCAGTAGACCTCCTGGGTGTCCTGGGTCTGCCCCAGGGTGTCTTCCTAGTTGTACATGCCCAAAACAGGAGACGCCGTATACAGATGCCTGAATCACCTCAGCTGGCTCCTTTCGATGAGTGGGAGAAGCAGCTCTGCTTTGAGCACCTCCCAAATGTCCGATCTCCTCCCTGTCTCTCTAAGGCTGACTCCAGACCCCCTGCAAAGGCGACTAATTTCTGCCGCTCCTATCCACAATCTCATGCTTCTCACTACTCGGAGTCTGTGACCATAGGTGACCACAGGAATGTAAATTGACCAGTACATCTGCTTTCAACTCAGCTATTACTCACCACAACAGCCTATTAGAAGCACAGATCTGCTTGTCAGTTTCCTGATTCATTCTTCCCTTAAACTCCTCCGCTTAAGGCAGTAACTCACCCCCAACCTGGACTGGGTTATTGACCCTTTCCTGGTTGAGAAGGTGCCGATCCTCATCCCAGCTGGAGAGATTACATCTCTCGGCCAGCCTAGGAACTCCCTGATCTTCCCCTGGAGGAGCTGGAGGAGGTGGCTGGGGAGAGGGAGGTCTGGGCATCCCTGCTTAGACTGGTAACCCTGTAACCCAGAAACAGATGAGCAAAGGATGAGCCTAAAGTCACCAAAACAGACCCCCTGCACCTTTGGCTAAGCCTAGACATTCTACCGAAAATGATTATGAAGAGAATCAGTGAGAAGGGGCAGCCTTTGCAGAGTCCAACGCTCATTGGAAACAAGTCAGAATTACTTTTGGCAATGACAACCAGGCTCTTGTTCTGGTTATACAGAAACCTAATGGCCCATTATAACGGACCCTGCACCCCATACTTTTGAAGCACCCCCCACAGGATCCCCCAAGAGACACAGCCATGTGCCTTTTCCAAGTCCACATCACATGTAGACCGGATGAGCAAACTCCCATGAACCCTCCAGTATCCCTGTGAGGGTAAAGAGCTGGTCCAGTGTACTATGAAAAAAGAGGGAATCTGCATGACTCCTCCTGGATTAACAGAGTACCCCAGCATAGACCTTTCCAGGGAGCCTGAGGAGTATGGTCCTCTTAATGTTGGAACACATCCTCAGGCCTCTTTTCTTAAGGATTGGGACTGCCAATCCAGAGGCACTACCCCCGACCTCCACGCAGCGTTGAAGAGGAGCGTCAGCCAAGACACAACATAAACAGATAAATTGATTTCAGGAATTCAGGACAAATCTAATCAACTCAAGAAGCCTTACCACTGAAGAGTGTTTTTTTACTACCTGAGTGCATGGAGACCCAGTGATGGGTAAGTTCCTCCAAGTTCTTTCAATCAATCAATCAATCAACCAATCAATCAATAAATCAATCAATAAATCAATCAAACTATTCATATAGCAATTTCAAAACAACTCAGATGCAATTCAAAGTGCTTTACAAGCAATTGATACAACATTGGTACTAAAACTAAAATAAACTAAATTTATATATAGTAAAAATAAAAAAGAATTTAAAAATAATCAAATAATAATAAATAAATAAAATGGGTATAAATTCTGAAACCATAAGAATATGAAACATTACATAAAAGCCAGACCAAAGACATGACTTTACAATTTATGTTTAAAAATGCCAATGTCTTCAGCACCTCTCACATCCTCAGGATGGCTGTTCTAGAGTCTTATAGCATAGTGGCTAAAAGTAGAATCATCAAATATTTCTGTTCCGCTGTGTGGAGCAGATAAGAGAGGGGAACCGGATGAGAAGAGGGCCCTTCCTGGTTCATAAACTAAAAGCATTTCTGAGAGACAGTCCAGTGTTTGGCCATGTAATTCCTTGTAATGCCTTATAAACCCATTAAAAAACTTTAAAATCAATATGAAAACTGACTGCTAACCAGTGTAAGGATTTTAAAATAGGTGTAATGTGTGCACTCCTTTTGGTCTTAGTCAGCAGAATTCTAAATTAATTGTAACTGATTTTATGTATTCTTTGGTTGCTCAGAAAGAAAGAAGTTACAATAGACTACCTTTTTAATTATATTAGCGTGCAGCAGTCTCTGACTCTACTTCTTCCATGGAAGGCATGTCAGTGGGATTCAGTAGGTACTCAAAGTGTCCTTCAACTGACTAAATCTCCAGTTAAGGGCGACAGCACTCTATCCATACTGTAAACCCTTCTCAGTCAACCAGTGGCGTGCCAGAATGTCTTCAAAAGTCATTTTCTATAGCCTCTACCAAACTCCAAACACCGCAGTTTTTTGCTTCCACGACTGCTAAAACCACGCTGCTTGGCCTGCTGGTAACTGTCTGCTGGCTCCGGAGTCCCACAAGCTAAGTAAGCTCAGAAGGCCTCCTCTTTCAGCCTGACGACTCCCTTTGCCGCTGGAGTCCGCCACCAGGTTCAAGGAAGTGCCTCCGCAACTGGCTCCAGCAACCTAGGCAATGAAGGCATGGAACTCTACCCATTTGGACTCAGTGTCTCCAGATTCCTTTGGAATGCAAGATATGTTCTGCCGGAGGTCCGAAATTGTACATCTCCCAGACAGGAGACTCTGCCAATCGCTCCCAGCAGACCCTTACTATATGTTTGGTTCTGCCCAGGTCTGTTCAGCCTTCTCCCCCACAATCTGATACAAATCACCACCAGCTGCTGATCAGTAGATAGCTCACCTCTTCTTTTCTCTTACTCATGAACAGCCTCATGCCAGCGGCGCACATGGTGTTCATTATGGGCAAACGGTGACTAGCACAAAAGTCTAATAACAAAACTCTGCTGGTGTAGGCCGTCGCAACCAATCGCACCCTTCCGACACCCTTCACTGTCGTTAGCTACGTGAGCGTTAGCATTCTCCAGTAGAACAATGGAGTCCCCAGAGGAGGCTGACCAGCACCCCACCAAAGGTCTCCAAAGCAGGCGAGATTCACAGAACTGAATAAGCACAGATAACAGTCAGTGCCTGTCATCCAAAGGGAGGTGACCCTGGATAAACAAACAAGGACAAGGAATAAACTGGAGGACTATGAATAAATCCAAGAGTGGGATACAGTCCAGCTCTTCTCCAGGTGGTTGGTTCCAGAGCCCATGTTGTGCACCGAGATAAACTGTATCTGTCTATATCCAACACCAGCCCAGGCTCCATAACCATCAGAGAAGTCGCACTCTATCTACCATAAAGGCAGCATCCATAGCCAAGGATCAGTCTAGCAAGGCCCCAGCCTTCCACTGGCACTGGACCCTTAGGGTTCCACCTGCAGGGGGTGGGCAGCCGCTTTATCCAGCCAGGCCCCTTGTGTAGAAACCCAACCAACAGGCATCTCCCTCATTTACGGATGCTCACTGCGATTGAACCCACTACCTTTACATTGCTAACACAATGCTCTACTTGTGGAGCTACTGGAGTACCTGCATTCCTCTTCATCTCTGTTCATGAAGGTTGTTTGAGTCACACTTAACCTGTTTGCTTACCTGGGACCAGTTTCCCTCGGAAGACCTGATAGCCCCTGACAAATGATCTCCTACCATCTTTGAGACACACAAACCTCTCCGTCACCCTACGATGGCGATTCAGGGAGGGGCGCTCATCCGTGACCATAGGAAATACTCAGGTGACCCGCAAAAATCACATGCTTGCTGTGGGTTGGGAGCAAAGGGGCCCATTGTCAGGCCGAGACAATGGTGGCATTGAGCAGGATCTCTGCTCTGGAGCAGCAGGGACGGCAAGCATCCCGAGCGGGCTGCCGCACCGGACTGGACCCGGTCCGCTGGGAGAGATGGCTGCAATGCTGGCACGATGGGGCTCCGTGGCGCCCTGGCACCTGCTGTACCCGCTTCTCTGGCTGACTGCAGGTGCCCTCTGGGTGGAAGCAGCACCTGACTTCTCAGGTGAGTGTGACGGGGGGGGGGGCTTCTTTCCAGTGTTTTCTGCGGGCGGTGTGGGCACCAAGATGATGATGGGCCAAGGGCGAATGCCCACTACAACCCTCTGGAAAAGCAGTTTTTGTTTTGTTCTTTATGTGCATAAACAGCAATCCTAGCTATGAATACAGCTGTCCATTCTGAATGGACATTGATGAGTAAGACTATTACCAAGTGCTCAAATCACCCGGTAATCTAATTAATGAAAAATTTATGTTGGGTAAACAGGTCAAGAAAGAACTGCTCTCCTAATCTAACTTATTTGGGGGATTCAGTACAGGATACTGACTGAAAAACCAACAGCAGGCTAAGCATTAGGAAGCGCTCACAAAGGCAAGTTAAATACAGCTCTATACCTCAATAGAAAAGCCTTTGCTGTATGCTGAGATACACAAACAGGCAGGGTATGTGCTTTATCTGTGAAGATTTCCTAGCTGTATAGATACGATTACGTCTCTCCCGCAGCTCCTATCTGGACACTAAGGATTGCCCTGCTAGACTAGAACACAAGGGGGTAAGAATAGAACACTGTGTGCGGGCGCCTGGTACAGCTTCACCAAAGCCCGCCTGTCACCACCGCCCCTCGAGATGGGTGGGGTCACTGGAGGAGGTTACAGGGAGGCAACGACCACTGACACTGCTGTGCCCATTAAAGTCAGGCTGTTACAAAGGCCCACCTGTGTGATTTATAGAAGACAACAACTTAACACTGAACTACACGCATTAGAGAACCAAAAGTGGCAAATCTGCCCATTCAGGATGAAATCCATTTTCTGTTTCCTTGACGATCAAGGGCCCTGCCTGGAAAAGACGACTCATTTATTTTTAGACGGTGATGAATGTAGTTATATATGACTGTGTGCTAAGGTCTGATGAGTAAGACTGGTGGTTTGTGGCCAGAGCTTCAGTTTGCTGTGAGGCTGGAGACCAAGATCGGGCTTAGATGTTATCGCGAGATCCTCTCATGGGATGTATAAGAATTTAAATTGTTGCAGAACACACAAAAGCAGAGCTGAGGAAATGAGGACTGGCTGGTGTGGGCTTCTCTCAGCTCCAGGCTTCACTCCCACTGACCAACAAAATCCAACTGGCTGGGAGGCGTCATGGTCAGCAAATGCAGAAATACTTCAGATACTCTGGGAAGCACTTTGGTTGATGGCCATAGCAACACTAAGGAGGGACATTCCTTTGATATGAGTCACAGGCCATTAGTGTGCCGGAATCACACCCTGGAGAACACTGACTTCCATTCACAGCACGTAGCGTCATCTCTGACTGTAAACCGTACTGAAGCTAAATGGCAAGAATGAAAACGTTAAAGAACCAACCAATTTAAAAAAACAAAAAAATGGCACTAGTGTTTTTTTTGCATTTTTCTGCACATATACTGTGAAATTCAAAATTGATAATAATCAGCCTCTTTAAAGGCCGAAAATGATTCCATTAATATATTACATCATTACATTTAATTTAATTATAAACAAGTGTTTAAAATGACACTGGGACATACTTTTGAGGTTCAGTAACTAGCACTTGTCATTTTTGCCGACCTGTGCACATGGGTTTGATTCCCCCCCATCCCCCCAGCTTACCTGCACAGGATCCTGCGGAACCACACGGCTCATGCCTGTCAGGGCGACACACTCTCCATCAGCTGCCCCTCCAGGACCGCCATAGCCGTCCTCTCCGCCTTCTACGGCCGCCGTGTACCGAGCGAGAACCTGTGCCCTCCGGCGCACGCCAACGCCACGGCAGAGCGCGCAGACTGCGCATCCGCTGTCACTGTCCAGGTAGTGCCACATCGACGTGGGAGGGAGCAGGGGGCTCCTCCTGTCCTAATCCTGGGTTCATGTGCCGCCAGAAAGTGATGCACGAATGCCAGGATCAGCGAAGTTGCAGAATACCTGTCAACAGCCATGTGTTTGGCTTGGATCCCTGCCCTAACACCAGCAAGTACCTGCTTGTGTCCTACAAGTGCCGTCCAGGTGAGCGCCACTCAATCAGACTACCTACGGGTCCACAGATAACATGTGAACAGACAAAACAGATAGAATACAGGAGTTTATTAGGCTGCGTTCACATTAGAGGACAAATGTGGCCCAAATCCGATTTTTTTGCTCATATGTGACTCAGATCGCATTTTTTCATGACAATGTGAACAGCACAAGTCACATGGAATCCAATTTTTTCAATTCTGATTTGGGCCACTTCAGTATGTGGTCATAAATTGGATGCAGGTTTGATTTTTTTGCAATCCTACCTCAGTCTGAACAGCGAAATTGAAATTCATGTAACTTTTACGTCACTCTCGATCGACGTTCGTCACAATTCCGCGCAGGCGGAAGTCACCATGTGTCTCCGTCAGAGTGCCAAACATGGAGGAGAGCACAGAAATTGCCCAGTGGAGGGACAGTGAGGTGCTGGATTTAATAAGTATTTGGGGAGATAAATCTGTTCAGGAAAAACTGGAAGGCT
>JAODUD010000002.1:20096819-20113096 GCA_026784285.1 Stomatorhinus walkeri
CCAATTTCTCGAGTGTCTAAGCTCTCCCACTTCCCACCAGGGGAATAAGGGCGGAGTGGCGATTCGCTTCGTCTTCCACAACACCAGCTTCTGCTTTGTCAACTCCCACCTGGCAGCCCACGCTGAAGACTGCGAGCGCCGCAACCAGGACTACAAGGACATCTGCGCCCGCATGAGCTTCCACCTGCCTGGCTGTCCGGCCCTGAGCATCGTCAAGCACGAGTGGGTGCCGCCGCCCTCACCCCCGCAGCATGACATCTGTGACATTCTGTTCATTTTACTGTTTACCAAAAGCTTAAGTCGAGTCAGTGTTGCTGTTTATGCAACTGGGTATTGTACTGGAGTAATGAATCTTAAATATGTGTCTCTAGCGTGCGACGGCAGTGCTCTGAGATTACTAGCCTGTCCCAGTAGCAGCTGCATCAAAGCATAGCTGACAGTGGCACTCATTACCACTACAGTCACATTTATGTTTATTTAATTAGGAGATGCTTGTGGCCAAAGTGGCGCATAAGGTGTGGGGTCAGACAGCAGAGTCAGCCTACATCCAGCATCCCTGGAACAACTAGATTTAAGGGCCCAGTGATGATGTGATTATCTTAGTTGTCATGGGATTCAAACCAACAACCTTCTGGATAGGGGTACTGCTACCTTACTGAGCTACTTGCCACCGCCCAGTCAGCACCATGGGACCACCTATGGCTTTTCCTGACGCGCCCCCATCGTGCTGGTCCTGTCCCTCTATGTACCATTATCCATTCCCGTGCAGTGTGGTCATCTGGCTGGGCGACCTGAATTACCGCCTCTTCCTGTACGATGTGTACGAAGTAAAGCGGCTCATCTCCAAGAAGGAGTTAAAGAAGCTTCTAGATCGTGACCAGGTGAGGGACGCCTGCACGTCTTCTCTCAAAGCGCACCAAAGTGGCCCCTTTCTGAATTATCTCCTCGCCTCACAATAATGTTTCGTTTTTAAAAGCTCAATGTCCAAAGGGAGACCAGGAACGCGTTCTCAGATTTCATCGAGGGAGAGATAAAGTTCATACCCACATACAAGTTTGACCCCAAAACAGACCGATGGGATTCAAGGTAATTGCTCCTCCTCTCATTTTCTCCTTGACTTTACTAACCCCGTTATACAGTCTGAATATATATGTTAAGGGTTGGCGTTTTCATGTCAAGGCTCTTGCTGTTTCTTTATTAATGACTACCCTAGAAACAAATACTACTTAATATGAGTTCCTGCCTACAGCTGTTGTTCTAGTTCTGAACTAGCCTTAAAAACTGTCAGATTTGGAAAATCATTCGGATTTAAGAGAAATACTTGCATAGCCACTGCAAGCAGAGTGCCTGGTTGAGTCTGGCGTTCTCCCTGAAGCGGAAAGTGCCGGGTCCCGGCCTGGTGTGACCGGATCCTCTGGAGGGGAAGCAGCGTGAAGCAGCTGGAGTATCGCAGTCACATGCAGCTGCAGACCAGCGATCACAAGCCTGTCAGCTCGCTCTTCCAAATCGGGGTATGAGCCGGACTTGCTGCACTCGCTGTCTCTCTCAGCGTCCTGCTGCCAGCGGATCTAATGACTCACCCATTAGCAGGCAGAGGAGTGTGCAGGGCTGCCAGCTCTATTATTCCATTATGTATCTAAAACGAGCTACATCAAAAGCTTTAGGTTGCAAACCATACACACATAATAAAACTGTTACATACATGTAAACGAATGTGCAGGCTTGTCTGGAATTGAAAATCTCACACCAGCCACCTGACCAAAGGTGGCAACCCTGAATATGACTGTTTGAAGTGTTAATTTGCCATGTAATACATCAGTGTTTTGTGTGGCAGATGATCACCATGGCATGTTTGTTATGTTAGGAAAGAGAAATTTCTCAGAAATGTATATTTCTCCTGAAGGTTCTTCAGGCTGCCATCCTTATGTTTGGATTATTGTATCTGGGTTTGTGACACTTGTACAGAACTTTGTGTTACGGTTGGAATGTGCTGGAAGCGGTGGGGCCTCTGGAAGCTAGCAGCCTATCGCAGCCTTCGGACTGCAGCGTTTGCAACGATGGTGTCGTCTGTGACAGGTGAAGGTGGTCAATGAGAAGCGGCAGAAGCTGGTGCTGGAGGAGGTCATGCGTGAGATTGACCGGCTGGAGAACGAGTTTCTGCCCTCCCTGTCGCTGACTCAGAGTGAGGTGAGACGAAGGTTCTCTTGTCCACAGATATGGGCACAAGATTTAGACAAGGAGGTGGTTTAGGATCTGGACTTGTGGCTGAAAACCCGATGGTTCAGATTTCATGAGGGATGCAGCTCCGGAACCCTTAACCCCTGGACTGCTTAATTTAATTTATAGATGAAATGCTTCCAGAACACCACAATAATGGTATGTCTTGTTCTCTAGTTCACCTTCGAAGGGGTGAAGTTCTGGCAGCAGCAGCGCAGGTACCTGCTGATAAGGAACGACGGACAGGTGCCCTGCCACTTCTCCTTTATCCCCAAACTCCGAGCATCCCGCTTCTGCAAGCCCTGGCTGAAGGTCGACCCCAGTGATGGCTTCCTGGAGCCCAGTGAGTCCGCAGCACAGCCGGATGGCTGTTTCCAGTTGAAGCTGGCCTCCCATGCTCATCTTTCCTGTTCTCTGCTGAGATGGTTCACACTGCTGGGTGGCACATTACATAGCCAGGAGACTGAAGGTCATGTGATCAGGATAAAGGCATGTGGCTGAAACAGCTCAAGGAAATTGCTGTTGTTACTTCTAGAAAACAATCCAAAGCATAGATGTTATATAATGATTTTGTTTCCTACTGAGCTCCTACTCCTAACTGCCTGTGCTTTGTCAGCTTCCTTTCTTATTGCTTCCTTCATCTCTCAGCTATGTGATTCTGTTCCTTCACAACCTATCCACCTCCCATGTGAAATTATACAGTATTAACCAAAGTTTGCCAAGGTGCCTACAAAGGAGAGTGACAGTGTGGCATCACATCACCTGGCCAACTGACCTAAAGTCAGTAGAAATGGTTTTGGAGGAGTTTGACCAGTGAGCAAAGGAAAAGCAGCAGTTGGGGTTAAGGGCCTTTCTCAATGGCCCAATGGTGGGATCACTCTGCTGACCCAGGGATTTGAACCCACAATCTTCTGAGTCCCAACCCACAGGGATGCTCACCCAATTTTTTTTTACTCAGTGCATATATTCCATACATCTTTTATAGTTTTCATGACTTTAGAATTATTCTAAAATGTAGACAGTACTACAAATAAACCCGTGTGTGGATAGAAGTTTTATCCAGTAGTGTAGGTATTAATGAGAAGTTTAGTAAACCAGCTGTATTTGCTAATAACCAGTAATCCTTCCTGGCCACTGTAGATGAAATGCTGGAGATCTGCCTGGAGGTGCATGTGACCAAAGACTGTGTGGCCCAGCTGACCTCCGGGGAGGATACCCTGGATGATATTCTGGTGCTACACCTCGACCGGGGCAAGGACTACTTCATCTCTCTCAGTGGCAGCTATCTGCCCAGCTGCTTTGGCATGTCCCTGGAGGCACTGTGCCACACCAAGAAGCCCGTCCGTGAGATCCCCGTCACCAGGCTCATCGATGTGGTGAGGCCATGTCACTGTTGGAGCCTGAGCTGAAATTAGTTTCAAAAAAGTACCATTACCATGTCGATCTCAGTGACCTGTTCTGGTTGCCTAGTAAGAACATCAGTAGTAGAACATGCAGAGGTTGAGTGATTGGAACCCTGGGCACAGCTAAAGGGCCAGCTGTGGGTAACACATCACAGATGCGGTGGGTTGGCACCCCATCCTCTGATATTCCGCCCTTAGCTTCCGGAACAGGGTCTGGACCACTGTAACACTGCATCGGACAAGCAGGAACGTAATATCTAATGTTGGAAAATCTTCAGCTTTTCATCTGTAAGTGATGCTGACCTGGCTTCACAGCCCTACAGTACAACAATCGGGATACATGCAAATAAACTGGCTTGTTTGACCAAAGCCAGCATATGAGTTTCGCTATTGACTACAACTAGGATCATCCTATGTAAAGGTCACATTTACCCCTTTTTTTAATGTGCACTCATTTTGTCTGTTCTCTTCCTTTTCACCACCACCACCACTTCGGTTACCCCCATGGCCTGTTCGCTACTCAGGAAGAAGAAAGCTGCATGAGACAGGTAACCAAAATGCTACCAGGGTGTGGGACCTGCGTGGCAGTTCCTTTTAGTTTATAGCTATTGTTAACTTAAACAGGTAACTGAAGTTGGGCTATCTGTGGTGACAGAATTAAGGTAAAACTGTCTTCAGGAAAAAAAATCATCCAAGGTTAAGATTATTTACCTGCATTCAGTTCACGACCTTTTGTAAAAAGTAGGTAAAAGATATGTCTTCATAAGTAAGTTTCTTACCTATTGAATTAATGGTGTGATTGTGGCATTGAGACTTTAGCGTACCCATGAGGGCCATTTGCTAAAGGCCTACGGAGTGTCACGTCTAACTGAGAGGGCCGTCTCTCCAGTGTGTACACCTTCTGCGTACACATCCAGGGTGATTGCCGGAATGCAGCTGGGAGCCAGAACAGAGCTGTAAACAGGCGCTTTGAGCGTATCCTGTCTGCCATCTTACTTAGGGAAAATACACATTTTATGATTTCACAACACGTATTTAAGTGTTTAATACATACGTGCTAATTTTTTTTCCATCTCAGTCTTTTCTGAGCTTCTTGGAGGTAGAAAACGCCGGAAGCGGGGACCGGCCCCTAAGGATCCCCAAGGAGGTGTGGCTTCTGCTCAACCATCTATCCACTAAATCCTCCCATCAGGTGAGCCCAGGAACCACTATTTTATGCTTCTGCCATGAGCCGTGCAATGAGAGGAACAGCCCGCTCACTGTTCACTGTATGTGTTCTTCGGCGCCAGGAGGACCTCTTCAACATACCAGGCTTGCCAGATGAGCTGCAGGTCATCATTGACTGTCTGGACACCAGCATCCCCAGCACTATCCGTATCCTGTACACGTGGCCTTACTTTCCCAGTCATATGGAAACATTTCCTTTAGACCACAGTGGTCCTGCATGACATTTGGCATTAAGTGTCTGGATGTCTCACAATCTGCTAATTTGTTGGTATAATTTCTTGGAAGGTAGTAATATCCAGATCAACATCAACTTTACAAAGAAAGTGTTGCAATATAATGTGTACAGTTTGGGTGTTGAAATAGTTTAGGGTGAGATTCAGGCTTTTATGTTATGGTCATTTGTCATTTAATTGCTAACTGTGTTGGCAGGCTGTCAAAAAACACAGTTAAACACAGATGTTTTCCCAGACTGACCTCTATTCACAATCTATCACAAATAGTTCGGTGGTTGAATGCATGGGTCTCACTAATGTGTATGAGTGTTCTGCCTGGAAACCACAGTACTCTTTATGTACTTGCTTATTATTGTATTCCCCAAATGATTTGGCAACGTTCTGCCACTGTGGTTCTGTTGCTCCCTAATCTCTCCACCTCCACATGTGATTCTATTCCTCCCTAATCTCTCCTACTCTCCTTGTGTGATCCTATTCCTCCCTACACTCTCCATCCCCTTGTGTGATTCTGTTCCTCACGAATCTCTTACCTCCGTGTATGATTTTGTTCCTCCCTTATCTCTCCTTCTGCATGTATAATTCTGTTCCTCCCTCCTTTACCACATGTGATTCCGTTCCACGTGAATCTTTCCACCTCCACGTTTGATTCTGTTCCTCCTTCCTTGCTTCTTCACCTCACCTCTCTACGTGCACATCTGCTGGTTCTTCCTCCCACCCTCCCCATCCGCACTCCCATCACTGGGCCAGGCCACGTCTTCAGCCCGTTGCTCCCTGACTACAACATGCGCCAGCTGGCAGCAGCCATTCGGTGGCGCAGGCCCTGGTCATCTTCCTGGAGGCTCTGCCAGAGCCAGTGGTGTGTTACAGGTTTTATCGGCAATGCCTTGACTGTTCACACGACAGTCGCCTTTGCAAACAGGTGCGCCCCCCCAACGCGCGTCAGTGTTGCTTGCAGGAACCGTGACCGTCACGTGTCACTGATCATTGCTCATTGGTTATGCTTCTCTGGCCTCCCACAGTTGGTTGCCCAGCTGCCCCCATCTCATGGAAATGTGTTCAATTTCTTGGTGGCCTTCCTGAAGGGCCTTCTGAAGCACTCTCAAAGCAACCACCTCAAAGCCACCTTCTTGGGTAAGTCGTCTGACTCGTTTTTGTCGACTTGCATCTTCGTTAGAACCGCTTCCTATACACCAGTGTCTTTTTTTGTGTGTTCCCAAAAGCCACCTTGTTCTCCAGCCTCCTCATTCGGCCCCCACCAAAGCTAACGAGCAAGCAGACACCAAGTGATCGGCAGAAAGCCAATAATTTCATCTTGGGGTTCCTCATGGGGGGTGACGAAGAGTAAGAACAATCTCTAAGAAGACACCCCCAGCTGGTCTTGATGGACTGGCTAAAGGTGGCCTTACTTTAAGATGTGAGATTTCTGATGGTTCCTGGTTACTTCTGAGCAGCTTTGAGACATTCTTTTCAACAGGAGTGCGATGTCTGTAATCTGTGTTTGATGTGAAGTCTATGCAGCTGATCACTGTGATCACTATGTGGCGATGAAGAGCGAGTTACAGGGAAGGGTCCTGCGTTTAGCTTTCTGTTCGCTGACTGCTACATTCTGCCAAAACCTGGACATTGCACTATTCAGACGTGTGTCCTGATTTTGGAAGGTAAATGATCAGATAGGACACTAAGGAGTTTGACCAAAAGTGCTTTGAAGACGTTAGTGTTGCTCCGTGCCGTTCTGTATTCCAAAAAACTCTTTATTTTTTCTTGAATGAAACATCAGAGCTGTCCAAGGGTGGTTTCTTGGATTCAGGGCAACTGTAAATCTATGCCCAAGAGAATAAAGAAAAATCTTTTCTTGCGCAGTTAGAAAGAAAACCTCAGTCCATTAATGACCATTTGATGGTCAAAACGTGGAGCCTGTATTGTCTCTTGTGTGGAAGTTTTTAATGTGTTTACTTAATTTAATTTCTAGGAATTTTATCCTGTTCTTCTGTCTTCAGATACTGTATTCGTGTTTTATGAAGAGGTTATGCCCAAGAATAAGCTAAACGCACAAACTGAGGTCAGCGATGTTTCCGATGTCCATTTGTCTGTTTGGTGGGTCCCCTTCTATCCAGAAGTCCCTGTTTATTTTCTGGTGCTGCTTAAAACCTCACGCTCTACCTAAGTTATGCTGGTCTGTGGTGTCACAGTTGACTACTATATTCATTGTTGTTCATATGATATGCTGTCAAGTCACTAAAATTTATGCAGTTATGTGTGAACTCTTTTCTGTATACGTATTTGCGCGTTTTACGAATGTATATACATGTTTACAAATAGCTGTGTCACTGTTTTACTTGATTATGGATCATGATGTTGTCTGACAGTAATTTGCTGGTCAGTGTCTCATAGACGTTTACTTGCTGTTCTATGTCATTCAGGGGTCTCTAACTCTGGTCCTGGAGAGCTACCATCCAGTAGGATTTCTGTCATACCCGGCTTCTGATAAGCCACACCTGTTCTCAGGTAAACTCCAGTGCCAGGTGTGACTCATCAGAAGCCAAGTGGAACAGAAAACTTACTGGATAGTAGCTCTCCAGGACCGGACTTGGAGACCCCTGATGTAGTTTATCACAAATGGTATTTTTCAGTGACTTTCCTGCAGCACACTGAAGGGCTCATATAGAGATCAGATGACAGAGACAAAAATATATAATGATTGTTAATCTTGATCGTGATTGAAAGTCTGAAAAGGTATTTTCTATAAAAGCTTTCTTAATTCAAGGAAATTATCATTAATATATAAAGCAACAGACTGTATGGTTATCAGCTGATTCAAGCAGCTACATAAAAAATAACTTTATTTATAATGTTCCACAGGCGCAAATAGGAATATAGGTGCAATAAATGCAGCATTTTAAACTTGCATACCAGACATTTTTGCACTGTTGAATACGGACTGCTTCTTACAGTTTGTTGTCTGTTTAGTTTCCTTGAGTCACAATGACAAATTGCAGTCAAGTTACAACTGCGCTGGTACTGCCCTCTGCTTTGTTAGGTTGGCTATGATTGACTGCTGTGCTGAGATTTTAAAACCATGCAAATTCAAAAACCTTTACATTAGATGGTTAGTTTGGTAAGGTTGTAGAGGTGCTTGAACATAATTAGTAATAGCTGAAATAACCAACATACACATACCAACATTACTTCACTTGGTTTTAAACTGTCAGATTTAACTCCCCAGCAGTACTTTATCATAATTGTCTTTTAAGAAAACTTAAAATGGTTCAACCCAGAGGCTATAGGAACATTTTAGGCTTCTCTGTAATGTATGAACTGGTACAGAGTCATCTCAATCAGTGTTTGAAGGAGCTCTTGTGATTACAGTATGCATCTGTTTTTGCTGGTTACCTTTGCCTGAAGGGGTCTGCAAAACACTTAGTTAATCTTTGCTCTGTGTTTATATTCAGTATATTGACTTGAAGAGAGGGATGTGGGAGTAGGCATGGGGGGGGGTTCATTTTATGATTATCAAGCAACATCTGCTTGACCTAAATTTTGGCTGTTTGCTGACAGCAGAAGAGTTTTGGAATGTCCCAGTTGGGAAACTTCCTACACATTGACTCATATGTTCTCAAAATGCGTACAGCCTTAACCTCCTCCCTCCACCGCAAACACTCTTGTAATGAGGAAGTACAGTCTTCCCAGAGCATTAGTTGTACTGATGGCATTTGTGTGTGAATCCAGTGTCTTTCCAAGAGATGGGAACATGACAGTGTGTCTGCTTTGGATATCTATGAGAAAATCCCTTCAACTGCACCTGTAAATATTGTAGAATTTCCTGTGTTTTTAGTACTTTTAATTTATTTGTATTTTAAAGGAAGTAAAAGTTGTGTAAAGTCAGTAGTAGTGGTGTATTTTTTCACCCAAGTTGTGAGGTTCACGCTGGAGGAAGGCAACCAGATGTGAGTGATGGGGGAGACAGATGGTGAGTCATCTTATTTAGAGTATGGGGGACGGAAACCAGCGAGGGGCACAGGGCACATGCAAAATACAAATAGGACAAGTCAGGGGACACTGGGTCACAAACAGACAGGGGACATGGCATCACAAAGGGATGGGGGACATCGGGTCACATGGAGACTGGGGAGATGACGACACAAAGACAGGGACATAGGGACACGAAGAGACTGGGATCATGTGGTCACAAAGAGATGGGGGACACAGGGTCACAAAGAGATGGGGGACACAGGGTCACAAAGAGAAGAGGGACATAGGAACACAGGGTCACAAAGAGAGAGGGGATACAGTGTACCAAAGTAAAAAGAAAAACAAATCATAAACAGACATGAACATATAGGGTCACAAAGACAGGGGACACGGTGTCACAAAGATGGGGGCATGGGGTCACAGTCAATATGAGACAGGAAATAGGGACACGGTCACAAAGGGACAGGACATGGAGACACAAAGGCACAAAGAGAAGGGGGGCGTGGGATCACAGAGATTAATCCAGTCTGGGTGTAGTGTGGGAAAAGACATTCAGGATACATTTATTTACTGTGGTGAGAGAGAGAAATAAGTGTAAACACACCCTATCACCTGACTCATGCTCCTGAAACTACCACCCCCACTGCACCCCCCATGACAGGCGGTATGGCCTGATGCCATCCTATGTGCTTCTCCCCGGTGGGAGGAGTATTTCAGTTGGATATCTTACTGAAGGTTACAGATTACCTACTGTGCAAAGCTTTAGAAGCAGTTCCCTTCCTAAGATATGACACTTATAAGCATAATGGACCATACGATGCATGTATAGTACAGTGATATGTACTGGTGTTAGATATTATTCATCCTGTATAAATATATATATTTTTAAAAATATGCTGTAGATTCCATTATGGCTGGAGAATTAACCATAAATCCACTAAGTAAGTGGTGTCATGCTCATATTAAGCAGCAGAGGGCACTCTTTACAAACATGCTCAGCCCTCTTTTTTTATGGCCACTTCTCAGCTAGCGTCGGATGGAGAGGTGCGACACAGCTGTCCCTTTCCTGCTCAATTACAAGCACCCACCTGCCAGAATGATTTTCAGCAACACGCCTTGAAACAATCTTTCCTAATTCATAGTTCCATTAGTGTGAATTAGCAGCATTATTACTGAAGATTTTCCATTAACTACCTTTTTTGCAGATGTACCACTGTGGAAGTATGTCTCGAAATAACAGGCAAATACCAAGCTAGTTTGCACCAACACGAGAAAAATCGAGGAGGGTGGGGTGTCTACAGAGGGCGTGCAATGTGGATATGATATGTGTAGTTCATGCAGGAAGGCGTTGTGCTGAGCAGAACCAATCAGACGAGACCTTGGCATCACAAACAGCTCAGACGGATTCAGGGCCCTCAGCACTGGCTTCACAGGGAGAAGTCAATGAGCCTGTGTGGAGACCCTGTTCCCGCCGTTATTGGCTCATGGCGCGTTCGAAATCTACGGGAGAGAGTGACTTTTTGAAAAAGCTCTGCCCTACGGCATATGGCAAGGAAGGAAGGCAGAGGGATTTCTGTGCAAAGCCACACCGAGCCAGGACAGTGTCCAGCTACCGCCGCGCCTCTCTGCCGAAACGTACCCCCCCCATTCAGACGCCCAGGGTGGCTTCATCTGATACTGCCACATATTTAGACTTAAACTGCTGGTACACAGCATACAGAGAGTCTTTGCCAATCAATTCGTATACCTCAATAGCTGTAATAACAAGTAATAATAACAATAAGAAGAAGATGATGAAGAAGAAGATGAAGAGACCCGAATGGCCTGGAAGAAGGGACATTTTTAAATTTGAATTTAAACTGGACATCTCATTTACTTTTTGGTGCACCCTACTGGAGCAAGTGCTGCACAACAAATCAGCTGTAGGTCCATGACTGCACTCCCTGTGTGTGCATATTCTTAATTATATAGCATATGTATGGATATGTAACACACACACATAAACACACACAGACATAATCATGACTTCCTATCGGGCCCTTGGCAGCTGTCGAGTTCACCTGTGCCTGGATCCGGTCCTGATGGTGAGCAGCCTCTGGGGAGCCAAAATACGGAACAAAGAGCAGCAGTTCGTCTTTTATTAACTACTGTTGTTATTACTTCTGTTACCCAACGTTTCATGTTCCTATGGTTCCTCTAGTGGTGTTTTCATTTAAACCTAGTAACTGGAACCACGCACATCAACATTGGGTACAGGGGGGCTCTATAATTACACAGTATAGTCAGAAAAATACACAAACAATGTGGTTATGATGGGACATAATGAAAGATCAGCTATTTATCTGCTCGCCATCACAGAATAATGCAGAGAATACTGCCGATTACAGTACTTCGAGCACACGGTCAGAACGGAGTCACCCGTGTGACACACTCCCGCAGCACACGTGAACCCTCAGGATGAGTGACACTGCAGCCTCACCTCTGCACAGAATAACAAACACACCTCGGTTCATTGCCGTCCCTGTGCCACTCCCACCCCCATCTCTCCAAATAAACAGTCCCCGCTCCCCCGTTAGAAATCTATCTTGTTGGTATCTACTGTAAACAGCCTTGTGTGATGGACAACTTGCTTTCATCCTGCCCTGAGGTCTGACTGAAGTCCTAGGGGTGTGACTGAAGCCCGCTTTCAGAGAAGCTTCCAGAATTCACTTGTCCGACTGTAGCATGATACCAAGATTTGCCGCATCAACTAGTGAAGCAGCTTTACTGTGGGATACCACTCTATTCTTAATATAAACCCACAGATCAGGTTTAAACCTCAAGAAAATATAAATCCCAAAGTTACCTTCAGTTTTAGACATCTACTTGGTTGTTTACTAACAAATGTGATCTGTTACAGTAGCATAGTTGTGTGAGTGTGGACATGCAATGTCAGTGGCGGGTTTTAAAAGTCTTTTCTATGTTTCAGTTCTTTCTATTGTAGCGGCCTGTTCTCTGTCATAATGCCTGCATGTAGTGTCAGAACAGATCAGCTGATGCACACAGACCATGAGGGTCACATACACAAGGTGTGGATGCTGTGGAAGGGGCAGAATGATGCACATATACCATGGTGACATTGTTCGTATGTGCACTGTGACATGAGGCAGGTTGCTAAGGCAACAGCGTGCCCCAGCAATAACTTCCAAAGGGGCTGTGGACATTTGCACTTGAAGGACAGATTCCAGAGTGACCATAAAAATGAGAATGCGAAAGCATCGTCAGGTGGATCACTGCTCTCAGAAGGCGTCCATATCATGGGGCTCCCTAGGCAGCCATCGTTTGCCAGCGTCTCCTGAACATCTGCTTGGGTCACACGTATACCTGTCGGCACTTACAGTCTGGAGGCTCCTACACCGAGCCCGAAATCCAGGGGCTGGAAGCTCCTACACTGAGCCTGACAACCAGGGGCTGGAGGCTCCTACAACGAGCCCGACATCCAGGGGCTGGAAGCTCCTACACCGAGCCCGACATCCAGGGGCTGGAGGCCCCTACCCCGAGCCCGACAACCAGGGGCTGGAGGCTCCTACACCGAGCCCGACAACCAGGGGCTGGAAGCTCCTACCCCGAGCCCGACATCCAGGGGCTGGAGGCTCCTACCCCGAGCCCGACATCCAGGGGCTGGAGGCTCCTACCCCGAGCCCGACAACCAGGGGCTGGAGGCTCCTACACCGAGCCCGACAACCAGGGGCTGCTGATCTGCCTTCCGGCACGTCAGCTGTCAGTCCTTTGCCACCGAGAAGAGTTAACATAAAGAATGATCCAGAATGTGGGCTGTCAGCAGACACTGCGCTTCTTGGTGCTGCACTGGAATGATGCTCTCAGGTATTTCACACTCAATTTGAGCTCGCCAGAGCCTTCCGGACAGATGCAGGCAGCTGCTGACACTCAGCAAGGCTTCCACGTCCAATCAGCATGTGCATTCTTGAGGGCAGCCCATCATCTTGCCACGTCCAATCAGCATGTGCGTGCTTGAGTGTAGCCCGTCATCTTGCCACGTCCAATCAGCATGTGCGTGCTTGAGGGCAGCCCATCATCTTGCCACGTCCAATCAGCATGTGCGTGCTTGAGGGCAGCCCGTCATCTTGCCACGTCCAATCAGCATGTGCGTGCTTGAGGGCAGCCCGTCATCTTGCCACGTCCAATCAGCATGTGTGTGCTTGAGGGCAGCCCGTCATCTTGCCACGTCCAATCAGCATGTGTGTGCTTGAGGGCAGCCCGTCATCTTGCCTTCTATTGACCTTTTTTAAAGACTGACCTGAATGGTGTGGTATGGCTCTGACACACCGTGGCTCCAGTGAGGTCATCATGCGGACATGCCCTCATCTGTCCGCTGTCCTCCTTTTCTGTCTCTGCCCACATGTTTGCAGGATGGGGTTTTTATAAAGAGAGAAAAGAGAGATATTGTGAGACCAGCACGGGGAGACATAGAGAGAGAGGTCAAGGTGGGAGCAGATGCCCCCGCGTGGATCGATGGAGTGAGAGATGGAGGAGCATCCGGCTTGTCACAGAAACTTCCAGGGAGATGGAGAGTATCTGAGCACACGTAGGCCTCACTCCTGGACAGATTTACAAAGCGGCCAGTATGCCGCAGCCATTGATCACAGGGGCCTGGCAGGTAAGTCCGACAAGCTAGACACTACAGTCAAGGTGAGGGGTGGGGGTTCGGTCTAGAAAACTATCACATGACAGACTACAACTCAGACACAGCCACTGCCTGGATAACAGCCCTCTGGTGCCGCCTCTTCCATGGGGCCGACGGCGCCCTTCCCATCCGACACCCCGGCCCCCCCACCATCTGTGCTGCCTTCATGTGAACACTGACTGACAGCCTGTTCTTCACCTGAAACCACTGGTTGACTTTCATCCCCAGAGAAGTCACCTCCGAGGCCATGGATCACATATAAGTCATTTTCCTCTCGTGCTTTCCTCTGGGTGACAGCTTTCCTCCAGCCCTGCAGGTCATGAAGATGTGTAAGTGAGCTAGAAAATGCAAGTGAATATACCATCTGATATCATTCACCATGTACAGGTTTGGACCTGACTAACAAAATGGTTGAAACACATAGATCTTCCTTTAGATATCTGTGACTATATTCACCAATTATTTTTTTTGCTTATTCGAATAATTCTTCAGACCCAGTTCAAATACTCCACAGGCAAAAATATGAAGAAATGCATTTCATAGGTCTCCACTACAAAATGTGCATTGTTTGTCTCCACACTGACTGCTTCCTGCCAGTGAATCCATCAGCATGTGTCCTCTGCAAGGCCAATGTTATCTCTCTGCATTACTGGACAAAAGAAGGGGGAGAGCTTTGTGAATGGAGCACAGATAGATCCATCCAAGCCAAAAAGGCACCGTATTGTGATGGAGGAACCACTGCCTGGATTTATGCAAGGCTACTGGGCAAAGTGACTCCTTTATTGGCTCTGAAGCCCATTTATAGGGGAAGAAACTAGATTTATTTTCTCCTGACTCTCAGCCTCTAAGGCTTCTCTGCCGCTTATTATTCTTTAGTCCGTTAATAAATTCTGTTATTGAACTGAGTTGAATAGCTCTCAGCCAATCCAATACAAGGGGATTTATTGTATTCAAGAAATAAATGCATTTTTATGCACCATTATTCAGATTATATTAAAATTCATTTAATGCTGATTTCATCAGGGCAGAAAGTAGTACAGTATTAGGGAACAGTCACATAAAGATCCCTGGTGTGGACTTTTCTTGTACCTTTGAGGATGGCCATTCATTTGAAAAGCCTAACTATATCCTGTTGTATTAATAGAAACAGTGCAAAAATTGAATATATACAAGGCTCAGCCCAACCATGGTGTCCTCTGCCTGGTGTATCTACTGGCTCCAGGCTTCCAGCAACCAGAGCTGGATAGTTAAAAAATACAGACCTTTTTCAAATTTCTTTTTCAACCAACCACCTGAGCATTTTGTGACTGTGATTCTTTAAGCTCAACTGGTTGGTTGAAACTAAATCTTGGTCTGGATTTTCTGGAGCTGAACTGTCCACCTCTGCCTGCAACCCTACAGTGGATAAGCCTTGTGGAAAATTGATTGATGTATTTAAGACTGTCAAACAACCAAGACAAATAAACGAGAGCACTAACGTTTTTGGATGTTAGTGTTTTCTCTGCATCGATGATTGTTATTGTTACAAGACACGAAGTGTCTGTGTACCGTGAGATCAGGTGACTGACCTTCAGCAGTCCAGGTGCTATCAGCAAACATCTCTCAGTCACAGCTGCCCTGAGTCATCATCTGACAAGCAAAGCTGGATCAGAGGTTAATGATGAATGGGATAACCATGCACAATCCTGGGGTTCAACGGTCAGTGTCAGGAATGGTGTGCGTGAGGAAGATAATCACAGCTGTCACATGTGTTCGTCATTAACATACTCTGTCAGATGAATCAAATAGCAATATAATTGGAGGTACCCAACAAATTTACCAAATTGCAGCCTTGTCTAACTCAAGAACTCTATGATATGCATTCAGTGTTGGGTCATATTCACTGAATATGTTACTATGTATTCCCTGTAACGATCCTGGCCTTCCCTGTGAGAGTCAACACAGGAAATCCATAAAAAACAGGCCTGTCAATCGAAAGGTCTGTAAATGGTGCTCCCCTCAGCAGTCATGGAACACCTGTGACCTGCACAATTTAGTGCAGCTTTCCTCCACACTGACACTAAAACCCTCATCTCACAATAAAAATTGCTGGGCAAATAAACACCACCCATGTTTTGTGAGGAACAAAGAAAAAAAGATCACGTTTAAGTCTCAGTCAGTGCGGTCCAGACTGTCTGAACAAAGTCAAAGGAAACTGAACCAGGAAGGAAAAAAAGACAAAAAAACATTAAAAAACAGGAGGAATTCTATGAAGTATTTCCTAGATCAGAACTAATAACAAAGTCAGGGCTTGCTTGCCCTTTAAGGGGCCACAAGCAGGACCCTAGATGGTGAGAAATGGGCATACTACTCCCTTTGTAGGCCACTCCATGCTTGGGGGAGAATGACCCCAGTACTCCTGGGCTCCATAAAAACCTTATTTCCAGTGCCCACTGCCCCCACCCCCCCACTTCTGCAGCAGAGCCGTCACATGATCATGTGATTTACTCACTCTGGCGATGCAGGCAATGTGTCCCAAAATGACCTCGACGACTCTGCTGCGAC
>JAODUD010000002.1:20152329-20162712 GCA_026784285.1 Stomatorhinus walkeri
AGCAAATGCCGCCTCTCCCACCCCCCCAACCCCCCCGGCCCCCCCACCAACCACCACCCCCCAGCCCTGGCAGGCAGCCGTTTCCCGCGATAGTGCACCGCCCATGCTCGTGCCTCTCAGGCAGACGTGAGCTTCCTCGACAACGTAACAGGCAACGGACGCCCCCCGCTGCATGCTAAGCTCCCCGTAGCCCAGAGCCGACACTTTGTCACATTTCAGCTGTAACGAAGCGCGTGGGGGGCGGGGCAGGGTGGGGATGCTCGCTAGCACGGAACATGTGCATTGAAACGCGCAGTGCTCTGTGGAAAAGGACACCGTAATGCAGGCTAATCATTTCCTGTTTGTTCATGTATGGAGATAAAAATAGCCCCCGTGTCGCGAATGCATTTTGAAGCATGGGTACCAGGAAATGCTGTACACCCCAGCTTGATAGCTGACACACGATGGAGAATCATCGCCACACACACACTCTATCACACACAAACAGACACACTAGCACTTGCTACACAATGGCTATTCACAAATGGGTGCCAGTCTTTGTAGAAATTTAGGGATTTACAACAGTGAGCTCTGATGCTGTTTTTTACACTTAACTGTTACCTGCATGGAATCTGCAGGATGCCCGGTAGCCTGCCCTCGTATTTTATCCAGTTAAACTGACACTGCCTCATGAATTGCCCCCTGCCTTCTGTATAATTGCTTCTTGCATTTTTAAAATGCTCAGGAATATATTTTATTCCCAAGTCTTACGTGAAATCAAGTCTCATAGCTGCAGTACCAATGCACTGTAGCAAAAGAATGCAACTGAATCTCCTTTTCAGCCTTAATAAATGTACAGTCCTTAAACTCTACTAAAACCAAAACAGAATTCTCTAGAAAATATACATTAATATACATTAAAAGAGGGTTATGTATCAGTTACCACAATGACCATCCTTCCAGCTATTTCTTATATTTCAGTTAATTTTCCAAGACTTCACATAATGCACAATCAACCATCAATTTTATCACAGTATTACGTACAATAACACAATATTCAGATAAAGTCTTGGTAATCTCAGGGTTGGCTGTACTAATACTTATCTATTGCACAGAAGACATGATTAAATGGTGACACTCCTAGCCACGTTGTTTGCCATTTCCTACAGACGGCATCTCCAGTCTTACACAAGTTGAGCGATTTCAGCATTCCGCAAAATCAAAGTTCAGCGAGAAACAACAACAGTAAGAGCCACTGCACTGCAGCAGACTGTGAAGGCCAGGTGGTCGTCCAGCTCAGGTAGGAGTGTAGAGGGCTAACGCCAGGGAACCTGTCAACAACGAGCACCAGCCGGAACCCGGAGCCGCAACGTGGGCTTAGAAAATGCACCGGGGGGGACGGAGCCCGAAAGCCACCTGCCCGGTCGCCCCCCCCCCAGGACTTACCAGCACCGCTAACAGACAGGAGCGACAGCAGCAGCATGAGCGCCAGCGTCAGAATCTTCACATTCATTTCTGCTCTCCCCTCCGGCTCCCGTTTAGTCGCTAGCTGATATGCTGTAGTGGTGTGTGTACGGGAGGGAGGGAGAGAGGGAGGGAGGGAAAGGGAGGGAAGGAGAGGGAGAGAGCGAGACTGAGTGAGCGAGAGAGGGAGAGAGGGAGTGTTTGCTCCTCCGTGTCTGTGTGTGTGTGTGTGTGTGCGCGTGTGTGCCTCCCTGCATCTGTGGTTGGCTTTTGGTGCATTTACGTGTGTGTAATCACTTATGTGTACATCTTTATCGTGTGAACACCCGTCTGGAGGTGAAGGGACAGCTCTGTCCCTGGAGCTTTCTGCTTTCCCTCTGAGCTGTGGGGGTTTACATGGTTTATTTTTTTCCTCTGAAAGGCCTGCATTTGGCGAGTTCAGTGTTGCCGCAAATGTGACCAGAGTCAGGTTGCGACAGGTAATCCCACGTGTGCAGTTTGTCTCGGATGAGGAGACAGCCCATCATGCGCCTTATGTATCATTAACTTGCCGGGGCATGGAAATCACCCCCCCCACCTCACACGTGGACACACACACATCCTGTCTTGGCCGACCCCACACTTATATCATCCCCTGCTGTAGGAAAATAGGGAAATAGTGTTTGTATTTGTGTGTGTGTGTGAGGTGGGCATTATGAAATGTTCAAGGTAGGACATTCATGCGGAATCCAGAAATGAAGGTTACTGCTTTTCGGGAAAAACGGATGCGGAAGAGGCTGTGTGGAAGAATAACGAGGACAGAGTGGAAAGTCTAACATATCCCCTCTTCTGTGCTGCCCCAGTTGGATCCCGCTAGGGTCGTCTCACCCCTTGATGCCCCTCACTCTGTCAGCTGTGACAAACGGTGTGGAAAGAACATTCTCAAGCCATACAGCCTCCAACCTGTCTGTTACAGCGAAAAGTGCCATCACAGTTTCACCCACTTTAAAGACTGAATTCCTATCTCTCCCTTTAATTATAATAATAATTATTGAAGGATCAAGTTAAGATATCAAGCCGGAAACTGTCTGCTGGGACCCTAATCAGTATTTTGCAGACTGAGGTTAAGGATAGGCTAATTTCTTTCCTTTACTAGGTGATGTGGGTTTTGCCTGTGCTTGAAGTCAGATGTGTATGTACAGTAAGAGGCACTTTTCAAAGGACTAATTCTTCCAGCTATTTTGGTTTCAATTTAAATCCATGATGGAACATGTTCTGGGCCTCTAGACTCCCAGCATCAGCCTTTCTTTATGCAGTGTTTTTGCCAAGCCTGGGTTTCATTTTAAAGTCAGCAAGATCTTAAATAGTCTTTGGAGAAGCTATACTCATGTCTGGTGTCAAAAGTGTGTGGCCAGTCCCGTTTACAGTGAGGCTAGTGACCCAGTTGTATACTACTATTCAGGCAGTACTTTAATGATTGTGTTTATATACAATCCAACATCCACTGATAATGTGCAGTGGGGACTGTGGCAGTACAAGGGATAGTGAACAGAATTGTGTGACGTGGATTTCATGACAAACCAAGGTTTTAGTGTCAAATTACCTGCCGTCGGGTACAAACTGTAACACTGAGACAGTCACAACCTTTATGTGGGCAAAAACAAAACCATAAATGTTTCCTTTTTGGAAAAAAATCAATCAATATTTCACTGACATTGTGATAGGGGGAAAAATCCAAAAACAAACATGTGGTGTTTACAGGGTTTCTTGGCATAGGAGTCAACACTGTGGTCCAGATTCCTGGGGCAAAGCAGAATACACTCATTTGTAGTAAACAGCAAATGAGGAGAGCAAATTAAAACAGGTAAGTGTGGTCACCTGCCTCTTGTTGCTGAGGTGGGCCACAGGACCTCCTCCCCATATCCACCCACTGATCCAGTTTATCGTTGAGAAGATGCATGTAACTGTTGAGCTTTATAGATTGTGAGGTAGAATAAGGAAAGCAAGTCCCAGTCTTATCTGTGTGCTGAAATTATCTGGTATCTGTTGTGATAAATAAAGGTAAAATACCAGGTTAAAAATAAGAGATTTGCCAGGCTTTGTGAACGGTGTTGTAATCTCATAGTAAGGGCAATAAATGAAAACTCATGATAAGAATTGAGTAATTATTTTAGCTGGCATTATTTTTATGAAATTTCCTGTTTATTATTTCATATAAAAATATACTATATGTAGAGTGGAATATATACCCGCACAGTGGCATATATATATATATATATAATGTTTCCCATATAGTGGCATATATATATAGGCATATATATAGCTGGGTCTCTTGGCTGCAGTAGTTGGACTGCCTGTGTTAAAGGAGCAGTTTCTCGCACTTCAGCCAGCCGACTTTTGTTCACAGTGCCAGATCCATTATGTCTTAACAGACTCCGGTGGCCATTGTGGAAAAACGGCGTGCATTAGCTTCATTATGAGCAGATAATGGGGGGGCTTTTGAGAACACAGCCTTGCGGTGGCGGTCCCGCGCCGATGACAGGCACGCCGTTCCCTGCGGGCCGGGGCCGGGGAACCGCAGACAGCACCGTGTGAACGCACACGTGTTAATCAGTAGCAGGAATGTTCAGGCGGGGGCCCTGCGCCGTCATGGCGCCTCGAGGAAGCGAGAGCTGACTGGAAGCCTGACAACAAAACGGTTAAGTCACCCTCAGTTATATTCCCCCAAAATCAGCTGAATGGCTTCATGCGTAACCAGGGCTCTGTGCAGCATGTTGTTATTCAAAGTCTTCCCTCTTCTACTGAGTAAAGGGCAATGGATCTGTTCCCTGCTCTCTACCTGCTGCGACAGCCAATGTCTGCTGAGATGAAGTGTCCCAGGGGGCCTGCCTGTCTCTGCCACCCACTCCAGAAGCACCTTCCATTTTTACAGTGCCCACTTGAAGGCTCCAGCCCGGGCATGACAAGTAATCCTTTCTCCTGGGGTGAATGAGCTCTAGTATGAAAATGATTACCTAATGCTAGCCTTTTTAAAGTCATTTTAGCTCATTAGGCAAAGGAACTGAACATTATCATTATCCTAAAGTGCAATACTGTTTATCGGCTGCTTTAAAAATACTTGGATGTTTAAAATTCAACTATTGCCCTCCCTGGGATTCGGACAAATCTGCGCAGAGCTCTGTGTTTACTAAAATTAGCTTTTGTGTCTATTGTGGAATGATAATGTGCGATACAGTTTATATTATGGCCATCGTGTAAACCTTTTGTAATGCTTTGGTGATTCCAGTGAATCTTTTGTAGCATTGCTACATAGTTACATAGGAATTCTTTGGTTTTCTATTACTCCAACTTGCGGCCCATGAGAAATGCAGTGTTGGGGGTCAGAGCATAGGGTCAGTAAGTACACAATGCCCTGGGTGCAGTTGAGGTTAAGAGTCTTGCTCAAGAACACAACGGTGATTATGACTCTGCTGACCATAGGGTTGAAATCCATGTTCTTCTGGATACTTCCCTTTTGGGAAGAACGATGGTTTCACTGCCCGTAGGTTCTATAATGTACTCATTAATAAAGTTAATAAAATCACATTTTTCACACAGGGCTGGACACAGTGGTGGTCTGCTAGTGGTCCACCATGATGTCTTTCACAATTAACCATTGTATAACTGTCACATCCAGCCCACTCCACCTGTCTGGTCCCTGTGTTTCCCCTTGGGAGTGACTCCAGATCAGCCACACTTACGGCCTGTTGGTTTTACCTCTTGTTCCTGCCCTCCTGTTGATCATTCACAGCTCCCTTGTGTTTTCTCCTCATTAGCCTAGCATATTAGCGTCTCTCAGTCCAGGGTTCTTTGTCTGGTCATTGTTGCCTGCTTGCATTTGCTGTCAGCTCTGTTAATCCTAATAAACCTTCTTCACGAGGGATTTCCCCACACAGCCTGCATTCTAGGTTGTTCCTTCCACTGTGGAAGTGACGAGAACATCAAGGCACGATATTTCGTGTGGTTTGACTTGATGCAATTGAACTTATTGTACATTGGCATTGACTGAGGAATGTGCACACCCTCAGAAAGTAGCATGTTGTGAACCATTACAGACACTTTCCTTTTGATGTATAATGGTCACATACATTGTCCCACTTCTAATGGCAGCTGACTTTGGCCTTCTGTCATTCTGTATATGTCTTTCTGGAGGCTGGTTTTATTATTAGGCCAATATGTGCTCCGAGGATGGGAAATTGTGGTATTTTTTGTTTACATTCTATTATTCCCAATATTGTTGGTTGAAATAGAAGGTGGTCTTGAAAAATCAAATGTAAATTCTAGGATGTGTTCCATATTTACAGTGTAAGGTTCACAGAACCGCTCCCAATTCATGTTCATTCATTTACTACCCAGTCACACAGCTCGCTGCAATAGATCTAGCAGTGATTTCAAATAGCAGCTTATCTCTCATTGCTGGAAACCTGGCGCCCTTGTACATTTGGCAGGTCCCAGAAGGTGACATTTCAGCTGCCTGTTGATATTTCCTGCAACAATGGCTATAAAATCCAAACGGTTTTTCCCTTTATGGTCAGTTGATGGCATAGCTTAAACCCTCGTTTATTTGTGGAGCCTGAAGTAAAATTGCTTTCCGAAGAGGCAAATGTTTCTCAACACTTTGCAGATTGTTTGATCAATCATCATTACTGAGAGGGTCACGTTCATGATGATATCATAATAATGAAATTTCCTTTCAGGATCTGAGATAAGCAAAAAAGATGGCAATGGGAAGTGTTCACTTGGACCTCTCTGTTAAACACATCTCTGAGGGTCTTCTCAGGGGAATCAGATTCCACACTGAACTTCAGACCTTAAACAGACCTCCCTTTGGGACCACCCCCCCTTTGGGTATTCATATCATGAACGGCAAGAATCAGACACCCAACAGCTTAGTTTATTTTTTAGAATTTTGTCTGCAGCCCACACAGAGGTCAATAAGGAAGAGTTCTCTGAAGGTGCAGATATGCTTTGCCTCTCCCTCATAAGGTCAACTCCTTGTTTTATGATCTACAATTAAAACAAAAAGATGATACATCAATTCAACTTTTATGGGACATTGGTAGAGTAATGTGGCATGAGAAACATCTGTTACCTGTGACAGACAGTGGACTGGGAAAGCCTTGTAAAGAAGTTGGGACTGGGGTCTTATATTCAAGCTTTTAGAAAGGAAAGTGGGCTAATGTGCAAAAAAAAATGAGGCACAGATATTCTAGGTCGCAATTTTAGTTGAACTATCAACAACAGTTTGTACCTCTTGGTAGAATGATCACATGTCCATGGGCCTTTGAGCAAGACCCTTAACCCCCAGCTCCCAGAGTGCTGTTCGATGGCTGCCCCCATGCTTTTACCCGCAAGCTTGCTCTTATCTCTATGCATGTCTGTGTGTCTTATAGAGAGCAAGATAGGTTAGGTGAAGAGTTCCAATATACCTGTATTTGTGCAAATAGCAAAAGAAGGATCATTCTATTTAGATCTGCTTTGTCCATGAAGTCATAAATCCCAAAACATTTTTTTTACTTTTTTACTCACTTTCCTTTTTTATAATAAAGGTGTTTGGTGTGAAAATTCAGTTTTTCTTCTGTTTCCTGAACACTCATCACAATCAGCCCCATTCTTGCCCTTCAAAGTCAGTTAGATGTCTTGAAACCGCAAACCTTGTTAGTCCTCTAATCAGACACCAAAGAAGCTGATCTGGATGGTGGGTGATATGGATCTTTTTACTGCTGCACGCACAGGTGAAAAAGATGTTCGCGATACCTTTCAGGACCCACCTTCTCCATCGCCCTTATCATTTAAAACATAGATCCGAGCCATAAGGATTTTAGAATGACAGACCTGGTCTTATTATTCTGTGCTATTGCTTTCTTTTCCATTTCTGTTTGCATTTCTTAGGGAGGATGATGCACTCATTTGAAACTCTTCTGTGGTAGCTTAACATCAGAAGAAGTCAAAACAAATTAAATGTATTGCCTTGAGCACTATTTTATCTTCCGTTCTGCCACAAAGCAGTCGTGCCTATCAGCATTTCGATCATGTACAGTGTAGGAGCATCGTACAAGATTGTTATGGACACTGGCGTGAAAAAGTAGGAGTTCTATTTGCACTGTATTGAAGTCAGAATGACGAAAACTGACAGGATGAGATCAGATTAGAAGATAAATGGGGTAACTGATGGTTTAAAAAGGGTTTTGCTAAATTAATTTTTGTTTGTGTTTGACCATTGGGCTTCTGTCTCTGAATGATTAATGTATACTGCTGAACCTCTGCTGGTGTTTAAAATAAAGCACCTAGTTGATATATAACCACACTTTTCTAGCTGGAGAAAGTTTTGTAACAGTGCAGCTTGAACTTGTGGGCTACATTTATAATACAAATTATATTTCTGGAACTTTAAGTACCTATACTGAAATGTCAGGATAACACCATTAGAATGGGTCTTGTGAAACAACATAACAAATTAAGTACTTAATAAAATGTATTTGAAATTTCCATTAGTTTGGAAAGCTGTAAATTAACATATTCTGTTTGCTAAGGAGGGATTTATCCCGTTTGACCCCTGAGGTTTCCCGTCAGAAGTCATTCTTCTAGAAACACTTATTTATGATTAGATCACATGGCTCTAATGTGACTGGGAATGAAGTGCTAGAATGAGATACATTCCTCTGAAGTAGCCACACCTGCTGCTTTGCCCATGGGGGCATTGTGTGGCTTGGCAGGGTGGGTCTCTGTTATCGGAAAGGTTGCTGGTCTGAATCCCAAGGCCTGCAGACTGACGCTGCTGTTGGACCCCTGGGCAAAATCCCTGCCTCCAGAGGCACTGACTCCCATGTTTGACCCTTACCTGTATATGTATCTGTTTGTCTAATGGAGGGCAAGCAGGTGCAGACCAAAAAAGAATATCCCCTATGTTGATGAATGAAGTAACACAATTCTGTTTTAAATCTGCTGTGCACTAATAGCCTGTTTCATATTTCATCTGCAGAAGCATTTGTTTACTGGGCTGTGCCATGCTTGAAGTTTTGCTTCATTACACACTGGTGTGTGAATTGATCAGATCGATTAGGCAATAAACTCCTTTTTGCCTTGCCAGCATTGCATTATTGACAGGAATGGCAGCTTAACAGTTACATTTTCCTTTGATGCTGCATGACGAAACAAACCGTAAAACAGCGTGCGCCGTGATTGTCACATATACCACCAGAGCTCTTCAGTGTCAGTGACATCACACTCAGTCACAGCTGTGTGATACTACCAAATGAAACAGAAATGGGGACTAAATCCCCGTCGTGTATCGTTTCTTGACCGGAAATATTGCCACTATAAAACATTTTCGTTCCGGCATGGACTGGCCATCGAGAAGTCGTATACCAACCTCCACCCCCATTGGGCACCACAGTTTACCAAGGGGGACCCCTCCCTGGTTGGCAATAAAATATACTAAGTGGGGGCCTCCTGACACCAGATTCCCGGGCTGATTTTTGTTGCTAGTCTGCCCCTATTTTCATTATGCCCAGTTCCTGGATCCCGCCTGCTGAAGTTGGCACAGTCACGGGCTTCACTAAATTTTATTTTGGGGGGGTGGAGGGGTGGGCTGCACTTCCTCCCTCCAATCCCTGAATATTTCTCATGCGTCTTACCTACCACTGGAAGATTTTTTTTTTACCGGGAGAAAAACTATAATGATGTAATGATAGGCGTATCTGTCTGTCCTTTTGGCCCTGGGGGCTAACCTTGGTAAAGAGATGACATTTTGGGGTTACAAGAGACTCTTCATGAAGGGCACATGGTGGAGGATGGATGGGTTGGAGTGTTTTTGTGCTGGCAGGCCTGGTCGCCCATGATGCATTGACTTTACTTGGTAACAAATGGTAATTGGTATAATTTTGCCTGTAAACACATTTGACTCCATTTTCAATGTCACAGGCTTCTGTTGTAAAAAACACAATCTATATTATGCTTTAAGAGTATGTTTGATTTTTATCTAAACTTCATTGATGTGCAGCAATACTATGGCATGTTATTCTCTGACCCCATTCCCAACTCAATAACACCTTTTTTCTGAAGTTTTCCCACACTTTTTTTTTTACCCATTCAACTGTTAATACTTATTTGTTTGTTATCATGTTTAGCCAATGACCTGGAACTAATTTCCAAAATAATGATTCATATGTACTCTGATACGAATCAGATTTTTATAAGTGTTACCAGATCTGAAACTGCCTGTTATAGCTGACATTGGTTCAAGAGTCCAAATTCACTAAATCGGTTTTGAAATCTACCCAAAAAATAGTTGCCTTACGCCAAATGACTTGATATGACATCTGTGTGAAAATTGTTCCGTTTAGCAAAATGCTCACTTCAGATGTGAAAGTTTTTCTGGATGTATTTCCATTTACAAATTACAATCACTTTTTGGTTTGTTGGTTTAAAAAAGTTAAAATCTGATAATTGGATGAGGACAGAGGCTTTTCACAAGGAAGAGGAATGTAGCTGATCAACATGCACAAATGGTGCTGGTACAGTGGGTGACATTACTGCCCCACAGCTCAAACGTTGGCCACTCGGACCCAGCCCTCTTTGGAGTTGGCCTGTTGTTCCTGGGTTCCACTGGATGCTCTAGTTTTATCCGGCTATCTCAAAACATGCAGCCAGTTGAATCACCATTACTGCAGTCAATGGGGTTGGGTATCCAGAGCACTCCAGTCATTGGGGTTGGGTATCCAGAGCACTCCAGTCATTGGGGTTGGGTATCCAGAGCACTCCAGTCGTTGGGGTTGATTACCCAGAACATTCCAGTCATTGGGGTTGGGTATCCAGAGCACTCCAGTCGTTGGGGTTGATTACCCAGAGCACTCCAGTCATTGGGGTTGGGTATCCAGAGCACTCCAGTCATTGGGGTTGGGTATCCAGAGCACTCCAGTC
>JAODUD010000002.1:20202608-20220825 GCA_026784285.1 Stomatorhinus walkeri
GGGGCACGAGAGGAGGGGGATGACGGACACAACGGGATCAGGCAAGGAGAGCGGGTCAGGGCCGGGATCTGGGCTGGCGAGGCAAAGGAAGAGATCAGGGCAGGTACACAAGGCAGACTGAACGGGTACGAGGATGAGGGAACACGGAAAACAAAAGAATGCTTGGTAAAGGTTTTCATCGGGAGCGCAATACTTCGCACCGGCCCGTGCCGACTGCAGCACGTATATTCGTGACCTGACTGATTGACCCTTAGGGCGTGACAGTGTCCATGTATGTATTACATTGTGGGAATCTTGATTAAAAAAAACCTGTTATTTTAACATTGTGGGGACCATTTTTCAAGAGGAAACTCAATTTAATATCTGTGACTGCAATTAAAAAACTAAAAATGCCAAAAGTCTTGTATTTAGTTTGGTTACTTATTGTTATGGTTAGGGTTCGTTAGGGGTTAAGCTTGTGATTGTTGAGATTAATGTTATGCACATGTGTGTGAATTGGATAAAGGAATATTGAATTTGTTTTGAAAAGTTCATTTAATACTGAGTAATAAGAAGTGAATAAAAGACTAAGAATAATTACGAAAACCACAAAGCACATCTTTGGAAATACAACAATTATGGACATTTTCTTAATGACAGTCAGACTGCATATATGCGTTTATGTTGTCAGCAATCCATTGCTAGCATGCCTTTCTAGCTTTGGTGCAAGAAACGATTTTGCACTTCATCGTTATTGTACATCTGAATTCTTCCTATTTTTCCGTAATAATTCTCTGTCCTACTGCAGTGAAATGCATAGCCCTGTTGCAATTAATACATATGTGTTTGGCTAATCATTGCAAATGGCATATTTGGTTTAGTTAAGATGAAACTTAAGTTCTAATCTGAGTTTGTTAAACCAGTTCTGTGATACAGGCCACAGGTAAATTTCAGTAAACTGTGAGCGATCATATTTAGCATTACTATCCCGATGAGACTGCAGTCCTCCAGGATGCCTGTTCAGAGGCCATGAGATCTCACTGAATGCCAACACCGTCCAAGGTCACCAAGCCTGATGAAACAGGTATAATGGATCAGTGCAGAATATCTGCAGCAGGGTTGATTACCCTAACCCAGCCTGTGATTACCCCTCTCCAGCTGCACTGGCTAGATTCCTACTACAAGAAGGTCCGTAGCATTCTGGGGCCCGAGCTGGAGCGGCAGGCTCTCTGGGAGGAGCAGAAGTGGCTGCTGAGGAACACAGAGCCCCTCCTTCCTGTTGCCATGGTGCCGTGAAGCTGCCTCACTTTCAAGGGACGGAGATGCTTTCACATGACAGTATTTTAGACTTGTAATATTTTACTCATCAAAGTTTTGGTTTTTGCTACTCTCCAGAAGCAGGGGCCTAATCAATGCATTTTATTTTGAGCTATAACTGAGTAACTATTCAAAATCGTGGGTCCTTTCTCTGTCCTATATCACTAAGGCCCCAGCTATTTTGTTTCAGCATGTTTCTACAGTATTTGATGCATTGTTGGAGATTTCAGGTCCAGAGAGTACAAATCCAGACCAAGATTTTGTTTCAACCAACCAGTTGAGTGCTCTGTTACTAAAACTCTTTATACTCAACTGGTTGGTTGAAGCAAAATCTTGGTCTGGATTTATACTCTCTGGGTCTAAAATCTCCACCCCTGATTGCAGGTTTACAGCTGTTTCATGTAGCAATTCACTTCATCCATGTGTTTGAGCTTCAATAAAACCTTGAAAATTCACATTCTTGGCACCAGCTTCTTATAACAATGAGATTGTTCCAGCAATAATAGTGTTTGGAAGTGAAGCTTGACTCAGTGACGTTCTTCAGCTATCAAACACCTGGGTGACTAGAATCAGAACTGCTAATGGAGAAGGGAGGTTCTGCCAACCTAAACTTCTGCTTATTATTTTGCTGATGGGCAGCAGCTACAGAAATGAAACACAGCATTGCATCAGCTGTTTACTGGCTGTCTGAACGTGTTACCCAATGAGGTATTGATATTGCAGCAGGGGTTAGGAGAGGTCCTCAGGGTGCGATTCTAAGAAAGTGGGGGGGGGGGGTGGCTGAACCAGACAGGTCCATGTCCGTGTGTTGTTTGTGATGTACGAAAACTGCACAGCAGCGGAGCATGAGAGCAGCTCTAGCCGCATCTCGACCACATGTGAAGCACCTCCGGCAGAGCTCTGGTTGTTGCCTGGGCAACCTTTCCGTCAGCTTGGCAGGAAGGAGCGCGAAGCGGCGCTTCCGGCCGTCTGCTGCTCCGTTGCCTTTTCTGTTGCCGATTCTTATCTCTGACGGAGAAGCGGACCCAGAAGCAGAGCCCTTGGACGGGAGGTTGTCCAGGGAAGCCCTTATCAGCGACGTACTTCTGCTGAACAGCAGATGATTTCCACTGCTTTGTTTTGGGTTTTTTTTTTTTGCAGTGAGGATATCAGTTCAAAACCACAAAAAAAAACACAATTTGGCAAACTGTGAATGTGTATACAGCCCTGAAATAATTAGAGACTGGAGTACAGGTGGTTTGTTCAAGGTTAATCTCCAACCCACAAACCCCGATGGAAGGCAAAGCATATAAATACCTTTAACTGCAGAAAACACGCAACCATCTTTCATCTGCTGGTCCTGGTTAGGATCTGTCTCAGACAGCAACGGGTACGGGGTTGAGGAGTACCCTGGGAGTACGGGGTTCAGGAGTACCCTGGGAGTACGGGGTTGAGGAGCACCCTGGGGGTACGGGGTTGAGGAGTACCCTGGGAGTACGGGGTTGAGGAGTACCCTGGGGGTACGGGGTTGAGGAGTACCCTGGGGGTACGGGGTTGAGGAGTACCCTGGGAGTACGGGGTTGAGGAGTACCCTGGGGGTACGGGGTTCAGGAGCACCCTGGGGGTATGGGGTTCAGGAGTACCCTGGGCAGGGTTGCAGTCCATCACAGGGCATATTTATAGATGGGGCCCAGCAGGAAACTGTCATGAAACAGAGTAAAGACAATCTTCACACACCAGAAGCAGATGTGGAATTCAGACCCAGCACTGTGTCGCTGTTTATACCAAAGTGCGATAAACAGCCTCAGGAAGTGTAAGGCTGGCAGGCCCCTGGAGTACGCAGAATGACCCACCCGGGGAGAGCAGAGGATTCCAGCCAGGCCCCCAGACTCTGCTCCAATGATGCTCAGCTCCGTTTCACTCATATGTCGATTTATGGGTATGCTAATATAAAATACAATTTTCTTTCCAACTCCAGCCTGGGTCTTCCCTGCTTCTCATTAATGAAGGGCGTCTTCCTTGTTTTAAGGGTCTTCAGTCCTGATTCTAGGAGCCTGTTATGAACTGTCCTAGCAGTGCACCTCACACCACTTAATGTTCCCCCTTCTTTTTGTAGGTCACTTGAGGTCATCCTCCAATTTATGAGACACACTGCCAGAAAAGTTGACATTCATCTCTGCCTTTAGAAAGTGGCTTCCACCCTCTACCTGGGTGGTTTCTGGTTATTCCCAGTGTCTCCTGCTTCACATTATTCTTGTGTCCCGCAGTGTTAGAAACTTTGAGCCTGGCAGCAGCCTATTGCTCAGTGTAGCCTTCTGCCGGCAGAACCAAGATGAAACCAGGATTTAAAAGTGCAGAGTTATAAAAAAAATTACACAGCAGTCTCAATTTTTTCCAGAGCTGTATTATTATTACTTATTTCCTTCCTTTGACTGAAAGTTATGCCTTAAGTTTGGTGTTTCGTGATAGCTGTGAGCTTCTGGCGGTTACAACAGCAATGGCAGTGACGTCTGGGCAGCGGTGCCCCCAGCCAAGAAGAGGAACCGTGTGACGTAACACGATGTGCAGACATTCAGGCATCCTTTGGCTTGGTTCTCCAAAGCCAGACATGCCCGTTGTTTTTGGCAATCGCACGATTACAGAAACCCAACTCATAAGCTCCAAAACACCCTGAGCCAGCCAGGAAACGACAAGTAACACCTGGCAGACAGTACGAGCCCCACAGGAAGTCACTCAAGAAATAATCATCCGCTTCAACTGGCTGAAAACAGGCCTTATTTTTCTGAGGTTTTCAGCCTAGAAACTCAGAAAGTACCCTCCCCAATCTCACAAGCCCTTCAGTTCACCGTGGTTACAGACGTCACATTTGTCTTGCATTACTTCCCTTTCGTGGACACTAAAGCCTAAGTAATGTCACACATAATAAAGAAAAAAGAAGACGTCAAGCTCGGAGCTGACTGTGTCAGAGCTAAAAGCACCTGGACATTTGCCAATATGTTTCCATGGAAGCTGATGACATAATTAACCATCCTTCTCTCGGTTACTGATCAACGTGAATAAAACAGCTTTGTTACCCTTTGCAGAGGGGGCAAGGCCAGCTTTATATAATGATCAACAATATAAGAAGTCAGCTATAATTGTAGATGTAATAATATTTGAATATGACTAATACCTTAGGTATGCGGCTAACATATAATAGTAATGTATAACTAATAATGTAACTAACTTCGTGGGTTTAGTTAATATCTTAGTCATCTGGTTAGCATGTGGAGTAGTCATGGTAGATGTGAATAGACAGGTGTATATGGCTAATAGTACAGTATAGATATACTATAATATATAAAGAGATTTAGCCTTTATGCTGTCATGTCAGATTTGCAGTTAGTGCTGTTTCAAGACATTTTCCATTCTGCTAAGAACTGAAAATAGGTTTACTCGCCCCAGCACTGCCCCATTTCCAAGAAAGCCGGAGGCAGGGTGGAGGGGGGAGAGGGACCAGCCAAGTGTTGCAATATGCAGGACAACGGGACTCATGGGCAGGTATTTAGGAGAAAAAAAAGGGGGTTTATTGGGTCAAAACAGCAATAGGGAGATAAACAGGAGCACAAGGGGTCACGACGGGGTGATGAGTATCAGGGTGGGCACAGGCAACAAAAGGACTGATTTCAATTACCAGACAGATACACAAATACAAAGACTAATGAGCAACAACGACCAATTGACATGACTCATCAGGGCCAAGTTAGGGAGGATACAGGAGGGTCAGGCAGCTGGACAAGCAGGATATTACAATACCCTCCCCTCCCCCCCAAAGCATGGACTTCAGATGATGTACAGGGAAGGGGACCAAGGGCACCAAAAACCAGGGCAGACACACATAGCTAAAGATGAGACCAGGCAGGAAAAGGCATGGCAGGACCAACAGGGTGACAGACAGCACACAAGACCTGAGGGGTAGAGCCACCAGATAGGACAGGATACATGGCACAACAATGGACGTAGGCAGGGGCCAGGCCAGGGACCAAAAGGACTATAGGAGAGACCAACACCAAACAGAACCAAAGACAAACAGACCGAACATGGAGTGGAAGCAGGCACCCGGAACAACAGTCCCTTGAGGGACAAACACCAGACATCAACGGAGACCAGGGAGCACATAGGGGGCACAGAGGGAACTGCAGGACCAGAATAGTACCATGCAGAAGGAACTGCCGAGCTGGAGCAGGAGTGTCCAAAGGGGTCTTTGTTGGGTGAAAGGAAATCTGGTTGGCTGTTGGTGTGTCCCTGTCTCCCCCTCCGGGACATGACAGAGGTTCAGCCAGCCCCTGCCTTGGGTCCCATCCAATGCTGCTGACAGCACTGAGACCTAAGACCAGCTCGATGTGGACCTCGGGCTGAGACAATGGCTCATGGAGCGGGACTCACTGAGTTCTCTGGTGGGGCATCCCCCAGGTTGACTAAACCTGGCCTGGCAGCGACCGGGTAGTTGGATGTTGGCTTAGCGGCGACCAGCGAGTTGGGCATTGGCCTGGTAGTGACCTGCAGGGAATGAGGAGACCGCTGGCAAGGAGCCAGGAGGCTGATAAAGCATCAGTAGGAGACAAGGATGGCACTGGTTGGACACCAACAGACTAAGTACCAGGAGGAAACCAGGAGACAGAGTAGAAGGCGTGCACCAGCGGGACACCTGCAGACAAGGCGGGCACCGGCGGGACGTCAGTATATGAGGCCGGCACCAGTAGATGAGGGTGGTGCTGGCAGGACACCAGGAGATAATGTAGGAGCAGATGGGATGGCATTAAACAAGGAGGATGCAGCTGGGGCACCTGGAGTTGAGCAGGGTGTGGCCAAGAAACCCAGAGGCACAGGACTCTGGAGATGTGGCGGTGACCACCCCTGGGCAGGGCTCTAGAGGTGCGGTGGCAGCTTCCCCTGGGCAGGGCCCTGAAGGCACTGGGTCAGGTCGTGATGTTAGCCACGGGCACAGTCAGCTTCCTCCACTTCTTCCTCCTGTGGCCTGAGACAACGGGTAGAGCTGCTGCGAGCTGCAGGGATCTGGCGGGCGGAGCAACTTCATACTGAGGGGAAGAGGTGAGCAGATCAGAGGAAGGCTATGCTCTTGGGGATCCTCCAGACTGCAAGATTACTCCACCACTTGTGGACGTCCTAGAGCGAGCAGAAGACTCCTGCTTGAACACGGAGTGGCTCTGGAGGCAACCCTCGGCTTAGACGATCCATCTGGTCTCTGGATCTGGGGCACTTGGGGTATCCAGTCCTCGGGGTGCGGGGCGGCCTGGAAGCTGGGACTGAGGTTCAGGCCGTGAGGTTTCTGTGGGACAATGGACCCATGGACGGGCGTTTCAGAGAACAAAAAGGGGGACTTATAGGGGTCAAACCAGGAACAGGGAAATAAATAGGACCGCGAGGAGTCAAAATGGGAAAACAAAGTGCACAGGGATCCAAAGGACTGACTTCAGTGACTGGCCTGGGACAGGTACTTAAATACAAAGACTAATGAGTGACAAAAAGCAACAGGTATGACTCATGAAGGCACGTCAGGAGGGAGGTGGACATGAAAGGCAGTATGTTATACCAGACATCTATCTCTTAGACGTCATCCATATGGCACAGGCAGCTGTGGGCTGGTTTTTATATAATACTAGTATAGAACGGTTAGATCAGATACATCCTTGTTCTGAATCATGCCCATACAGAAGTACTGTGTTTCTTGACATGTGATGTAGGCAGTAAAAAAAAAAGCCAGGTAACAGCCAGTGAGTTTACTCTGCGTTTTAAACATTGAATCACATCTAGAGCTCTTATTGTATACAATAAATACTTAGTTTTTGGAAAAGTGTGCACCTTATTTGCATCAAAGTTTCACTGAAGTCATGGTATGTCACGGTCATGCTAAAAAGCATCACAAGGACCTATATAGTTCCTTGAATGACTTTTCATGCACATTTTATTGGATGAAAATGTTGATAGTTTGCATTTAGTTTCAGTCAAAACTTCGATACCAGAAGTTGCCACAGGAAGTCGGTGTTCTTTAAACTGGAGCAGCTGCACATCATGTGACCTGCAAGAAGATGAAATACCACATTGCATATAACCACGAATTGCCCTGAAACACACTGGCGAAAATATGTAGCTTTCAGGAGCCAGCTTTCCCTAATATCCCAAGATACATTAGATTACATCCTCTGGACAGCTTCGTGAGTCAAATCATGTTGGTTGTAGTTTCACTTCTGCACCTGCTGATCATAGTCAGTTTCTAATTGTGTCATTGGAGGATTCTGTGAGTGTCCAAGACTGATCCCCGGTGTAAGCGTGAACTACAGATGCAGCACTTAGCATGTTATGCATACTGCCTGCTTCTTACCAGAATCACACTTCACTGCTTATCTCGAGCACTTCCTGAGTTCATTTTGAACCGCAGTGCGATGCTACGGGGAGTGTAAAACAGAAACAGGGCTTCCAAGAAACAGCTTTCAACTTACCAGATGAATGAAGGTCCCCCATTTCAAAAAACATCTCTGTCTTAAAAGCACAGTCCTCCTGGCCTTATGCTCTCTGATTCAGCTTCTTGTTTACACCTGATACTGACACATGGTGACTGTTTTGAAAGACTGTCGTCAGTCTCCGTGCCGGAGATGAAATTCATTTGAAATTCAGTTGAATACCTGTCTGCCGTCTCCTTTGCAGTAAGTGAATGCAGACTTGTGAAATGTTCTTTATACACTCTTCACCAGCAGTACACAATAAACTTCATGTGTCTGTTACTGTTTTCCGTGTTTCTTAGTGTCTGGTTTGCTTATTTTACTGAAGTTGTTTCTCCAGAACATGTGCTTAGTCACACTAACCACTATAACTTTTTATAAGTTTTATTTTATATTTTTCTTATTATTTATTATTTCTATGCATTTTATGCTTTGTTACAGGATTTATGTTTTTTTTATTGTTGATTGTGAATAGTAACATTCGATTTGTTGATATTTTTAGTTTCTAGATGACTTATAATCCTTAATTGAGTTTCATTTAGAAAAATGGAAATTGTTATGAAGAAGTTAGATAGATGCATTATAACATTGTTTTTCTTGTCATCTGCCTCTGCTACTAAACCTGACTTCCTGTCGCTAAACCCCAAAAGAGCCTTCATTTGGAACTTCCTCCTACGCCGTCATGTGACTTCCTTCCACTCTGCACCCTGCACATTGCAGTGCTATTGTCAGTGTCTTTTCCGCTCTACCTTTCTGCCGCACCATCTGTCTGTCTCTCTGTGCCTCAGGACCGCAATAGAGGTACAGGACTGTGAACTGCAGTTTGCCCGAGATAATTGCTGGACTGTCTGTGAAGCATCTACAGAATCTTGTTGCCTCCTCTGTAGCAAAGATGTTGCGAAGGAAACCCTCCAACGTGTCTGAGAAGGAGCCGGCTCGGGCAGAGAAGAAAAAGGTGAGAAAGAAGGTGGGGAGGGACCAACAGGCTTAGGAACAGCGAGGGGGCGCGCTGCTCATCCCAGGTGTCATGGGGAGATGCTTCAATGGGACATCTTCACCTGGGAGGTGTGGGGGTAGCTTGGACTTGGGCTCGGGGACCTTGGTGACTAAGGAATTTGTTACTGGAAAGTCGTAAGCTTGTACACTTAAATTGCTTCAAAATCCAGGTGCATGAATGGCTCAGAGACTAAAACTCATTTCTTATGATAAAAATTTTTTAAACATATAAATAAAAGAAACTTCCATAGATGCCATCCCATTCGATGTATAATATCTTTTTCTTGAAAAATTTTTGTATCTCCGATGACTATAATATCATGAGGCATATAAGTACTGATCCCATGTTCGTTCATCATTAATCAGTCATAATGATTCCTGTATTTCATGCACTTACTATATTTGTTAATTTTTTGTACTTACTTACACCAGAGGGTGTACTTACACCAGAGGGTGTACTTACTGGGTTACTAAGTTACTTGTGCCCATCTCAAGTAAAGTGTTACCAAAGTTTCTAATAGGTAGCAAAATGGTTGACCTTCTGCTTCCCAGAGTGATCTGAAAGCGGTGTGTCAGATAAGCAGCCGTGAATCTGGATCTCTCCTACCGTGTCTCTGTATTAGTCAGCAAGCTGCAACAGCTTTTGGCCACAACACGCTAACGACGTCACAGGCAAAGCCGGCAGCACTTGACCCGCTTTCTGCAGCCGGACGGATTCAGTGCCGGTGACGCATTTCGGGAGTGCATGGCGGCCCACGCGCTGCACACAATCTGACAGTCAGGAGGCTGCGCTTCTCAGAACGAAGAGGGACCGCTTTGGCCGACAGAGAAAATCCATATCTGTGGTGTGAGCTCCTGGCTCACAGATGCTAGCTGGACAATCAGGAGGGTGTCGCGCAGAGACATCTTCTGCTGATAGCCACAGAATCTACACAGAATCTATTTACACAGAATTTCTAGCAGCACACACACACAAATTTCATTTATTTCAAGTTTCCAATATTTCTCATACATTTTATTTTTTGATTATTCAATGATTGACAATCAGTTTTCATGGATTCAATGTCTTATTTGAACTTTTCAGTGTTTGTTGATTTTTACTACTTGCATTAGGTATTTGGGAGGGGGCTACATGCCTTTTGAATCTCGAAAAATAAAGTTATTTCCACCACTTTAGGGTTATTTGCTTTGTTGTCCTCCAGCCCCCAGGCTGCGTGCCCTGTAACAATTATTAGGAGAATTCAGCATGATTGGTATCAGTCAAAAAGAGATTTATTGTAGTGACTTCAGAGGTTGGTTGGTTGATCTCGGCCACTCCCACTTCCTGCAGTTAGTCCTGCAATAGGAAAGGTGGGTGGAGATAAGGGACTGGGCAGCTTTGTGACTTGGATTTTGCATTTCCTAAAACAGAGCCCAAGCCTGATATCCAGCAGTCGTTACTATACTGCTTTGGTTGCACTGATAAGAGCAAGTTTAGTTCTTACTTGCTCTGTGCTGATAATTGTTTTCTGTGTGTCAGCTGAAACTGCCCATCGCATTGTTTTAGGCTGACAACATTTGTGCATCTGCTGAGTGGGGTGCCCTATGTTGACTTGGAGCCAGCCATGTGGATCCACACTGACTTTTTGTCTGAGCTGCTTGCAATGCCTTCTGAGAAGGGAATGGGTCATTATGTTTGCCACAAACCAGCACGCTTTGCTAACATCATGTCCCACCCGACACGATAAAATAACAGCTCCACTGGCTCCTTTAATTCTTTCAAGCAGACGTGAAAGAGTATTGAAAATCCCAGTGCCGGGGCGTCGAATATTGCGGGGGAAGGGGAAGTAACAACAATTCCAAGGGCCCATGAGTGACAGGGGCCCTAAAAAATTTGGAATATAATTGAACTGGTCTTGGTTAGGGGGCCCAATCTGATTTCGTAGGGCCAAACATCTCTAGCGCCACCCCTGGTTGGAGGATGTAGGTGGAAGGAGAAACGTTGCAAGGATTTTTTGTCTTTCTGACAAAATGTCACCATGGGTCCCCTTGGTATTCTGAGCCAGCGAGGGTCCCCTCCAGTCCAGGGTCTGAGAAATCATAACCACCCCCCCTCCGCTGGCCCTGGGTAGAAGGGATATTGGTAACTGAGCCATTCTGCCTTCTCAAGCACAGAATGACCTCTGACCGGTTAAGACGGACAAATAGAAATGTCCCTTTGGGGAGTTGGACAGGCAACCTTTAGGTCTCTGAGACCTAGTATCTCTTGGTCGTGACCCATGACTCTCTGTCCCCCCCCCCAGCTCTCGCTGCAGAGATCCAGCAGTTTCAAAGACTTCATGAAGCCCAAGCCGTCCTCTCCTGTGGTGACTGATAAGGAGTTTCCCCTGGGTGAATCGGTGAGTTCCCCACCTCCCCCCTTACACTCAACAGACTGAAAACCCTCAAAACTGAGAGGAAAAAGTGGCAACAAAGTATTGCGGCTGTAGTAAATGACTGAGGCACTACTTTGGTTTTGTTTTTTTGTGTGTTTTTCCTGCAGTATGATCTGAGAAATGGTATTAAGGTGTGCTGTGCTCTCTGCTGCAGCAAGTGAAAATTCATTCTTAGATAGTCTGAAAGCCAGAACAATTAATACGTCCCTCACACAGGAACCGTGGCAGGTTTGTGATACATTAGTCACCACTCTGTTGGCCAGCAAGCATACAAAAAAAAACTTTTGCAGCAAAGGAACTTGAGAGACGCTGCTCGAGCATCACACCAAGACCCCAGAAAGTATTTGGGGAGGTTTGGGGAGGGATGTTACTGTCCATCAAAGACGGCCCTGCGCCTCCCCCTGCACACAATGCAGGCAGCACACCTGTTCCTAAGCTGACGTGTGGCTGCCATCAGAGTCGCCCCCCCATCAGCACACCACGGACAGCCGCACACTTCTCTAATTGTAACTGGTCGGTTTTACAGATCTATGTTTACACGCAGGGGGAAGTTAAACTGGGCTCACCTTCTCCAAAAAGCAGTGACGGCTGGCGCGAGTGCTCCCCTGGAAAAACAAGGACTGCTGCTTCGCTCATAACCCCCCACACCCCCGTTCTAGGTGGTATCGTGATGCCAGGGCACTGCGGAACCCGCATGCACCTTCCCTGCAGCAGTGTGTGAGCGGGGGGGGGGGGGGGGGCCACCGGGGGCCGGGGTGGAGACTCTATATAGGGGTTGTGGCAAAGGGAGACCAGATATCCTCCCGCAAGCTGATGGAGCTGAATGCCGCTACAGCATAGAAGCCTTTAAGGGCATCATGCACCGTTACACTTAGCGGTCATGGGATGTCCTATGCAGCTATCGCCGATGTGCGCCGGATAAAAGGGCTGCCAGCAGGTCTGAGAGTCAGAATGTGTATGGGGGATGGGAACATCCTACCGGGCACATTCAAGATCTCTCCACTAGGGGGAGTGGTGCTTCGGAGGCCCTGGAGGCTTGCTGGCAGGGAGCTCATAGGCAGCCTTTGGCGTAACAAGAACCACCACCCAGGCCGCAGGATCTGTGAACTGTGATGTGTGTCACCCAGACAGGAAGCAGCAGGGTGGCCGCACCACAAACGGCCATCCAAGGGCTGCATGCAACTCAAACTGGGCTAGCAGGCTGCTAGACAGCAGCACCGCCAGTGCAATGCTACTCTGACAACACCAGTGAGACCCCACTGGATGCCTGTCTCTTTTTGTGCCTCGCACGCTTGCTCTGGATAAAACGCTTTAGTCAATCAGACTGGTCACATGGGGAAGCAGGAGAAGAGGCACATAGACAGATAAGACGAGCGGATGGGAGGAGTCGGAGGAGCAGGAAAGAGGAGCAGGTGTTTAGGAAGAGCAGGTACAGCCCATGGAGCAGGGCTCGACAAGGAGGCGACCTTTTTGTTTAATCTTACTAGGGTTTTGACTTCCCCGAATTACGGATATCTCTGCAGCTGGTGGAGGACATGCCCCAGGAGGACAGTGGGAAGAGCGGCGGGAAACTGGGGAAGAAGTGGCGGGCCGTCATCACCCGAACCATGACCCGAAAGACCTCCAAGATGGTGCAGAAGGCCCTTGCAGAGGAAGGGGTGTGTGCAGCAGACATGTGCTCAGCATGTGAAAAAAGTAAAATAAAGTGATCGGGCACTGAGAAGGCACCCTAAAGCAAATAGTCAACAACGTCAAAGTACAAAGTAAATTATATTTTAAATGAGTAATAATGTGTCGAAGAATAGTTTGACACAGTGTTATCATGTTACAAAATAAAATTGGAGGCTAAGAATAAGAGATGATCTGACGGCCCGTTAGAGGACGAGAGAAGAGTGTAACTGTCAGTAGATGCAAAAATAGTAATACAAAAAAATACGGTGCACATCGCCCTCTAGTGGTAGAGTTGAGTCACAACATCCACAAAGCCCTGTAAGAGATTTTGAGTCATATTTTCCCCTAACATGCGGGCATGGCTGCAGTTGGAGAGCGGTGAAGACAGCCCCGTGTCCCCCCTGTGCAGCGACTGGGCCCCTGACCTGACCAGCCAGCGGACTTCCATGTGCTCCAGCGAGTCGGAGGATTCCACACACCCAGTCCTGTCCCGGCAGCTGTCTGGCTGTAAGTGTGACAAACAACTTCAGGACTATGAGGGGTGGAGGTTTCACAATTATTCAGAGATTATCCTGGAAAAAAAACTAATAATAATAGCTTTTTGGTAAAACTGATTATTTCTGCATACACAGTACAATGTTAAATAAGGTTTATGTTAATAAGAAGTATATGTAGTAATTCTAAATTCATGTACCCAGTTTTAGTTCCCCGTCTTGTTCATCCATTATCTTGTTAGTGGATGATATATTTCTTGGTTGGGTTACAGGGAGTAACTGTAACTGTAAATGTGGACCAAATGGCAGATGTTCACACATGCGCCGCCGGCCTGTAGGTGGTGATAGGCAGAGTCTGGACAGCGGCTACAGTCAGAGAGACAGCATGCGGCTAGAAGACAGCACCTACAGTGGGCCGTTCTGCGGCCGCGCCCGTGTGCACACCGACTTCACGCCCAGCCCCTACGACATAGAGTCCCTGAAGCTGCAGGTAAGCCCAACAGCACCCATATTTCATGGTCATCAGGATGATAGTGGCTGGTTTAGCTGATTTCACTATAGCAACAGAGTGATGGAGCTGCTTTGCGAAATAGCCCATTCTGAATGGGTTTTACCTTCTTCACATCCTTGACAATGACCCAACTAAGGCAAGAAGAACCAGGTGTGGAAAAGCTTAGCGTGAGGTACAATGAGGACCTTCTCACTTGTGTCGATATCCCTGCAGAAAGGCGATATCATCGACATCATCGAGAAGCCCCCAGTGGGGACCTGGACTGGAAAGCTCAACAACAAAGTAGGCTCCTTCAAGTTCATCTATGTCACCGTCCTTCCTGATGAGGTCACGCCACCCCAGAAGAGGCGGAACCGCATCAGGCAGCATCGATGCAGACCGAAGACCCTGATGGAGATGCTGGAGAAGATTGGCTTGACGGTGAGTGCAGTCCCCACTCATCTGTCTCGTCACTGCGGCTGCTCTATAAAGACAAAGCCTAAGGGTGCATACTGGACCAGCTGACCATGTGTCTCTCTGTGCCCCCCCCCCATTCTCCCCACCCCCAAAAGGACCTCAACCCCCTCCTCTCCATGCACTTTGAGAATTTGGACCACTTCCGGGAGCTGAAGGAATCCCACCTCAACGAGCTGAACATTACAGACCCTGAGCTCCGAACCAAGATCCTAAACGCCGCAGAGATGCTGCTTGACTGTAAGTCCTCAGATGTGCCTCCACACGTAAAGACACGTAGCCCTTCACTGAGGGCTGCCCACTCACTGATGCATCTGAAATAGAAGTTGTTTCAGTGACCTTGACGACTGTAGATCCTCTTCTAGTTGTCAGTTTCAGCTGAGCTCACTGTTACTGTCAAAAACAATCCCATAATCCATGCTATACAGAGCATGTCTTCAGTACTAGCAGGTCTGTGCTGCTTAGAGACTCTGGCCAATCGCCCTTGGTTCACCAGCTAAAAGCGGCCTTGTGTTTCCCGTAAAGAGTGTTGGGGAAGTTATTCACAAAAGTAATCCTGTAAAGTCAGAGTGGAAAATTAAGGTCCAGAAAATACAAATCCATACATTTAACATGCAACATAAACTTAGCAGTTAGGTCGGTACCCTCAGATCCAGACAGTCGGCCCAGGCCCCCGACGCGCCTGTACGCATGGCTGTGCAGACACATGACGTATGAGCTATAGCTGTAACCACAAAATATCAGCACCATCAGGGATGATGGGAGAGACAGCAGAGAACATTTCGAGATCGGGGGGGCCTGCCTCGCTGATGCTGCATGCGTCCCCCCCCCCCCCCCCAGCCGACAGCGAGGGAGACGAGGCCGACGGAGAGGAGAAGAATGGCACACCCAGGGACTCGGGCTGCTTCGAGAGCACAGAGAACCTGGAGAACGGGCGCGAGGAGGCAGAAACTGGGCCGGCGCCAGAAGCGGACACAGAGCTGGAGCCAGAAGCACAGCAAGAAGCGGAACCGGGCCTTTCAGACACCCAGAACCAGCTGGAGGGTCTATCAGTAGAAGACACATCCTAGGAGAGGTGAGTCGGGCTTTACCTACCAATTTACGGAAGGACCAGAACTGATGCTGAAAACCTGCTGGATGTACAGAGTCTGCGTTCAAGACCAAAGGTCCTCCTCCCTCTCCTGACCACGTTCTCCAACTCACGCCACTGACAGCTCTCCAGTTACGAGGCTGTGTGGCTCAGTAGCGCTTCTAGTGGGCTTCTGTGCTGGTTACTAGCATCCTCAGACTGTCTTAGTCCCTCTGGGACGCTACTGCTGTAACATCCAGCTTTACAACTGAAGGCAAGCTGTGCTCGATATCCACGGATATCCATGCATTAGTGCTGTGATGTCACCGTATTCACGCTGCAACGAGCTGCTCTGTGATCCTCAGAAATGATCGAGAGGGCTCTCTTCCTGCATTTAAAAGCTCTTCAGCATGATGTGAAGGACCCAGAATGTTTTTTTTCTTGTATATAAGGCATCGTTCCTGTATTCTCCCCTACTCTTGTGTTGCATGAGTTTTCAGTTTTTGATTGTCTTGCGTTCAAAGAGATCAACGTACAGTTCAAAATAGTCACACAGGTATTTACAACTTTTTACCTTTTGAATGTATTTTTTTTTAAATAAAATACTTCTCAAACTGAATTTTGTTGCTACAGAATGTTTCATTTCTGAGGTGAGACACAATTTTCCCATCATACAAGAGGGGAAGCAACATCTCCCTCCTGCACCTTTCGGCAAACATTCATCCCATAGATCTACATCTCAGCCACTCAGACAAAGCATTACAACAAGTCTGGTTTAATTAACATACACCACTCATTCATGTAAAAAGTCCAGCAATTAAAAGAAAACAATCACAATAGTCTTACAAAGAAAAGTAAATATAAATAGGATTTAAACGGACTCTATATCATGTACTGAGTTTATGACAGTTCTATTGTCATTGTAATCCAAGCCTTCTCATCTTAGTAACCAGCTTCTGCAAACAAACATGACAATCCAGGCCTAGATCACCTGGCTCCTGCTCTTCTTGGCTCAATCCAACTATGCAAATAAACACTGTCAATGTTTACCTGCAGCTTCATTCATTTCGGTTTCAGACAAAAGGGTCCCAATGGGTGCGTCAATGTGAGCAATCAGTGCACAGCACCCTTTCAGGGAGACTGGGAGAAACTGCTGGAAGGCAGATACTGGGTGACAGATGAGGGGGACAAGGCCTTAGGTCAATCGGTTCAAGCTGGAAACCTGATGCCAAGATTTACAGCCAGACGTCGACCGGGAGGAACCATCTTCTAAAAGCATTTCGACATGTACTTCCCCAGTTTAATCTTTTACAATCACGTCATCTTCCTCTTTGTAACCCCTTCCCTTCATTGTTTAGAAAAGGGCAGGTTTCCATAGATCTGCTTTTATTCTGAACATAATAACCCACCCTTGCAGGTGGCGTTATTTCATGCATTTCACATGTGTGGAAATCACATTTTTTTCTGAGGCATAGTTTCTTTGGCCTGTCCTACTCCACCTGGCCCGTGGTGCCGGTAACCCTGGACACAGACGCGGGTGGGTGCGGCTCTGTGCGGGAAGCAGTAGGGGGCGTCGCACCGACGTGGAGGAGACCGCCGGGACGCCAGATGGCCGACGGAAGTGGGCGATGGCACTATGAAGTGGGGGCTCCCTCCGCCCTCCAATCTCCTGCCGAGATGCGCAGAGACGGCCGGGTAATTGCCGTGGGGGGGGGGGTTCGTCAGGCCTTTTCCAGCCGCCGACGGTGTGCTTATAAGTGACCAAAACCCAACACGACAGAACTGTACATAAAAAATTGACAAAAACATGGCAGCCCCAGAACGGGTCTCACATAGCTGTCTGACATGAAGGAATCTGCTGTGCTCCGTCTCTGTTTTTTGTAAATTTTCATGCCAGGCCCTAGCAGATGGAAACCCGGGGGAATCACCCTCCTCCTCCGCCACACGTGGGGTCATGCGGCCGCTCCCGCTCCGCTGCGGCGGACCGGCGTCACACCCTCGGCGGCGCCTTTCACAGACAAGTTTCAGAGATTTTCCAATCCCTCCCGCCCTGCCCATCGCTAGGCCTGCCTACTGGGGGGATTGGGGGTCAGGCCTGGGGCCTGTGCCAGTGTCCAGTGACGGGAGCGGAGTGTCCTCAGGAAGGTACTGCTTCTCCTCTACCTCAGGGGCGGCAGCCGGGTTGGGCTTAGTGTCATCTGGAGTGTGTTCATTGGGGATGAGGGGGGCTCTGGTTCTCTGGAGAACAGACAAAGCACAGCAGACTGAAGGGGGCAGGAATGTGCTGTGGATCTCACTGGGAGGGGGGGGATCTCCTGGTAAACCCCCCTCCCCTGTCCATCTCATGCTATCCTATTTATTAGACATACCTAGGGAACCTACCCCCCCGCCACCTGGCTCACATGGTGCTGACCACCCATGACCTTTGTACTGCTGCTGTTTGGTTCCGTCTAGACCCAGCGATGAGACCACACCCAGATCACGCCAAACCTGACAAGGTGCTTACAGTGGTCTGTGGCGGGGGGGCGCTCTTGGCTTCGGGCTCCTGGGGAACAGCAGGTGTTTCCTCTGGCATCACCGCCCTCCGGTCCAGCACACTGCAGACGGCGAGACGACAAGCAGGTCAGGGTCACAGAGTGTGAGAGGGAGAGACAGGGGAGTGAGATCTGTGACAAACATGGACAGGGGTCAAAAAGAGCAGAGACTCATGGGTACAAGAGGGGAAGCAACATCAAAGATGGAGGAAGTGACACGGGGAACCCCTATTTTGTTAACAGTGCTTCAAATGGACTCCAGTCAGTCTGTGAGCGGCACGCTGCGCACAGACAGCTGTA
>JAODUD010000002.1:20226641-20248824 GCA_026784285.1 Stomatorhinus walkeri
TCTAGCTCCCCCCCCCCCCCCCCGCCCCGCCCCGCTGGGAGATGGAGGACAAACAAAACCTTTAAATGCGCCTGAGAGCTCCATCGCGCTGTTCGTTACGGCATTATTATTTATGCTCTCCAGCGTCACCTATTCTGTTCAGCCCCTCCTCTCAGCTCCACAGCACCCCCGAGTGGTTGAGGTCTGCATCTTGCTTCACTTTAGCCCCTATTAGCATCTGCAAGGCACACCCGTCAAAAACCTCACAGAGATGTACAAACCCACAAGTGACAATGAGGGGCCATGGTGACAAGCCAGAGTCCTTACAGAGGACCGCGGCCCACCGTGACGGACTAGGCCACAGCTGGGCCAGGAGCCGTTTCCTTCATTAAAAACCCAGAATGCCCTTATTATAGGAACTTGCTGCAGTAATTTGTCCAGATCAGAACCACACCTGTTTTTACAAACTATAAATCCACAAATTATTTGCTAAGCTACTTTGAGACCCACTAATGCTGTGTCAGAACAGTCAATCCCAGACCATCATTCTGAACCCAAGGACGACTTGTTTTGTCTTATTTTCATGTCATTATTTTCAATCTGCCTACAGAATCACAGCGGTAAACTGTGTGATCCCAGAGGATCGACCATGGCAACGTTCACGTCAAACGCCAACGAGGACGCCAATTCTTGCTTCAGCTGACCGTACCAGTTTCCCTAAATTGCCGGTTTCCGGGTGACCTGCAGGCCATCGAAAAAGAAGGATGATGGATGACAAGCTCTTTTGGTGTTCTCTTGGGGAAAAAAAATGTACCAGAGATGATGACTTTGATCTAGCGTCCATTTTTCGATTTGGTTCTGGCACAGAAATTATATAAAGACGCCAACACCCTTTGGCTGCCCAGACTGTCCGTGATCTATAAGATCATACGCTGCTGTGGTGAGGCAGACACGTTAAATAAACAAGACAGGCTCGCTGTAAAAAAACGTCCGATGTGATCTGCATGTCCACCAGTATGGCTACAAACCTTTGCAGGTAGAGTACCATGTTTAAAACACTAACGAGATGATAGCCTCAACATCAATAGCCTAACTGTTACAGAGGGACGTCATACCTCATGTTTAGAATGCTGACTACCAGGGTAATGATAAAGATTAGCCACAGTTCTGGAAAAGTTTGCATACAGCAACCATAATCTAGCGTCAGCTGTGTAAACCACCCGGTGCTTCCTTGTTAGGACCAAACCCCATTCACAGATCCTCCTGTGAAGGGCCCAGTCAGCCATTAACCTAGCCAGACTACATCCACTGTGGTTCGTCCAAGCTGATTAATTTCTCACGCACAAAATCTGCAATGTAGATAACAGACGTGACTTTTGTACTGTTAGAGAAGCACTATGGACTCTGCACCCAATTGACATGATGGCGAAGTAGCATAATCTGCAAAACTATCATCTTGAGGTAGATGCTGTTGAAACAATCACTCATTTTAGCCTATGGTCAAAAGTCTTTACCAAAAGTCACAAATCTCCAGTTACCATGTCAGACAGCCAAAGTCGTTTTTCTTCCATGAAAAGGGAAGACAAGACCTCAAGGATTCATTTCTCCCATTTGTCTATGGGCCGACTTTGTCAAGGCCATCTGCATATTTAGGACTACAATGTCACGGAGATCATATGGCTGCAAATCAATTAGGCTCATTGCTAAGGGAAAAATAACCCCAGTGCCTAACCTGATAATACGTGTGATTCAATTTTAGGTGTGGAAAATGCAACAGGACGGAGCCCGGAGAGACAGAGGGGAAGAAAAAAAGAGAAAATGGAACACCTCAAAGCACGTCAAGAGCCTCAGCAACACCAATGAATGTTTTTCTGGTCCAGTCGCATAACCTTTGGAGCCCAGAAAAGAACAGAAAAGCTTAAGGGTGATGGGTTTCCTCCTGGGGAAGCCCAGAGGGATCAACCAGCCCTGCTGTGACACGGGAAGTCAGCCTGCGAGGTAGCTATACGTGTAATGCAGGGAAAAACGTGTTTAAGCAGGAATGCCTGGACAGGCTCCATGCTGCTCTATAAGGACGCAAGACGGTGCCAGGTGAATCGGGTCTAGGTCCCAAACGCCAACATACACTGCAAATGGGTTGAACACCAGGCACAACACTCTTTATTTACCTTGTAGTTAATGTACCGTTCTCAAATTTATCATTGCTAAATTATAACTTGCTGTAAAAATAATAAAATGAAGTTGCTCTAGATATAGACATCTGGTAAACCAGACTAAACAAAAATGTAAAGAAGCTCAACGAGGCAGCCAGCAAATGTACAAGTTATTTTTATTGCACATTTCCTGCATATGTTTGTGTTTATTTACAGTTTCTCCAAACAAATCCGCATTGCTGCGTAACAAACACACAATACGATGGCCGCCGATAAGCCGACTGCCCACTTATTCTTAAGCTGGCTCCAGTGGGCTCTCAGAAGTACACCCCCCACCCCTCAGCTCTCTGCAGTCCATAGCGTCTCGCTGATCAGAAGACGGAAGGCGAAGACGTCCAGCAATTCCTTAGAGATTCCATAATGAAGAATCTCAGAGTGAATCAGCACCTCTTGACCATCCTGAACCAGCTGGATGTCAACACCACCTGCTCATGAAACTGTTCTGGCTAAGGGTCCTGGATTCTGTTATGCTCCCCCATAAATGCTGCCCTCAGCCGCTGACATGTTACCATCTCCCTACAACTGGTTTTCAGGCTCAAAATTCAATGCCAGCCATTCATTACTTGCAGAAATTTCTATTTCTGGCTGGAGTTCCATCATGGGAGAAACCATCTGCATGCAGATATCCAGACTACGGATGAACGATCTTTCAGACTGTTCGCAAACAAGTCCTGAGCTCCACTCCATTACTGGAGTTCCCAAAGGCCGCACGACTCCCTCACGTTTGATTCCACCACACAGAAGGCAAATCAAAACAGGCTGGACTTGCCTCTGTAATGCAGAGGTTTAAATTACGCCTGTTGCTGTTGGTTCAGTTTCCATGTCAATAGTCCCCCTTTGAGGGATAATTATGGACGACTGTAACATGAATACGGGACTAGTGACCATCTAGTTACTAAGCTTTGCTGGGGTCTCTCCTAACCCTTGTAAATGTAATACCAAGGGCTGGCCATTGCGACTGACAGATGGATGGATGGCCAAACAGACAGAGAAAATTCTGCAAAATGACTAAACCATCTTTTACACATCGTACAATATAATTTACTCTATCCACAATATATATTTTCAAATACAGTATCATGCAACTACTGATGAAAACTAGTTCCCTCTGCTTTCGTGGTGAGGTTTTCACCTTGTGCTTCATGATGCCAAACCACCAATAAACAGAAATCTAATATGACAAAAGCGCCCCCCCTACAAATATTGTCCATGTGGTGCCCTGTGTGAGCATTTCAACCGAAACCCTCGGTCCCAGACCCTAGGTGGCTGCCTATGTCACTTACAGGACTGACTGGTTAGAAGTTAATACTGGATGGATATTAAACTATCACCTGAAATTTTCAGATGCTCATATCATACTAGTTTGGAAGATCAACGGCACAATGTGTGGCTGAACTGCTCCATCCTGGGCAAGGTGATGGCACCTGAGACACTGGTTCCTCTATAGTGTGGGTGCTGCTGTGATAAGGCATCTATCCTCTAGACCACTGGCTCACAAACATCTCCTCAGACAACTCCATTTCAGCTCAGCAAATCACTGCCATGAATGTCAGCTTAAATGCTTAATCAAACAGCCAGGAGTGAGGATCTTCAGGAAGAGATCTGGCAACCACAGCTCCAGGAGGTATCCAGCTGCCCCAGGCACAGCGCGGAAGGTGACACCGTTGTCACCACCAAAAGAGGGGGCTTTCTATGCCTGAGAGGGATGATCATCCCACGGAGAGCCTGTGGAGACCACCTTGACTGGATCTATTTCCTGAGGCCAATCTCAGCATCAGATAAAGGAATCTATTAACTACACAAAAGACATTAGCAAAACTCACATGGCTTTAATTCACTATTGAATTATTAAAATTGAATTATTAAAAACGTCCAGAAACTATCAGTGATCGTTTTAAGGGATACTACTACTACTACTACTACTTACAGAATAAAGAGAGCATACAACTGAAATAAAATAAATTATTTATGCCACAGCTTCTAAATTATCCGCAAAACATTGCTACAAATAGTTAAGTCTTGTGGGCATTGAACGGTCCAAAGACTTGTCGAATGAGGTCCAAATTAAAATAACTGCAGTGTTTCATAAAACATCAACACCAAAACATGGACAAAGGCGAGATCAGGGGACCGTACAAGACGGGACTACTGGTGGGAGCACGCCCAGGCTCTCACACAAAGATGATCAGCGATCCCCATTTTTATTTACAGTCTATCACTGCGTGACGGGCGCACTTGCAGCGAAGTGCGCGCTTCTACTTACTCGAAAGCAAAGAAGAGGGAGCAGGTGCCTATGATGAGGAACAGGGTCAGATAAAAGACGCCCTTCTGCCGGGCCATCATCACACGTCCATCGCAGCAGAAAGTGTTCTTCCCCGGCAGCTTCTCCCATTTTCGGGTCACCTTCTTTGGCACCATCACAGCCGACATATTGATGTCTGGGATGGTCGCAGAATAAAACACAAGAAAAGAAAATGCCGAAAACTTCACAGTTGAGTGGTTTTCTTAAATTTCACAGGTATCTGTGTCCCAGGTCAGCGCGGAGTTCTCCTTCGCAATCGGTGCAGACAATATCATCGCAATGAGGAGGAAAGAACCGACATGTTCCCCAAGTATATCAGTTTTAGGAAGATTTAGGTTTGCAATATCTGTGCGTCTTTCTTGTAGCCGGGCGGTATGATTAGCTGATCATCTTTGGTAAGCCGATGTTAAGGGTAAAAAGCAATAGTTGTCTCGGTTCAGTTGTTTCATCCGTCGGTTCCGGATTCGACTAAATAATTTAAGCCCATTTTTCCTAAATAAACCACAATTTTATGTTTTCCAAACAGCATCACAATACGACTAAATGCCCTCAAATCCAGGATATAAAGAAAATCCAAACGTTAAATAAAACACCACTTCTTATATGGCATATGTTATACATCCAAATGTTTCGCCGATCAGTCCGATATTTCGGGGGAAATCCCGACTTGAAGCTTGTCCTACAGAAGCTAGCCGCGAGTGTTCGGGCTGACGGCTGGCCGGCGTCCGCTGCTCCAGCCGCTTGTTCCAGCTTCGGCCGGCGGCCGGGCGTCAGCTACAGGAGTCCGGAAAATTGCGTCAAAGTGAGAGGACTTGCGCTTCCCAGGATCGACGGCAGACTGTCCGGTCTGAGAGAGCAAGAAACACGCCTTAAGCCCCAAACATCTTTGCCTAAAGAGGCGGCGCCTGCTGCAGTGAACAAGAACAATGGATATCCATAACCGGCATTGAAACACCCTCGCTGAAGTCACATTTACAAACAAAACAATGCTAATTTCATTCCTTATAAATCCACTGACAAATCACACTGCACTAAGAGAAAATTTAAAGGCGTAGTTGACGCCAGAATTTACACACGATCGATTTAATCCTGAATTATTTTCTAAGATGCGAGAAAATGTGGGCTGATAATTTATTAAAGTCTGGTAAGTGGGGGTAGGCCTATCCTTGAAGCCATAAAGGTGAGACGTGGGACGAGTGAATCCTATGAAATGAATGACAAGTTATTACTGTGTTATGGGCAGGAGCAGGATTCCAGGAACTGCCTTTCATATGATACGCATTATATAAGAGTTGTATACTGCTTTACTGACCTCAGTGCTCCGCTTCTGTGAAAAACAAGATTACCTATTTGTCCTGTCTCTGAAAATTAATAATTTAACAAACAGCCATTAAGAGATAAGAGCCCAAGCGTGCCCCCCCCACTATATATTGCAAAGCGTGTGTATTTATTCTTGCTCGATCTCTGCCATATCAGAGCGAGTCGCCCGTAATCTCGGTTGGCTACTTATTCCACGCAAAATACCCACGACATGACTTTACAAGCGAGACCATCCCCCCCGCACCCCATTTCCAAACCCACCTACCCGCCTCACTATGTGAATGATCCATAATAAATAAACAAGACTGGATAATTCATCTGCGCTGATATAACTAAGGCGTCATATATGACGAAGGGAGGAAGGGAAGGAAGAAAAACAACTCATTAGCAAAAACATTTCCCGTTAGGACATTGGTCCAGTCGAAGAGGCTGTAAACACATTTGTTCCAGGGTGTAGTTCTTCCTCATCTGCCGCCGTTTGTTGCAAATCCACGCCGAAGCGGCATCGGTAATAAATTAGTTGTGCGAGCTTGCCAGACCTGAGTTTTAAAGCCGAAGATCTGCTGCTCCCCCCAGAATTTCTGTTTAATTGCAAGTTAGATGTTACAGAGATTAAATCAAGGATTTATGGTTATATGTTTACAGGCACTGACTGGGCATCGGGAAGCTGCGGAATTTCTCCCCTGGGCCAGTCTTGTGAGGGACGGGCCTTTCAGCCACAGCCAGTTGCATGGTAGCCTATATATAGACAACCGGTTGTTCGCGATTGGTAAAATATTCCAGGGACCAGGGGTAACAAATATATTAAGCCCTCCCCCATCCTTCAGCAGTACTGGGCATTTCAGTTCCAAAAGCTACAAATCCAAACAAAGATTTTGTTTCTATACCAGCCAGTTGAGCATAAAGAGTCACAGTCACAGAGTACTCAGCTGACTGGTAGAAACAAAATCTTGGTCTGGATTGGTAGCTCCTGGAGCGGAAATGCCCAACACTCCCCTGCTTATCACCTTTTGTCTGCCCCTGCATGTTTGTTACATATTCAAACCTCTGCTGAGTGTGTGGTAGGAGAGGAGTTAGCTTACAAAGCCACTTATAAAACCAGTCTCCTCCATTTATTTCCATCATCTGGATTTCTAAAACAGTACATATCTGCTGACATCCATCCAGGGAGACGTTAATGTGTGCGCTTAATCGACCTAAAGGTTCCTAGAGCTTACAGGTGGTGTGATAAAACGAAAAGATCCAATCAGTGGCAGTTCTAATGGTTAGAACATCTGGTTAATGAGAACAATCAAAGAAAAATTGCCAGACTTAAATCCAGCCCTAAGAAACCCCCCCCCCAGCTCAATCTTGATTCCATACCTCAAAAAAATCCAAGCTGTTCTGATGGCAAAGTATGCAGGTCCTATCTGCTACAGGCATGTGTGCCCAATAATATGGATATAACTGAAGTATGATACATTTTCCAAAGTAAATTAAAATACGTTATATGTCCTACTGTTCCCTTTAACAGACTTTTTCATTCATCTTAGAAACATTTATCTTCCACAATGTCATTATGCTTTTTACAACTGATTTATGTAAGAGTTTCATAATGATTATGTTTAGGACTGCAGCAAACCTAATTTGTCATTATATAATACTCAAGAAAGATTTTGTTACATAAACAGGTATAAATTGATTGCCTAATTACAGTCCTGTGATCCAGTTGTATTAACCTTAACAGTGGCCACCATTTCATGTACATACAAATAATATTTCAACCTGCCATTCTGCCATAATGGTAAACTGCCTTTGTTTTATATTTTGTTACATTTTGCTTATATGTAAATGTCCTACAACAATGGAAAAAATGTACAATAGTCGAATGCCTCAATTGATGTGTCCTATGTTGCAGCAGAATGAAATGAGTTTTTTTTAAGCCAACAATGTTCATCCATCCAAATTGAAACAGTGGCTGAAATAACGATATAACGATTTGGTTCATGTAGTACAAATAAAATGGCGTTACAGTAATTATTTTGTACTTCAGTCCTGGATCTGTGTGCCAATTGCACCAGATGGACAGATGCTGCTGATAATTTTCAATGAATTAAGAGTAGACTAAAATTTTAGCTTCAAACAGTTCCTATCAGTATGCAGATAATTCGAATAGTGGGTAAAGTTTCGCATGTTTCTTGTTACATTTTAAATATCCCTGGGAGAAATTGTACATACACTGTCTTTATATCGTGTGAAAACCTGGAAGAAAGGGGGCTGAGCCCCCAGAGCTTGTGAGCCAGTGATAGAGAGCACTGGTACAAAACCACCTCACCAGCGCCAGTTTTCCCTTCCATCCTGTTACCTGATGACTTTTGGTTTATGATAGGGGTGCTTTCAGAAGCAATAAGATCTTACTCTTCCTGCAACAAGAATTTCTCTTTTCCCACATTAGTGTTCTCTGCTGCAAACAACCTAAGGACAGCTTAGTGCTGGAAATGACTTATCTTCTGACATAAAAAACAAAGGGCTCACATTGCATTTTCCTCTCCCTCAGTTCAGAAATCTGTTGTGGAACCTCAGGGAAGAAACGAATAACAGGCAAGGGCACCTTTCCCACCTTGAGAAATTATCTTCACCCTGCACAGTTTGGCTTTCAGAAAATGTCCCTCGAATGGCAATATTTGAACAAGAAAACACAAATACTCATGTGGTCAAAGGGGACATTACACTTCATAATAGTAGGTTTGACCAAAGGTGGAAAAATCTCTCACAGGCACATGCGCCTTTGGAAAATACCACGATGTTGGAATCCCAATAAACTCAGCTGGTCTACGGCTAAATTCAGGCCAACTGAAGCCAGAATATCTCAACAGGAGTTTTCTCATTTGGAAACATTTTACTCCACACTGGTATGAATGGGATTTCTGATATTAGCACAGGAATCACCCCGAGCATGTATTTAATGAAGTATTCATACAGCAATGCTGAAAAAATAGTGGTACCATTCAAACTGGTGTGCAATGTTTGGATAGTTTTTCCTCTAATTTATGTGATTGACTCTTGTCGGTCATGGGAAGCATGCATTTCTTCTCCATAATCCTGAATCTCCACTACAATCATCCGTCATTCAGTGTGTGTGTGACTGTCTAGCGATGGATAAATATGTCACGTCCGCGCTACAAGCTTTAGTTGCTTTTGTTCAGGCTGTTCACGCTCCTGGTCGCCAGGTGGCAGTATACGCCACCAATTAAAGCCAGGCACAACTATTAACTGCGTAGAAGAAGAAGTTAGCAACATAGCTAAACGCACGAAATATATAAATAATTTCCATTATTCTCATCAAATCAGATCTTCTGATACAGAATATAACGGGCAGCGATTTAAAAAGCAGCAGCTCCTAATAATTAAAGCATAAAGTAGCCAGGCAGCGGTGTGGTTTAGCATATGCCGCAGTGGCTATAGTTATAAATGTATTTTTAAATGTCGTGTCAGTAACTTTAAGCTATACCTTTTAAAACGAGTATGGACGGTGAAAATTGTTTTTAAAGGCTGTATCAGTAACCGGATGTCCCTCTACCTTTTTACACGCAGTATGGAGGGCGTCCCAGCCATCAGCGTGCCGCTCCGTTTTGCTCAGCAGTACCGGTGAGAATTTATAACTTTGCTAATAATATACGGTAACCACAGCTTTTATATACTGAAGATATGCCATATGTAACAGGCGTACCTTTACATTCGGGTACTATACCATAAAAACTCCGCCTTCGCAAACACATATAGATCTTAAACATAAAATCACACTTTCAGACACACTGTCCGCTAAAAGCTTAGCTGTTCTGCCTTTCATGTAATTTCATTTCATGTCTTTTTTAATTGGGTTTTCTCCTCGCACCACAGGGAGCACTTGGAGGCGCACGGCTTTTTGAACCCGAAACTCCGCATGCTAAAGCGCTCCGACGGTACCGTGGCGCTGCCCGTGCAGCCAGACTTCCTCCTCGGGCTGGACCTGACCGCCCTCCGCCTCTCCGTTGGCCCCGAAACAACTTGCGCCCTAACACGCATACAGGTATGTACACCAGTGTACCGTAACGGCGGGTGGTTCTCCCGTTAATCATTAATGGAAAAGCTCGGTTATTCTTAACGGCGAATAGGTTCTCGGCATTTTTGTGGGAGGTATAAAAAGTACAGTTTTTCTTCAATGTAAAAGGGTTATTGCTCATCTTAAACACAGAATATTCTTTATATCATTAAAACTATATACGGGTGTATAGAGGGACGTGTACCTCAACCTCTCCCCTTCTCCAAAACACTGTCTTAGGAGGATTTTCCTGTTATTTTTGCTACATGATGCAAGTGATACATTGGACGACTCATCAGTACTGGACTCAAAACCATACTCCTAACAAACATAATATATTGGAAATTGATGCTGGCCAGAAGCTGGAAAATCCACCTTTTTGTGGATGCCGACCAGTTTGAATAACGAAAATACACAAAGCTTAGTTTAGCATAGTGAGAGGGTGTATATTCAGGAGGAGTCTTGTGGTCACTTGTGTGTCGTAAGAGTCAATGTCGAGGACAGACACCGTTTGTCTGGCTTTCGGCATGAACTTGCAGTCATGTTTGGGAACACTTTGGACTCACTGATGTAATGGGCAGAGCTGTAGCGGCCATTCCAAACGGGGCCAGACTTCTCACATAGCCGAGGTTGCATGACATGCATAACTTTAGCCAGTTGTGGACTTCTATGTTGGTGTTATTTTGCACCTTTTGGGGTGGGTTTGATGACTTTTTGCTGCAACCACACCAGAAGTTGGAATAACTCATGGCTACACTTCTGTAGATGGTAACCTTAAAAACACACTGAGCTGCGGGTTGAGAGAATACGGGCAACTGTTAAGACCACTGGACGTTCTGCATGCACATATATAAATCCATTAACCTGTACCATAAACAACCTAATAGATCATTGGTGAAATAAAATTAGCTTTCTGATGCGTGTCTGTATCATTTCAAACAGGCTCCCAAACCGTCCAAGAAGGAAAGCGTGACGAGCACCAGCGTGGCCCTGCTGGACGGTGTGCAGCAGCTGCTGGTCTCACAGGGGGAGACGTGGAGCGAGGACTTGATGGGAGATGTTCCTCGGAGCTGGCAGCGCCATGGGGATCTGGCTCTTCTGGGGGGTGGCTGCTTCTCGCAGGAGGTTTGGAGCAGACTGGGTGAGGGTCCATGACAGTATCTCATCCCTCAGAACAAAAATGACAAGTCGGCTGGCCACGTCTGCTTTATAATGTAGCTTTAACAGAAGAGGGCAATTTTCGCAGTAATTAATAAGGCACTGTAGTGCTTAGCAAGACCACTTTCGATGTTATCTTGCTGGTGTCAGCTGTTTTCTCACTTCTTGATCATTGCACTGTGTGATAGATTATTATGGGGGGAGCAAGATGGGGCAAAAAAAAAAAGAGAATTAATAAAGTATCTCATTCTATTCTACTCTATGCTGTTATATTCTACTAACATACCAATTAGTTGTTCTTTTAATCAGATTTAATCAGGTTTCATGAAAGTTGTTCACTTTTTTTGGACCTTGAGATGTTTTGAGGAATCTGTTTGACTGCCTTTTTTCTTGGCTCCTGTATTTAGGACCAGCCTTGTGGCTCACTGTGGCACGTGTGCTGGGTGTGAATCGCCTGGCCCGGGCAGGGAGGATCAGCAGCGACGGACACCGGACCCCAGCGGTGACTATGTTACTGGGGGAAGACAGCTGGGTGACCCATGTGGACAACAAGATCAGGTTCAAGCAAAACCCTAGCAAGATTTTTAGCAGAATGAGATTCACAGATATGTCACAGTAGTTTTGCAAGCTAAACCAATATGTGTTGCAGGTACCAATTTGATGTGACCAAGTGTATGTTCTCAGCTGGAAACATCACTGAGAAACTGAGGATTGCGTCATTTGACTGCAGGGGGGAGACGGTCGTGGATTTGTATGCAGGTAAAGCATTTTATTTAGTATGGATTCCTTGATTGTGCATAGCAGAGCACTTTAGAACTTCAGCGTAAGAGAAGGACTTTGACACAGCTAAGCTGCTTCCTGTTGATCTTTTGATGTAGGCATTGGCTACTTCACCCTTCCCTACTTGGTACATTCTGGGGCAGCCCACGTTCACGCCTGTGAGTGGAATCCGCATGCCGTGGAGGCCCTGCGCAGGAACCTGGAACTGAATGGAGTCTCAGACCGTTGCACCATCCACCAGGGTGACAATAGACAGGTGGGGAGCTGGATCGTGCTGTCAACTTGTAGGTGTTTGAGGGGTGAAGATGAAAGCCTCTCTCCTTAACAGTGACATTGCTGCTAGTACCAAATTCAGGAACTTACTTCCTAGGCTGTAACGACCAGGAACTTTTAGTAGTTCCTGGGTGCTTCCGTGTGCCACTTTCTTAACACGTAACAAGAACTGAGACCTTAATGCTAAATAAGCCTGGGATACACAAAAAGCTTGTAGGTTAAAATTCACAAGTAATTTCACGCGAAACTACACCGCCACCCCAAAACAAAGCAGGTAAACAAGTCATCTTTTTAGTTACTTATTAGTTATTGAGCAGATCAGTCACAACAAAAACAGGACACCGACTATTAATTATATTTTATTTATGGATTATTCTGGCTTAACTCAACAAATAATTGATATCATCCCTGCTTGACCTTCTCAGATTTGAACGATTTTGTGGCATTTTGTTTGCCTCTGGGCCAATATGAAAAATCTATGATGTCTCTGTCCTACCTCATATAGTTTCGCAAATATGCTCAGTAGGCGGCAAAATGTGGACATAAAAAAACAATGGTATTTTCCATTTTAAGGGTTTTATTGAGCTTCAAATGATCAATAAAATCCTTTTTTTATTTTAACTTGACACAATGAAAGTGATTATTTTTACTTCCCCTTGAGATTCTGGGCCTTATAAAAGATAAGAGATAAGTTGAGTACATGCTACACGTTAAATAAATACTTATTTGGAATTGGGCAAAAGCCTTGTATATCTGCAATTTTTTCAGGTACCTAGGTGTTATCATTGCAAAGATACAGGCATCTGAAAATGGCCGACTAAGCATTTTTGCAAATGAAGGGAAAATCTTGTTGAATTTCAAGCCAGTGTAACTCCTATATGTGCCAGGCCAGAGAAATCTTGTATTCTTCACATTGGCAAACAAAATGCCACAAAATGGTTCAATTTTGAGGCAGTAGAGTGTGGACCATTTGTTGAATTGAGCCGGAATGACCCACATGCAAAGCGCAACATGTTTGTCATTGATCGGTTGGCAAGATTTAATAATCTTTCATTTTCTGCAGATTAAAAAAAAGATTCTACTAATAAGCGCTGGCAAGTTTCATCGCCAACACTGGTGTTATTAGACGAAAGTATATTGATTATTGATTTAATTTTTGCAAAAAATATGGAGATGCAAGCAAAAAAGGTTTTCGTTAATGCATTAAATGTACTTGAAGTACGTTAAAAATAATTTAATCTGCTGTGCATTTGCTCTGCTACTTTTATCTCTTTTCCCTGTACTTTACGTAACTCCCAAGTTAGTGCCAGTGTGGATGGTCAGCCATTCGGCAAGTTATTGCTGTGAGCATCTCTCCAATAGTTTGGTGTTGAACGAAAAGTACAGTGTCTGGAGTAGGTACAAAAAAAGGTTCCACAACTGCCTCTGGTTCCAGAAAAAAAGTTCCTGTGGTAGGTCTGTGGTCAAGGCCAAGGGCAAGGCCTGGGCCAAGGCTGCATCGACTGGAGTGGTCTCACGACCTCCCATGATATTCACAGGATTGTCCTCACATTCTTTAAACTTTAACGATGGATGGATACTTTGATAGCAGCTATTCCACGTGTCTCCCACTCTAAAGTACCAAAGTACCCCAGCTGGTTTGGTAGTTTGCGCAGTTACTTTTGGTACTGGCCTTTCGCCACTGACTTCTGGATGAGTACAAGTACTTAAAGTTCCATACCAAATGTAAAGTACCTGTTGCAGTGGAAAAGCGCCCACTGACTGCACATGTGCAGCGACGAAACACTGGGCGAAGAAGAGAATTTCAGCAGGCAGAGATGATTTCATGAGTTTACCTATTTTATTCACTACAATACTTATATTTGTGTTTGTAGTAATACATCTGGCCTCTGCGGGTGAATAGAGTAATCTAACTAGTTATTTATATGGCTGCCATCTGTGCACGACCAAAGTTCTCAAGTTGTTTACAACCAGGGAGGAATACTATGGGTTTCTATTAAAAATCTTGAATAGAGTGCTAATTTTAACACAATAAAAGTATATCTATATAAATTGGTATTCTATCATCCCATATCTCATTTTGAAAATATATCGATACACCATAAAAGTTTAATATCTCCTAGCTCTATTAGAGAATGGATAAATCACTCTCGGTGTCCTAAACTCGTGTGCTTTTCACTCACTCTTTCTCCAAATTTGGAGTTTTCCACTACTGTTTGAGCAACTGATGACAGTACAAGTCCTGCTTTCCTGGACATGTATGTCAAAGTAACGTTATATATTAACAATATATTAGTGTAATATTTTACACTATGAGGAGGACAGCTTCCATTCACACAAATGTATATTTGTGGGGAAACGCCACCACTGTAATGGAGGTTTCTATACTTCCAGTTTTTCACTGGATTACTTTGTATCACTGCTACACACATGCACTGACTGTGACTGGCTGCATCCATGGACTGATGTAGCATTTACGTGAGTCTGTGCATGGACCATAACATTATGTGGAAAAGTGAAGTATGTACTAGGCTTAGGTTTGAGGTGTGGACATCGGTATGGAGCACATTGCAGAAATGAGGAGAAAATGACCGATTGCCGCCTTGTCGTCCCCTCAGCTCGACCTGTGTGACGTGGCAGACCGGGTCAACCTTGGCCTGATCCCCAGCTCCGAGCAGGGCTGGCCTGTCGCTTGTCGGCTCCTGAAGCGAGCCATGGGAGGTATCCTGCACATCCACCAGAATGTGACCTCACCTCTGAGCCATGGGAAGGCGGAACCAGCAGTCGGGCAGAAAGCGGCACGGCAGACACATGGCTCTGCGGAGAGGGAGGCGTGGAGACAGTGGGCTGAAGATACAGCAGTCCGTATCGCTGCCCTGCTGGAGGAGGACAGCGGGACAACCTGGAGGACGACGATCCAGCACATAAATGATGTCAAATCATACGCACCTCACATCCATCACATAGTACTGGACTTGGAGTGTAGACCATGCTGACAATTTAAGACTTTACTGGTACAATTTACACCAAATCTGCACAGACAGACCTCTCAAAGAAACTTCAAGAGACTAGTAATTTCATATTTTAACTCTTGAAAGAGTCAGTAATAAAACATTAGGAATTTGACCCTAGATGTTACTATTTTGTATACAATGAACACAATTGCTAATTTCCATCGTCAGGTGTAATTTATGTACATGTATTTATATAATTTATACTAAGTTTCAAAGCTTGATTATTAATATGCTTCGCTGTAATTGGTTGTCTTTAGAAAACCGCTGGCATTTTATTAAACGTTACCGTTGTGTATTTTTGGAGAGGCGTGCGATGAACCTGTTCACGGAGGACCGATGATCTTCAGCGTTTAAATAGTCAGACCGGATAGGAGAGTTGTGGGCACGTCTTCGGATACTTTCGGTTTATCTTCACCATGACTCCGCTTGTGTCCTGCACCTCGGACATTTTGATGCGTTCCTTCAGCATCTCTTATTTTACTTTGTCTCAAAGGGAGAAATTTAGTAAACAGCGCCTTCAGACTCGGGGCGAAATTAGCGCTTGTCATCGTTAATACTGTTAATAATTTACTTTGTTACACGGGTAAGTGAGACTGGGCGAATGATGTGGGGGGAAGCCACTTGATAGGTATATATAAACTGCGGGGTTTTGGGCATAAATAGAAATAAGGGAGGAAATGTGGGCTGCACCTGTTTGCAAAAGCGGAGGTGGTAGGGAGAGGCTCTATAGGGCTCCGCTCTGTTCTGCGGCACAATAAAGGAAAAAAGTTTGCCGGTCTTCCGCGATAAGTGGCAGCTTTCCTGGTCTTCAGAGTGAACAGTGCGAGTGGGCAGGAAGCGGAGAGAAGGAGCACAATTCCGCCGTGCGAACCGCGTAAGTCACACCGAATCCCTGCTTCTGTATGGCGCTATTCCATGCCGCGATTCATTACTCTGTGCCTTTTTACACATTAATAGGCTACGTGCTGTTCTGGTTAGTATTGCAGCCGAAGTTAATCCGACGTCAGCATTATACGTTCATTCGGACGTCACGTTTCCTAGATTGTACGTGTTTTATTTGCCTGACCACTTACCTATTCTGTATGAATCGTAGGTGGTGGATCTTAATCATGCTAACTTTTTATTTGATATAATTTCATTTTCCCGTTTAGAAAATGATAAAGGATTATGATGTTTCTCTAGGAGGTGGTCATTGTGCTAAGCAGATAAATGCTTTGGACAGAATATGCTGTTTGTCTGGGAGGGGTCCGCTTTTGTAAGTTTCCTTTCTGGATAATTCATTAGTCCATTTTTTCCACAACTCGAAAGGTCTGAACAAGTTAATCGTTTTTAAATCGAAAGGAAACCACAGGGAAAGCATTTACAGCGCGATTTCCACGAATACCCCCACCGTCCGGCTGATTTGATATTTTGTGGTATTTTTCAATGTTCTTTCTATATTTCTAGAGACGTCTCACGAAATATCCGTTTTCCAGTCTAATCGCTCAGAGAAGCTGTTGTTTTATTTGACTTGGAATTACAAAGTTTTTCTTGTTGCCTTCCATCTTTCCGTTACCCTCATCGGCAGTCCGTCTTTCTCGTAAGCAGTTAAAATGTGATCGCTGTGCGCATACTCTCACACTCACAGAGATTAGCTCACACACTGGTTACCTGTGCCTTTAACTTTCCCCTGACATAATACAAGTCCGTCCATTCACTTGTCCCATCATAGTCCAGATCAGATGGGGAGAGGGTGTCACAAAAGTCTGGTACTCTCTCTTTCAGTGTCATGGCTGGTCTTTGGCCCCTGTAGCACTTGGCTGACATGGGAGATGTTGCGCTGTATCGCCTTTCCATTTAGAGCAGTGATTTCCGACTGCTATGGCAGTCACGATTATTTTGGTCAATATTGAGATCATAACATTACTCATTGACTTTGGAAATATCGTGTATTTATTGAACTTAAAAAAATAATTAAAAAACGTGTCTTTTTAACAATGGATTTCAATGTATGACACAAGAAAAAACTGGAGCATCATTGCGAAACAAAATCTGGCATGATAATCGTTTTATCTCTATTTTGTTTTTATAATCACTGGAAGCCAAAACTGTAATTGACATTAAAATTTGATTAACCGCCCAGTCCTACTGACTGGCAGACTCCAGTCTGGTCCAAAACACAACTGAATCCGGGCCACACGATTATTTTCTCTTCTCCCCCGTTTGGCAGATCTTATTGTTGGGGACCCCCTGCCCACTGGTTGGCAAATTTTTTCGTTTGGGGGGGATTCCAGTGGCCCCTGGCTTTGTGTTGCAGATGGAATTTCACCCTCTGGGAAAAATAATTGGGGGGCCCTGATATAGAGGATTGGGTTAAAAATGTGGCTGCAGTCAGAATAGTCATAGCTATAGTCATGGTCAGAAGCAGTACTTCATGGATGGTTCAGGCCACAGTATTACAGTACTTTGTGTATGCTAGTGGAATAAAAGAGGAATGTGACTCCCCGGTCTGTTTTTGGCCAGCATAAGTCACTTGGTTATAGAAGTATAACGCCTACAGAATTTGTAGCATATAATTGAGGATTCTGGGTAATTTGGTTTCTCTTGTCAGTAAGTCTGACTAATGACAGCCATGTCTCGCTGTGCTTCCAGTGAAATGCTTTGTATATGATAATAGTGACCAACAAGATGGCGTAATTGAGGGTATATTTTGTGTTATTTTGTATAAGTAGGACTTGTTGTCCACCTCAATAAGAAAGCAGATTAAGGACACACTGGGACTCCTCTTACTGCGTAATATTGCAGCCCCGTCGACAGTGGACACTTATACTGATGATGCCTTCTGCCCTTGCCAGAAATTTCATAAAATCAGCCTAGATGCATGTGGAAGTCTTGTTGCACCATGACTGAAAAAATGCCCATATGTATGTGTGCTTATTTTAAAAGGTCTTGTGGTGTCTTAGGATGGTAGCCATGTAAGCCTCCTAACGGTGTAATGAGGGAATATGTAAACTGAGGGCAGCCTCCTGGCAGCTGTAGCACGGCGTTCTGCACGATTGTGTGTATTTCTGAGGGGGTGGGGAGGCAGTCTGATGCCTCGGGGGGCTTTCCTTCGTTCTCAGGGCAGCCTTGTAGACCAAAGGCTGGGATCTGGCAGAGGGATCTCACAGGATTTAGGAGGACGTGTCAGATGTTGATGAATGATCTAAGCACAGCCCTGGTCCACCCAGACCTTTATGTGCCTTAGAGGGTGGGAACCTCAGGCGAACTGAGCTAACCTTCATTTCATCTCCTACCCGTCTAATTCCAGTGACTGACCGTTCTAAACCAATGGGGTTTTCGCTTTTTCTTAACCCTTGCTTCTTAACCCTTGCTTAGGATCTGCCTGGTAGCTAGGCTCCCGGCCCAGTGCTGTTCAGTCATGTTTACCCACCTGACATCGCCTTCAGTCCGCCTGCCTCACTTGCCAGTGCGTCAGTAGGACATGCCCACACATCCACACACACTGGCCTGTACCTCAAAACCAGAAGTTTATCCCAGGAAGATCAGGGCACACTGGACTGGATACAGAATTAAATCGATTCTCTCCCAGTTTCTCAGTGGGAATCCGGCACGATGTCGCAGTGGCGGTTTGCTGAGCCGTCACGCTGCATGCCCATGACCCCATTGAGTGTGTTTGCTCTCGCCGACGACTCCCAGCAGACCCGCCCTTCCTGCTCCAGTGAAACTCAAATGCCGCTCAGGCTTTTTGTCACTTAGAAGAGTTAGAGCTCAGCTAGATACAGCAGTTTTCCATTATAGCTCAAGAACCTCCCCATGGTCCTTGCGACAATACCACCTGATTCAGCCGTGAAGGGGACTGGGATTTCTGGGTGTGGTGGTGAAAATTCTTTCGTTTCCATGTTCCATTAAGACATCTCCCCTTCTATCCACTTCATTGGGTGTTGGGTACAACCTATTGAAATGAAAATAAAAATATGTAATTGAGGTTCCTCTTATTGAATTTACTTATAAAATTTAATCAACATAAAGCTGCAAAACTAAACTTAGTCCACCCAAAGTTTCACAGGTTCGACAGTTCCAGTTTGGGTGTGCAAATACAAACACGTTCATGGTCACAGTCACAAACACGGTCGATGACACTCGCACCAGTGTGTTCTTCTTGGTCTGTGTCACCGCCCAGTCTTAAATAGATTTTATTCCTGATTCTCCTGTACAGGGACATACTGATGCAATAATGAATGCACACTGAAAAATAAATAACAAATGCATGCTAAATTCCATTGTAAGTTAAATGTAGAACAGAATATATAAACTTCATAACCTGTTCAGGCATTTTTATTATAGGCCGACATAAATCAAAGGCTCCTGTGCTGGGAATGTCACCCACATTCCCTCTCGGGATTAGCATACAGGACCTCATCATGTTTGATTTATATTTATAAACCTGGCAGGCTGTGGCTGGACACTTTGGACCCCAGAACTTTTCCATTTCCCTTTTGGCATGCTGCCAGTCTAGAGGAGCCCTACAGCTAGAGTCTGGTATTGGTGTCACTGCAGCAAATCTCTCTGCTGTATAAACATACACAACAGTTTACCGTCGTGATTTTCTTTCTAGTCCAACTGGAAAAATATTTTGAAAATTTTCCAGTTATTTGTGCTGCTGACGTGAGTTCAGGAGCAGGTTTTCGGCTGGTGAACAGGACCCCGCTCTTTCGGCCAGGAGCCAGGATGCTGCAGCAGCTGGAGGTCAGTGTAGCGTTCCTGACGGACTCGGAGCGCGAGCTGATCCTCGAGGTGCTCCAGCGGGATGAGGAGCTGAGGAAGGCTGAGGAGCAGCGTGTGAGGTGACTCTGCCTCCCCACTCCGGTCATCCAGACCAATATATTCCTCCCCTAATTACCTCCTCCTGAGAGCATTCCCCAGCTGAACTGGCCCGTCTTCTCCAACCCCACGTCTGATGCTCCTGTGACTCTTCCTTGTCGCCCCACCCCCGCAGACGGCTGAAAGCAGAGCTCCTGGACATCCGTCGGCGAGGTGCCAAGCGCAGCAGCGGCAGCTACAGTGAACGCAGCTGTGGCCGTTGCCAGGCAGCTCTGGGGCGTCTGTCTGTCGGTGCCAGCCAATGCTCAGGCTGCAACCATCGCGTGTGCAGCGCCTGCCGCTCCAGCCGGCCCGACGGGTCACGGGTGTGCAGTGTTTGTTCCAAGGAGGCGTGAGTGCACCTCCTGGTGGGTCTCGCCGTTTGACAGGGAAGCGTTTTCCTCTCTGTTTACCATCTCGCTGTGCCTGTTTTTTCCAGAGACCTTAAGAAGACCACTGGAGACTGGTTCTACGACCAGAGGGTGAACCGCTTCCTGAACTCCCCAGGGCATGACATGGTCAGAGTCTCCCTCAGGAAGCGGCCCCAGGGTGAGAACAGGAAGCTGCCCCCAGCCACTTCCTGCAGGAGGAGAATTACCCTGATAAGCTCCGAAAGGATGCACGTCTCACAGCGATAATAAACTCTTCCTGCCGGTTGTGATGTCTATCGGCTGGTAAGCCATTAGCTTGCCGCTACTTGCTAACGGCTAGCCCGCTGTGTTTCAGTGAAGAAGCGCGACACAGTGGGGGCAATGATCCTGCAGAACGCGGAGATGAATCCCGCCAGCAGACCCTCGCCGGTCCCTCGGCCCAGGCTGAAGGACCAGCTGGCCCTTGACACGAGGTGAGAGCTGCCCGGCATTTGGCCAACATGGTCCCAGACTCCCAGTGCAGCAGCCTTTTACCTGTATTGGCTAAAATTAGGAACAGCGCTATGGTTGGCTGACCGGCAGTGATTCTGCGGCACATCTGGCAAAAGTAAATAGGACTTTACACCAAGTGGACAGATGTTTACAAAACTTAAAAGTTGCCAAACCAGTGTGCATCCAGGTTAATTGGCTCTTCTGAAAAAGGGGGGGGGGGGGACTCTTGGTGCATTCAGCAAACACAGGCGGGGGGCAATGAGTGGGCAGCGAGTTTTGCCCCTCTGTGCCCACGATCAGAAGGTCACCATGTCAAGCCCAGCCTCTACAGAAGGTTCCCAAGTCCACGGGCCCTTGAGCAAGGCGCTTAACCCTCAGCCTCCAGGAGCCACCACACATAAGCTGACCTTGCACTGGGAGCCCCAAGCTATGCTCATGCGAGGCAAAGAGAAAAATTCCAGTGTACCAGAAACTGTAGATGCTTCCTTTCTGGAGACCATTGGTGTGTACAGCAATCTGTTAGGCGTGTTTAAGCAGAATCATATTCATCACTGCTGTTTGCTGGGCGGGAAAATGTGAGAGTGGGCAAACGGAGTGTGGAGGTTGGACAAACGTTTAAGGAAAATAAGCTGTCACAGAACTGAGTTCGGACTCCTTTGAAGAAGTAGTGATGAATGGTGTGCACACTGTCATTGTTTCTGAGCAGTGATGCACCTGGCACAGGGTCACTAACCCAGGGTCATGGCCCCTCGCTCTACTGTTACACCTGCAGTAAATGACACACCGTCCAAGAGCTGTGAAGGGAATGGCCACATTTTATTTTAGAAGATGGAAGCCCGTTGGGTTTGGGCTCACATACTCCTCTCTGTGGACTTCAGCTCTCTCTCGGATGGGTCGCAACCCCCTGATGTACCAGTTCCAGATCAACAGCAGCGCAGTGACACTGAGTCTGTGGAGAAGGCCAGCCTGAACAGCAGCCAAACTGGGACGGAGTCCTCCCATGGGACTCCGGTCCTGTCCAGGTGAGGCTGAGGTGGGAGGGGGCAGCAGGTCTGGAATACCCTGTCAGCAACCAGAATGTGGATACTCTGACTTCAGTTTCCCATGACCCCCTGTCGCCGCCCTACAGGAATGAGGCTGCGCCTATGGATGGAGGATCAATGGGGCGCTCCAGTCCTGCTGGATCTAGCAAATCAGGCTTGGATGCCCCCGTCAAGCCGGGCAACTCCTACAGCAGCACTTCGGACCTGGACCCAGTGAGACGACCATGATTTCATACATACATGACTGCATACATGACTACATACATGACTGCATACATGACTGTATGCAGGCCATACCACCCAAAGCTCACTGTTCACACCCCTCCGAACTATAAC
>JAODUD010000002.1:20296463-20318406 GCA_026784285.1 Stomatorhinus walkeri
GAGCAGCGGCGGCGGTGGGGGGAGCAGCGGTGGCAGCGACGGCGGCAGGGGGAGCAGCGGTGGCAGCGACGGCGGCGGGGGGAGCAGCGGCGGCGGCGGGAGCAGCGGCAGCTCCTACCGAACACGGTGCTGCTGTAGAAGTCCCAGGGCAAGCTGGTGTCCTCCTCATTCCTGGCCTCCAGGTCTGTAAAGTACTCTAAACAGAACGGGCCCAGAATCAACAGCTGGCCTCATCTCCCATCCTCTCTGACAACCATACCCCTCCCCACTGTCAAATCACTCACCCGGGGGGAGGGGTCACGTCTGCTCCTCCCCCGATCCTCTAGTCAGTCACTCAAAGCGCCCTGGAGGCCAACTTTAACCCTGGTACTTGTTTTTCAGGCCTCTGCCCAATATTACTACCCCTTCCTCCAAGCGCCCAACACAAACCATTAGCTGGTCAATCTCACAGCTTCTGTTCCTGGCTTAGGAAGCCATGTACGTGCCAGAATTTAATTTCACATTATCCTGACACCCGATTATACGACTGAATGTAGGGATCCTTACAGGTAAAACATACTTAGGAATGGAAATAATGGATGTGATACAGAACACCATGTGGAGGCGCTATTTTCACTCCGCATCCAGAGCATCCCTCCCTGTGGAGCAGACTGGTACCTTCAAGGAACGCCCGCATGGTGGGACTCTGGGCTAGCTTCACGGCCGTCTGTCCGGCGTAGGTGGCCAGGGTGGGGTCCGCACCATGGTTCAGCAGCATCCACACCACAAGCAAGTTGTCGCTGGCAACCGCGTCGTGAATCGGCCTGCGGAGCCACGAGACGACCATCACCCAACCGGATTGCTTGGCACCCAGTGGAATCCCTTCCCAATGACGCAGGCTAGCGGCCCTGCTCCATTTGCTACACACCGTGTCCCATCCTGGGCACTGCAGTTGACATCGGCACCATGCTCTAGCAGGAGCTGCACGATGGCGGCCCAGCCGTGGGCGCAGGCTTCATGGAGGGCGGTGTACCCGGCGTTGTCGCGGCGATTCACCTCCCGCACATCCTTCTCCAGGCAGTATAAGACCACCTCCTGCAGGAGGTGTGGGGGGGGGGGGGATCTAACACAACATCTGCTCGTCTGTATGCAGGCCAATAATGATGAAAATGTGAATGTAGTGCAGATACCCCCCCCCACCCCACCCCCAGCACATGCCATCGCCCCCAGAGAGATGCCAATGGCAGGAGCCACGTACTTGGTAACCAAGTCGGGCTGCGCGCTGCAGTAAGGTCTCCCCCGCGTTCTTGTTGACGATCAGCCGACGAACTTCGGGGGGCACGTGCCGGGCACTGGCAGGCTCTGGGGCACTGGCGCTCCTCCGGGCCATGCCTTTCCTGCCGGCCATGGGAGAGGACAGCCCCTTGGGGGTGGCGCAGGGGCCTGTCGCTCTCTTTGCTGAGGGGCTGTCGACATCAGGGCCGGCTGGGGGGCGCTTTCCCGAGCCGCCGCGTTTGCCCTTAAGCTGAAAGGTTTGTGACAGGGCAGAGAAAGTGGAATCGGTGTTAGCGGCAAAGGTCACCACGGAGACAGCAGCTTGGTGTGGCGCCCATAGATCCGCTGTCGCGGGCGACCCTGGGGAACAAAAAGAAGAAAGAAAAAAAAAAAACAAAAAAACAGCCTTTTTCAATAACTATTACTGCCACCAGAGGGCGATGTAAGGCTGCTGTAAGACTGTTATACACGGCACCCCAGATCATGTCAACTCAGGGCAAGTCCTCGTAAAACCTTTTCAATAAGTTACGATTGAAAAATCACAAAACAAGGTCAATTAATAATATTGCTTTCTTAAAGCCACCCCTCTACCTTCTTTTCATCTTCTTCTGCATCACACAAATGTTTGCTCTTGAATTTCCGCTTTCCTGAAGGCTTGTCCACAGACTCGGGGGCGGAGCAGCCCTCTGTGTGGCGCACTGACCCAGAGCGGGTGAGCAGGGCCCGCTGGGGGTTGGGCTCCTGGCTTGGGGTGCAGCAGGATGCAGTGGAGGCAGCGCTGAGCCGTGGGTAAGAGGCAGGCCTCAGGTCTGCACAAACACAGGATTCCCAGACGGTTGTTAAGGGACCCAGACACAAGGCCAATGGGGGCCACCGGCATTCCCAAACGAGTAAAGAGGCCTCTAGGATTACAAACATTCATCCACATTGACGGGGTTTAAGACAGTACGGCAGAACACTGCAGAGCTTACAAGTGATTTGTGGCATTGTCCAAAACAGTACACAATGGCATCTGCAGAGATATCCACACATTTGCTGCTTAAAAACTTAAGGTTACATTCTGATGCAAAAAATTAAACCGGTTCCTATTAAAACATTCCGCCTCCCCTAGAAGCAGTATGAGGTGGTGTGACCCCCAGCGGCACTATGCAGTGATGAGGAGCCCCAGCTATGGAGACGTGATCTGGGCCATACCTGCCCCAGCCTTGGTGCCCTTCGGAGGGTTCACAGACTTCTCCTCCGCCTCAGCTTCCCCGACCTGCTCTTTCTCCACGATGTACTCCCCATTCTGGTACTTCCGATTCCTGCGACGCCGCCGCTTCTTGTTGGCGGGAGTATCGCTCTCAACACAGGGGGACAGACTTGCGCCCCCCAGGTCAGCCGGGCTTGGCAGGGGGTTGGAGCGAGGCCTCCCCCTGGGTCGGCGCACAGCCAGAGGGGCAATGGGAGGGGACGGGCCGGGAGGTTTCCAGTCAGCCTGTCGGGCTTGGTCACCCCGCCGCCGCCCCCTTCTCAGCCTGGGGGAGTCACTGTCTCCCATGTCCCTGGCAGGACTGGTAGAGCTGGGCATTTCTGCATTTTGGCCACTTAAGTTACCTAGATGGAACAAAAAATTAGCCATGACTTTAATACCTTGTTGATGCACTCGGAAGATTCTAGCAGATGATCCTTCTTTCACGTAAACCTGGCAAGTGACCCCAGGCTTTAGCTACCAAGAGCACCAAACAACATGCTCACCTGCCATAGGTACAGGCAAGCATACAGGCACGATCCCTGGAACCCGGCACCCCCTAATCGTCGTGGATCCCACACTTTTTGTGGTTACGGGGAGCGTAATGGCTAACGTTTCTAGGACATCCTTGCTGAAACTGGGGCTGTCAGCCGTCGGGGATACAGGGGGGTTCATCTTACCCTCCTCGGTGTGGGGGAGGCCACCCCTCCCCCCACGCAGCTCTTCCTGCTGCTCCCTGTCCTGCTGGGATGGTTGCGGCGGAGGTGGCGTCGGCTGGGCCTGGCGTGGCTCCAGTCCAGGTGCCCACGACTTCCTCGGCTGTGACGCGAGGGGAGACGGCGCTCAGCTCACGAACTGGGTCACTCTGTCTAGGTACCGCTCATCAGCTCCAAATGCTTTGCATGTCATACACTTCAGTTGACATGCCACGTGCAACAGATTTTCTTAAAACCTTGTTTGTATAAATCAAAGCTCTTCATCGAAATTGAGAACCATGACATTCCACCTGAGGAACAAATTGTCTAAATGGAAGAACCTTCCTCATTAGGGTTGCAAAGGGGTGGTAAATTTCCAGAAACTTTCCATTCCATGGGATTTTAAGCACAGGAATTTTGGACATGTTCCAAGTTGGAAACCTTCTATGGAAATTACTGGGAATATATGGGAATAAAGAAAAAAATCCCAGAATTTTGCAATCCTGTTCACCATATTTCAATAATATCCGCTAGCTATTGAACAAACCAACTTGCTTACCCTCCTGGCCTTGCGTCCCTGTCTTCCTGACGGGCTCTCCTTCTCCGCCTGTCTGGTTGGACCCGGTGACACCGCGTTGTTCTTGCTCAGCCGTTTCTCTTTGATCGCTCTGGCTTTTCCCTTGGACGCCGGCATCTTCCTGCCCAGCTCAGTCATCACACTGTGTTGGCCCTTCAGGATGGACAGTGCGATGCCCTCCAGCTTTACGCAAGGGGAAAGGCTCTCACTCGAATGCTTCACCCCCATCCCCGCTCCTCCATCGACCTCCTGGGCCAAGCCGTGCACCCTCTTTTGGCCATCAGCCATGGTACTGGCAGCACGAGTAGGTGGTCTGCTGCCCTCCAGGAAGCCATTGCCCTCCGAGTTCCCTTCTAGCCCGACTTGTCTATCCACAATGCCGCCCCTTCGCTCTGCATCACATCCTTCATTGCCCCTACGGGCAGCGCTGGAATCCCTCTGCAAGGAATCCCTTTCCATTATCCCATCCCTCCACTTCACAGACCTGAAAGGTGGGAAACCCCCAGCGCTGCCCTGTCGAAAGAGGGCGTCCTGGTGACCCATGTGCAGCTCATCCACCTCAGGCATTCTTAGGCCTAACATGTCCAGAGTGCCACCATCATCCTGGGCTAACCCTGTAGTCTCCAGTACTTTCTGCTTCACTATAGACTCCAGGTTTGACAGTGGACACTTGGCTGGTTCCCACTTCTTCTCATCTGCTTTGGACGGGCTTTGTCGGGGGCTATGAATCAGAGTGCCATGAGAGCTGGTCCCCAGCTGTGCCTTGGCACTCCCTTGAAGGATCTTCTGCTGCTTCGAGGCTCTTTGGTGGGGAAGCAGACCTGACTGTGGTCGCGAGGTAACGTCGACAGTGGAGGCCTTCAGCATAACCGCTTTCCCACCCGCAGGCTTACTGGAGTTGTGTGAGCTGGTGAATCCAGACAAAGCTGCAGAGAATGGATCCTTGGACACACAGACCTGAGATCCAGGTGAGCTTACACTGTTGGAGAGCTTCGAACCACTCGAGTGCTGCGTTTCCTTGCTCACAGTCGTCCCTTTCTTTCCCCTGGAGGCCAGCTGTTCCCCCTGGTCAATTATGGAGATTGACTCCTGCTTGGCAATGCTCTGCATGTCTTCCACAAAAGCAGCACACTTGCCGTCTTTGCTGCGCAGGGTGGAGGCTAGTATGGGACTGGCCACACCCACATAGGTTCCTGCAATGCTGGCTATCGGACCCTGTGGGGCAAGCTTGCCCCAGGATGCCGAAGGCTCCAGAACCTGGTGGTTCAACAGCTTGGCAGGCTGCTTCGTGGGGACTCCATTTCTGAGGGCTTCTGGGTATATGGCGTAGGCTGGGCCAGACCCGAATATGGACGCCGGGGCCTTCTTCTGAGAGACTGGCTCGGTTAGGCTTGCTCCGGCATGCTGGCGCTCTGAGCCCCTCGGGGGCCTCTGTGGCTCCCTATCCACATTCTGTCGCTTTGACTTTGAGGATAAGTCAAGGGGCACATCCCTGACCTCAGCAGGACAGACAGCCTTGGGCTCAGTAACAGAAGACGGTGGCTCGAGCCTAACGTAGGCCGCCGCCGCTGCATCCGCAGTCCGTTGCTGGTTTTTCTCAGTGTGGTCTGTCAGCCTGCTATGCAGGGTGACGCTACCCAGGGTGGGGCTGCTGCAGGCGGGAGGGACCAGTGGCGCCCAACTCAACGCTGGTTGTTTCAACGGCAGGCCTATGGTGGGTGATGCCACGATCCCGACCGAAGAACCGCGGTCTGCGCCAACTTTGGAACTCCTGCCCGACTTGGAACTGCTCTTCAGCTTCACTGCCGCCGGTGGGGGCTTACACTCAGGAGTAGGTGCAGGGGTGGGGCCGGGAGCCAGGCCCATAGAGAAGTGGTACCCGTAGGTACCTGTAAGCTGGGCCGTCACACTGGAGCTGGTGCTCTGCGCTGGTGGCTCCACTGGGAACTGGCTGGCTGTGGCGTCCCTCAGCGCTGCGATCGGGCCCAGCCCGGGTGGCAGTGTGATCTTGCACAAGGACGAGCCCAAGTTTGAGGTGGGAAGGAAGGCCACAGGCTGACCAGGTTTAAAAAGGGATGAGCAATGAAACCCCGGGGGAAGACTTATTATGGGATGGGCCTGGCTCTTCGCCCCTTTGTTTGGGTTCGCCTTGCTGTGTTCGGCATTTAGGGGCACTTCCTGAGCGGCCTTCTTGCTGCAAGATCGCTGCTGAGCGGGAAAGGGCCCCGCAGCCTCGGCCGTGCCGGCATTGGCGACGTCGGCTTTCCTGTGCGGCTCGGCGTTCAGAGTCTCGCCGCCGTTCTGTGGCTCGGGGGCAACCCCCGGGCAAGGATTGGTGGGGCCTCCTTTCGAGGTCTTGCCGTCTGCCGCCGCTGCCGGCCGCTCCTGCTGGCCGGAAGGCACGTCTCCACGGAGGTCCGGGGACAGCGTCTGCGGTGGGTTGCCCACCATGCTCTTGGGCGCCGCACACGGAGGGCCGCCGGCGAAGCTCAGTGTGTCGCCATCAGCCGCGCTCGCCAGAGTGGGATCCACCTGCGCCGCCAGAGAGCGTGAAACCAAAAGAGGCTGCAGATGCTGACTCTTTAATCCGAGAATAATCAAGAGAAGCTTTAATTGAACTAAACCTTAAGATGAACTTTGGCTGCTATGTTATAGATTAGCCTCTGAGTGATTGTTAGTGACGGTATTAACGAGTGAGCCGGCCTTTCGCGGCACATTACCTGCATATGATGGCTGTTAGCGCGGCATTCCGTAGCGGGAGCCTGGCCGGGTCAGCGGCCGCCGAATCCTCTGTCCGCGATGCTCTGCTAGAGACAGAGGGCTTGATTAGGGCTCCCACATGCGTGGGGGCTGCGTGTGTGAACCCTGGACAATTCAGAAACCCATATATTTTAAGCAGCCATTATCTGTTACTTTTCATCTACCTCGAATCCCCCATAGCTGATTCTTCCCCCCTTTAATAATGCTTTTCAATGTACAAGAGAAAATTATTCTGCCCTATTATTTTACATTTAATAATAATTATGATTCCTTTCACACACTGAAGCACAGGTCCATATAACATTCCAAATACAAAATTATAATAATTAAATATCCATTTAATATTTAGCCCTGAAAAGTGTCAATTGCCATTTGCACACAATTCGAGTAACAAAATCTGACTGTCATCTGCCTGCAGCCGAATCAATTTCCTATGTTTACAAACAGGAAATAACACAAGCACAGCTTTTCTGTGAAATTAAAGCAATACACCTGTCAGTAACAACAAAAAATTACAAGACAGTAAGCAGAAGACGATTCAGGCGATGCTGCAGAGATGAGCAGAACAAAAGACACGCATATAGTCAGGATGGAAAATTAGGCACATGCTGATTTAACCTTCCATCAGTTGGCATGAGTGTCTGTTTGCAGCCATCAGCAATCCCCTTCCATAGCTAAAAACAAGGCCAGAGATTATCACTTGATCCGTCTTGAGGACTTTTTTGCTCCTAGTTATGGGATGCATCACTCTTGGAAATTTCAGACTCGAAAATACCCAGGAATATGCTACCTTCTGCATCAGCTAGTGCAAGCAATCCCTATCCGACGTCAAAGCCAAGCACCTCACACTCTGTTGGGTACCTCTGTAGCAACCCTTCTTGACAAGATGTTATGTGGCAAGAGCTATATTTCCATACAACTGGCAGATAATCTTTGCATGTTTCACAATAACATTTCTGTTAACAGATTTAAAAAGAAAGAGGCAAATAAGGAGATGTGATTTACAGCTGTGTCTCCCTCCTACATGCTACCAGCGTTGGCTTCAGGATGGATGAAGGGCAGCACACTCGTCCACCGACATGCATGCTGTCAGTCGCAATCACTGAGCGACACGACGCTCTCATAGGAGATTGCAGACCCGCTCGATTTCGCCTCCAGCAGAGCATAGGTGGCGCCACAGAGCCCGGAGCAGAGACCCAGCAGACGAACCCTCTCAACATGAGACAAAGGGGACTGAACTCAGACCCCGTTTAAAGGAGGGAGGGGGCTGCTCCGACCAGACTGCCACCAGGAAGAATGTGCTTCCCGGAAGTTTTTTCCCCCTCAGTCACCTGATGGTAAATATTTAGGTAAGTCTGAGCTGGGCTGCACACTGTACACTGCACACTGGCTTAACTGCATGCAGGCGGCTTTGAGTTCCTGCTGAAATGCCCGGGATGTGGGGGGACCTGGTTCCAGGAAAAACTTCTGAAGAAAATGTCAGTTCCCCAAAGAAGGCTGCGGGCTCCATGTCGGAGCTGGGAACACTGGGAAGATACAGCAGAGCTTCACATAAGAAGCACTGCAGGTTAGTTTTTAAAAAAACTGAATTACAAGCATGATTATGCAGGAATCATCTTGAATGAAAAGAGTGTTCAAATGCTGTGTCACCCAAAACTGTTGTTCACTAATGAGGGATGTATTTGAAAGACATCACCCGATTATTCCTTTGAGCAGCAGCTAAAAGGATGTCAAACCACCAGTTTTTAAAGAAAATGCAAAGGCTTCAGTTCCTCTGGGAAGCACCGCCTGAAAAAAACTCAGTGGAAACGCCAAAAGGCCAGGGAACGATCTCTGTGAGCTCCGCCCTGTCTGGAGTCCAGTGTCATACGACCAAGAGAACCGGAGTAAACTGGTTGCATCTCATCCCAAACACATGACAGTCTGATGTTAGAAGGAAGCTGCAATTCCAGACATGACATCCATGGATCATGGATCCCTCAGTGGTTTGTATAAGACAGACACTAAGAAACTGTAATGTGCACTGCTTTCCCCTGTCCATGCAACACTCCATTTTAATCAGAATATTCCGAATGCCTTTACTTTCTAGCCTGGTAATACCCTGCCTTGCCTACCGTTAAACCCCACCCTCCGTGACATCCCTCACTGTCCCTTGAGATGGGGTGGGTGCACAGCCACTGCTGACCCATCCAGGTACGCTGTTGCAGAGTGATGGGGTTGATTCAACTGGCGGGAGGGGATCACTGAAATAACGATGGGCGCTCTCAGTGCAAGCCAATGTGGAAGAGTATTTGGGTATGGCTTTGTCTGGCTTTAGAAATCACTGCAGAAACCCTGAAACATCGACAAGAGCACCAACATCAGCACTGAGCCAAATACACGCTGAAGAAGGAGCAATCGACTTCATCTGGTGTGCACTCGGGATAAAATATTTCCCACTAATTTACAATTAAGCCTATTCATAAAACAATAACTAAAAATAATAAAACTTTTTCAACTCATACTTCTTCCCGTAACTTAAGAGCCCATACAAACCAATATTCAGCGAAATCTTTGGCATTATAACTTACGTAAAAAAGACTAATGAAAATACGACGGAGAGGCTACGCTCTTTTTATGTAAAAGTCCCGTTTCCGAAAAGTGTAAAACTCTACATAATTGTTGGGTATCTTTCCTTTACGATGCCTGCTTTTAATGGTCAGATACCTTCCATCCGTACAGAAAAGTGCCATCTATATCAGGAAACGAATAATACTGATAGTTGATGAAAGCAGTTTAATATTTGTTGACGATCATTACACCACCAATGCTATTTGTTCATTAAAAAGGACAGGATGCCATAGCAGTTCGACGTAACATTAAAGCAGTTTAACTGGGGGCACCAGCCCTGTAAACAGCACGTCCACGACCCAAACGTGAATGTTTACACTTTCCTCAAACAATAAGCAAGTACCCCGAAGCCTTAAGCGGACATCGCCCAGCCCTCTCGCCGGCGCTGTAACACTCCGGACAATGACCCGTGGCAGCATTACTCCGGCGTTATTTTAATCGGCGTTCGCGCTGATGCTGCGCGGCGTATCACCGCCTCTCTGTAAGAGACCGTGCGATCTCTCCGTGCGATCGCTCACCCCGGAGCCCCTTGCGCCAGGACGGATTACGAAGACCGTGGGTCCGCGGTCTAACTCTAAGTCCGCTGATGATGTTATTCACAATGAGGCAACGCGACGAAAATAAACCACCTTCGCTGGCTGCGTACACCGACTCGCTTCCTCGTCCGCCGTCTGCGCAGCGCCGATCCGACGCACACACAGACACACATACACACAGAGAGACAAGTCTACGGGGATGCTGATAATGTAGTCAAGACACTTCGGTGCATCCGAGCCTGGTGCGGGATCGGGCTGCCGTATTGCCGTCGATGTTGAAGTGCACGGCACTCGTCGGGGTTTTCGTTCAGTTCGCAGGTCTGCCCCGAAACGAGCCGCCCGCTCCGTAACGGGGATCTCAGAAAACGAAGGGACCCCCGAGTGCTTCTCAGGTGATCCAAAATGTTGAGGCTGGAAGAACAATGCGACTCCCAAAATGCCATTCAATTTATACGAAATTAAGAAAAAACGGCTTGATTACGCAGAGCACATAAGCCTTCAACTACAAAACTGTCACAACTGCATTTCGCGGCTAATTTCCAGTCGAACACGTCCTGCAATCTCTGCCCCCTGCGTGCACAGGCGGCCACGATGTGACCAAACTGCCTCCGAAACGTCCCTGACACGTTAGCTAACAATAATCGGTGACCCAGTCAGATTTCTAAAAACCAAGCTAACACTACAAACTTCAAGGCACGAATTCATTCTACCCAGGAATATCCAAAGCCAAAGGGGTAGAGTCTGCATAATGCGATTGCAGTCGATAAGACAATATCCCGACCTTATGTTCGTCATAAGGCAATATTCACAGCTAGAGCCTCGCACACGGGAGGACCATTTGCACTTTTTTGCCCAGTGTTTGGACATTCCGACATAAAGTATAGGAGGTGCAAAAATGTAACAAGGCTGCGTGTAACTTATCGCCCGCCGACGAGTTACTGTACGTGACACAATCGGCAACGTTACTCTCAGGATGTGTTGAAAATAACAGGCGGTTCGAGATCCTTGCGCAGCGAAGTCTAACCCGGAGCGCCCATTCGTCTACATTAGGCTACACACCGCTTGGCAATGTTTAAGGCAGCTATCTGTATCCGACTGTACCGACACTGAGTATCTGCAAGACCGTCTTCCCTCGGCCCTGACCGAACCTTCCTAGCTTTATAAATAGGATCTTCAGACTCGAACCGATTCCTTTTCCACTCCGGTACTGAATAATTCGTTAAAAATAATCAGCCTGCAAGGTAGCTATGACAAATTATATAAACAGTCACAAACCCGTTTGTTTAGTTGGCAAATGAGAGTAATACATCAAAGGACATGTGAATTCCGTGTCTTTCGCTATAGTCCGTAGCAGTTCACTAATCTCGTCCGTTTTCGGCTCTGAAAGTCTGGGGGGGGTTCGTCAAGACTGTCTGTACCGTATCTCAGTCTCCGATGGGAGAGAGAGGGGCAGTGGAGAATTGAAAATGTGGGACTTGTAGTGTCTCGCTACCACACCCTCAAAGTTTAAGGCCAAACAAGGGAGGAGTACGGACTACAAATACCAGCATGCACCGCGGAATTATAGCCGCTGAAGGGGAAAGGGGATCGCAACGGTGCGCTAAACTGAAAAAGCATAAGTGGCAAAGTGAAAATACAGATTACGGTAATAAAGGCACAGTGTTCTGCAACATTCAAACACAACGATAAGAAATGTGCGCAGAAACGTTGTCCTCTTCTTCCTTAAACTGTACAAGAAGTATAAAACTCAGTCCAAAGCGACCAACAAAAAGGAGCTTGAAAAGATAGCGTTTGCTCCAACGTTGCAGCGGCATTAACACGAGGACACGAGACCCTTCGGGTGTGGAAATCCTACTTAACAGTTGTGCATGAGCCGAAGTATCGTGCATTGACACGAAAAAGCACAATGCATTTTAGTACAACGCTTACTATGGAGGCAAATTGGAATACACTAAATTCACCTCTCTCATTCAAAAGAAAACTGTCTTGTCAGCCGTGGCATTGATTAGTTGGACTGACGATGTAGAAGGAAACTTTATCGTTGACTATGCCAAAATGACCAAAACTTAAATTTATTTTTTGAAGTCCGTATAATTTAACAGGGTTACATTGTAGGTAGGTGCAGGCGACTAACTATTTTGCTTTGACCGAATACCTACACTACCGTGATCTTGCTACTGCAAAATTTTTTCCATCCAAAAAAAAAATACAGCGCAAATAAGCGAGATCCCCTATTTCTGAATAAGGTTAGAGAAGGACGTTACCACTGAATACTACTTAAATACTTAAATTAATATGCAAAAAGGAAGAGATTATTTTGAACCATGAAGATTTTCCAAAATGATTGAAAAGCCTCCAGTCCATAAGTAAGTAATCAGTTGTGTTCAGGTGGACACCTGCTAAACCGTTAGATTATTTGCTATAGATTTATAAGAAGCATAAACAACCGAGATCTTGAAAGAATTTGTGGTGCAAATACTGAAGATAAATGTTGGAAACAAACATCCTATATCCAGCATAGTTCTGTCAAAAACAAACACCAAAGACTTTCCACTCAAACCAAGAAATTAAAGCTGCTGTGTAGCTAACTGTGACCATGAAATCAAATAGTCCTGTTACCAAATAGCTTTGATTTCCTTACTGCCAAATGCACCCCCCCAAAAAAAAAACATATACTATAACCATCCTCCATAACCTTTGCACTCTGTATACCTACTTTTTCCCCTCTCTGCCAATTGTGAAAACTTTTTGATGCAGAATCCATTTCATGTGAGGCCCTCCTTCTGAATCAGCCCCTTTTCAATCCAGTCCTGAATCAGTTTAGCTAAATTCAGGTTTCACCATAAAAAGGCTGAACAGAATCTAAAATTCAATTCACTTCATGTCCATCACATCTGCCCTCTTCAGACAATCTCACCAAAATCCACATTATTCCCATAAATAACTGTGAGCTGTTTTCTACACCCTCCTCCATACCTTGCAAAGACCCTTGATTTTATTTTATTTTATTTTATCAATCTCCCTTTGGATTCTTGACCATTTCTCCTCACAGCAGCTGAAGAACAGGAAACCTTTCAAACCCCCGACTTCCTTTCTTATCCTTCTTCTCTAATTCCTGCTCCCTCATCCAAGATGTTCTCAACCCTATGACTCCTGACCCCCACTAGTGGTGCAAAAAGAGACTCCGCCTCCCCCATAGAAACATATGCTCTACCCCTTGTGCTCGCATCACAATTACTGTCCAGTGATTTCTTTGTACGTAAGGTGACAAATCAAGCTATTCATGAAGCTGGACACCATCTTCCAGAATCTGCTCAGGCTGAGTACGTTTCTCAAGCGTACATCACCAGCATCAGTCAGGGTTCTGGGAATTGAATTAACAGCTTTGTGGTTTCAAGACATCCCCACCCAACAAAAAACACTACATTAGTTGCCCATAAGTGAGTCATCTCTTTCAGAACCAACTAACCAATCTCGCAGTTAGAGCCACCCATGCTTAAAACACAAATTGGTCACAAATGGACCAACATCTAACCACAGGTTTGCCACACTGACTGATTTTCCTTGCACTTTGATATTGGGGCTTTCTGACATCGGTGAATAGTAATTTTGCATTTCACCCAACTTCTCAAAGAGGTTCATTGGAGCTGATGATGTCCACCTGAATTAGGTTGACTTTTTACTCCAGGGGATTCATGCTGCTTTTCATGGCAAAAGCCTTCACAGAAAGTTCTCACATTGTTTCCCAGCCCTCCTCACACATGACAAAATTATTGTGGACTAGGTGAGATTTGCGGAAACTGAAATAGAGTATGCGCCCATGTCTAGGCTGTGAATCACTTTTGAACAGGACACTTCTTGACTTAGTATTGCTGTGTGTCTAACAACAACTCACTCCGTCGCATTTTCACATTCAGAAATGCAATGAATGCAACGCTGCACCCCCAGATTTCAACAGAGACACTCCAAGAATGATTGCTGAGCTCGTGGCCTGTGAACAGATTATCCTGCTGCCACATTGATAAAAACTGCATTTTTGGACAAAGGGATGACAGTTCAGAGGGGGGCCTGTAGTTCACCACTGAGCAGGGAGCTAAAGCTGAAATCACTCAATAAAATAGACATGATAATGGAGTGAATTGGTGAAGCATATACAAGTCATTCTGTATATTACTGGGCTAATTGTCCATGCATTTTCTGCTGATTGACATGCCATAGTGATTTGGGATCATATATTACTTACACACAGTACGTTATTTAATTTGGCTGCATCACCTGAATATCAGGTCTTCTGATTATGGCAGGAACCCAGAGTACTATGGTGGTACCCGTAAGAGCACAACACATGCTGCACACAGACGGAAAGAGAGATTAAATTTGAACCTGCAACCTCTGTAGCTGTAAGGTAACAACTGGTATCCAGTGATTAATTATATTTAAGTCCAAGAAACCATATATTAACCTTCAGTACATCCACCTTATCCTCCAAAACACTCATCACATCGCTAACTGACATTTGAGGGGCACTTGGTTTAGTATATTTCTAAACTTACTTGTGCTTTAGCCAATTTCATTGACCAGCTTGGCCACAGCTCATCCTCTGACGTTTTAAACCTGGCCTACATTGGCATTAGTTGGAATGATAACACCTAGCCTTTTTGGTCTGACCTAAAACACATCATAAAAGATATCGCCTCTGTAGGAGATATGCTGCTTTCTGACATGACATTCATCCACCAAAGGGCCCTCTCTGAATAGGTTTCAAACCCAGAAACAAATATAGGCTATATTGGAAGTATCTTATAGAAAATCAAACATTTCTACACATAAAATGTAAGCATAATTAAATTGAAGTACTGGGAACTATTAAGTGTATTCTGTTTTAAGTGATATTGGGCATCTCTCTTAATCTACATCCTTACTGCGCGTGTGGTTATATATGCTGACATATCAAGGAAGTCATTAACAGAACATAAATTTATAACCTCAATTTAGTCATCTTCTTGGTTTCAGATGCAAGTTTTCGACTTGGCCTCTTTGAAATCAACCACAACCCACGATAAACGGCATTTATACGAGTTTTGCATGATGGTGAAAAATAATAGCTGGATAAACGTTAACAACTCAGCTGCCAGCAAACTCATTAGTATTTCTGATAAAAGGCTGTGAAAAGTAGGCTGAATAGCTTTATTGGTATTGGCAACTAACGAATGACCGCGAATGCACGTTGCGGAAAGCAACGCTCACACGCTGTATAGCATGGTTTCGTGTTTGGTTAAAATATTACATCGAGCCGCCACGTCTTGTGTAGTTCTAGTTTAAATACATAATTCTGCATAGTGGTTACGTTGATAAAATCGTAAACGGAAGGCTGACCATTCATCTCGCTGGAGGGGGCCCAAAACGGGCCTTGTAATACTCTTAATCAAGTATTTAACCCAAGTCGCCTTTGTAAAATACCATGATAACAAATTGAGATAGCGGGAAATGCGCATGGAGGTAAAATAACAATGCGAACAACTCGTGTGACTCATACACACGAAGTCCAGCAAACGACTGCGTGACAAATGCATCATCGACCCACAGTGTAAGGAATATGATCATTAGTATCGACGCGCTTTTGTCATTCATTATGCTGCCTAATTATCGCCACGGACACTCCCCCGCGACGGTCATACAAAACAGCGAAACTACACAGAACGCCACTTTTGTATTTCACTGTGAGCCATGCCGGGGAAATTGCAGCCTCCGCTGCGAGAAGCATCCAGTGCACACAGATACGCCGGCTAAGGTGCTGAGAGCCCGGTACTATAGCAAGGTCACAGCAGGTAACGACGACAGCTCTACAGCGCATTACGAAGCCTATAGATTTGCCTCCCCATAGTAAACACCATAGCTTTTTAACCTTGTTGGGTTCTCACACCTACTGTACCACATATTAATAGATATTATAGACTATGCTAGACCCTAGTTTCCTCCCTTTTCCCACGATTATGTATATCAGGGGGTTAAATAGAGGAGGATCAATTTATGTTTTGAATTAATTAGTCTCCAGGTAATGAGCTCATGTAACATGTAGCTAGGTTAAAAGATACGTTTTGTTTAAAATCCTGATCGCGTTAAGTATCAATGGTCAACGCAACAAAAATGCCTTAAATGGTCTCAGTCTGGCAATCTTGAAATGGAAACGCGGTTATGGAAATAAACAAAACTACGAGACGATGACCTATTTCCTCATCAGCCCCCCGAATGCAGCACGGCGAAGCGACGCTGGGATATAGCGGCAAATCCGCTTTCGTCTGGAAATTGTGCACTGAGGACATGTCCTTATAGGCTGTTTTAGGAGGCAAAGCGTGCTCAAATAACAATTGTTAGAGCACCAGGCGGCTGCTTTAAAACAATAAACACATGCACATAGCTTGCAGATTACGTGCCGTCGGATCTGTAATTAATCGGCAAACGCTCCCGAGGCTGCAAATAAGACGATGCGGGTTACAATGTTTAACAATAAAACCAACAGTTTTGCAACATTTAACTGTTGAACAGCACATGTCGGTCTGCGATGTACACACTGTGCGGTCTTAGAAAAGCGAGCCACCGTGTTGTCCAGGGGATCGCCGGGCGACAGACTGAGCTCGGCAAAGCGAATCGCAGCGGCGACCGGCGGCTCCCGAGCTCTGCCGGCAATCCGGGACAACGGGACGCGGCCGGACGCCGTTTCCTGCAAACAGCGAAGCGGAGGGCTTTCCGTGCTGTGCCTTGATCAGACCGCGACCGTGTGCCCGGGATGACATTACGCTGGCCTGAGCAGCACCATTTCGGAGTCCCCTAACGGGGCACATGCCGGCTGCTCCGTCGACACACTCCCGCTTACCAGAAAAAAAGTATTGTGCAGGCCGATAAAGCGAGATGATGGCGTGCATTTAGCATGCGGTAATGAACAATTTACCGCATCTCCTGTCCATTTGGAGTCTTTCTCGAGTGATTCCGTCCACCTGATTTGACTTAGCCAGCTCGTTGCGTCTAACTTATTAGGCCTGTCAAACTGAGGCAGCCCCACTAAAAAGGAATGTCCCGTGCCTTGCGTCTTGCTTCAAGTAAGATGTTATGTAATTAATCGGGCCTATCAGACAAGTTCCCCAACGGGATAACAAGAGCAAAATAAATTCCAATAAGTTCGGTGCTGTTCCTAGAATAACCTAATGCCCATTTAACTCAATTAGTGTGTTTCCGGATGGAATCCGTAATGTGTAGGCTAAATAGCAAAGTAAAGCAGCTCTTATAACCTTAAGGCAACGCACTTATAAATAAAAACAAATAAAAAACCGTCTATGTCGTTGTATGTGCATAGAATGAAAGACAATATACATCAAAACTTCAACCAAAAAAAGAGAACGGCACCAAAACAAATAATCTCTGCTCGCCCCTGTCAAGCATCAGAAAGGCGGGACTGCATTTACATGTGCTGGGTGTGCGTGACACATTCCGGCTAAAATTGAATTACACTCGAAATTGAGTGACGTACTTATGTTGACACTTCAAAAAATCGATTTATTTACCTTACGCGCGACTTGACGTAACTGTGCTAGCTTCTAACAGGCCGGTTAACTTCACTGTACCACAGTTATTATTGCAAAGTTTAAAGAGTCTAACTGTCGCCCTCCATTGCGTTGTGCAATGCACCCCCCCATAATGCCCCCTCGCTCGCCAGTAGCTCCTTTGTTATTAGTAATGGCATGGTATCGCGGCGCCTTACCTTAAGCCCCAAACTGCTTTGTGCCGTTTTAAACACGGGGGTTTCCCGAACCGGGAAGGACGGGTACGTTAGTTTGGTTGATTTTAGTTTTGGGTCTCGCTGATTTTAAAGTGGAATAAAAACCCGGGGTGAAATTTTGGGCTTCTCCTCGCGATCTTCCCTCATTGCCAGTTTCAGACCGCAGCAGCTGGAGAGAAAATCGCGCACCCTGGGTCCTAATGCGAGCTTTTTTTCCACAGGTGAATAAATACAGGTTGGTGTCGTATGTTTTTGGTGCGAAAACTGGGATGTATACTGTATACGAGATAAAAATAAATATGTTTTTTTCTTTAAAAACCCAAATCACATGTTGTAATAAATATCATTACATCGTTTGTCTCATTACATTAAATGTGAATGGAAACATTAATTCATCAATGCGTTTCAAACACTTTTAAAACAAGGGATTGGACGGCCTGATTTTCTGTAGATACACATTTGCTTAGAAGACTCACGTATAAAAGAATAACTATTTCCTTGCTTCGAAGTTATTTGTGCCCTCTTGAACCTGTTCTTAGTTATTTAGGTTTCTTTTGTTCCATATATCTACACAAAATGTAAAATGGAAAGAAAGTAAGAAGTACTTAATATAGCAACGTAGCTTAATATCAGATCGTCGCGTTTCTGTCCAGCACTCAAGCCTATAATACGGACATTGTCTTATAAATTCTCAGTCTTGGACAGGACTTCCATGTCAGCTGTATAACGACCTGTAGTCGTGGATGAACCTGATACACACATCTGTCATCTTTTAAGTAATACACAATTAAGGAACCTGTTCCGCAACGCCTTAATGTTTTTTTTTTAACTTTGTACGTTCTCCGTATAGAACAGTTTAGAACGGGATTGTGGTGTCCTCATGTAGATATTTATCCTTATTGAATTATCAGAGTTTGGAGAAAACGAGTATTTAGATGCATTATCTAGCAGGTCCATGTGCATAACTTACGCGACTACTCGGGCGTAACGCAGTTATGACTTCAGGTTTTCTCTTTGATTATATATCATAAATGTGCACAAGTAATCAAGTGCTAATGATAACGGTATGGTTCTATGTCCAGAAAAATCAAGATTGTTCCATGCTGCTTTTGTCCTTCTAATGATGTGGTCTTTACACTAATGCTCCAGGTCGCTTAATCCATAATCGCTTGTGGTCAGTTTGATCCTTGTATTCAAACCATTTTCTTAAATATCTCGTCGCCCATTTACGACATCCTAATTTATCACTACTTTCAGATCATAGTCGTAGCATTATTTTCTTTCTGTAATAGCGGCGATTTAGAGAAGCGTCGCCGTTTAAACCTTTAATCCACCGCTGTTATCACCAGCATATTTCAGGTAGGCTATTCATTATACATGGAATTTCATTGTACATGGATTAGTACTTACTAATCTTAATATGACACCATACGTGTTCATTTAACATACAAAAATGTTCATGAAATGCTAGAGAATTATATAGACAATCTCAATAGGCTAGGCCTACTAAATTAACACCGCCGCCTGTTTGTCTGTTGAGGGCTAAGCATGAATTTGTGTGTATTTGACAAAATGATTATTTTTCCCCCGCTAGCAATACTCATTCGGATGTCATCAGTCCACATATTACTTATTTAGGACTGAATCGAGGGCGTAACTTTGCCCGGAACATTGGGGGGTTTGAGTTCCTCCACCCATTACGGGGGAAACATGATTATTGAGGAGCTTGAATTAGCTGGTTTTGATTTATTAGGGGGCTACAACCACCCATGTCCCGCGTAATTTACGTCCATGGACTGAATTACGAATAACGTTTAGTTTTTTAGCCGAACGGGCACCTCTACCCAGTAACCGTCTGCAGAGGTGTAGTAGATAATAAACACGAGTAGAGCTCGTTCGTTCTATGGGGAACGTTACGGGAAAGGCCACCATGACTGGTCAGCTGGACATGCTTAATTCTCTTGGGTAGCTAAAGATAATGAGCAACTGATGAGAGGGAATGCTCATAGTTATTCCGTTGTGAAATTAACCCAATCACTAAGGATGCACTTCACTATCCCTTTTAATGTCGGCTTAATCACTAACCCGACGGTAAGTAACACATTCATCTGCGACTCCATCCTGCGATAGTCTAACCATGAACACGAATGGCCCACTTCAGCTAACGTGGACCCAGGGCTTTGCGACCTGCCCCCTTTATTGTGTTTCGACTTCTTTCCGGAAGAGCGGGGCATAAACAGCTACCCCGATCCCACTGTAGCGGGACGCAAGTCAATGCTTGTCGTGTGCCCAGCTTTTCGCTGTCATAGCACCGCATCGCCTAGGTTAATGCTGGAAATTCTCGCTGATTCTTTCTTTGTTATGGAGTCTGTTATGTTCCCGATGCGTTTGTAACCGGCGTTCACTGTGTGTCATGGGAAAAAAAAGCTTTGAGGAACACCTCTACGGGACCACAGCAGTTTTACACCGCATTGAAAGCGAAACGTTTCACAGCAGTGTCAGCTTTGTAACCAGAGGGAGTGTCATGTCAAGTCTTTCTCTTTTCTTTCAATGTACCCTCTCAACAGGCAGCGGCCACAATGTTTCCCTGTACCATACCTAAGTTTACTTTCACTAAATGGGGAGGGAGATATCTAGTGATTATGATCCACAGCTAACTTTCAAATGCAAGTGCATTTCGACTTCCGCGGGCGAGTTCGGCTACAAGATAATTTCGCGTAAATCTGGAGATTTATTATGCCTCAGAAATGTGACATGGTTCACGACAGTAGACGAAGGCCTTAGCTATAAAATAATAACCCTACCTATAAATCTTTGCCCGAAAGGAATGTAAAACAAAGCAGATTTGAATATTAAAGTCTTGCTATTATAAAAAGATAGGGACACGGAGACCACATCGTTCACTTCGTCATATCAGTAGTCAAATCTGCAGTGCACATACTTTATTTAAAGTAGCCTAATTGGAGATGATGAATCTGGGCAAATTAATTATGTAAACATAAAACAATGCATATACCAACTTGAAATATAGCTTAATTGATGTGCTGTTTATGTCAGATTGGTCTCGATGAATGTCTTTATATTAAGTTGGAGGTGTTACGAGAAATTAAGTTCCCCCATGTTCCCTCTATGGCGCTTGAAATCATGACGCTATATTATAGTTAAAGTGGTGGCTGACCACGGATCTCAATCATGACGTCACCCAGTACTTTTTAGATTGACTTTCTCTGTCGTTTTAATATCTTTTTATGAACGTGTTGAGTTAAACCATTCATGCAAAAACATTGGATAAGTTAAATGATTTAAATTGCTTGTTATAAGATGATTGTTACGAAAACAGAAAACAGTAGTAGCCTTTTGATTGATGGACTTCACCTATAGTATGCATGACGATTGGAGTGATATTGCTTATTCAAATTATAAGTTATTTGCAAGCAACTTACTCCTTACATTTATCAACTACTGCTAATAAAGATGTCTTCCTACCCATTCAAACATAATTCAGTTCTGTTAAAACATTGTGATATGTGGTTTCCTATGCTAACACACAGACAGAGAAATTACAGGACACAAAATTGGTCACACAAACCTGTTTATATGGAAATACGTAGCTGAATGACTTATTCAGCCATCAATCCTATGTCTGTGAAGATGAATATGAAGGGGGAACATTATTATTTGACGGCTGGAATATATAGCTCTCCCCTGCTGAAATAGACACACAGCAATTCTGGACCCCAATACTGTTTATACTAGTTTATGCACATATAATCATGTACCTAAATGACTTTCACATGCTTCTTTGCCTAAATATAAAGGGAAACATTATTTCCTGACGTCCAGGATATTTTGTTCCCCCCGTTAATAAAGACATACAGAAATTCAGGAGCACAATATGTTCTATTTAGGCAAAGAGGTATGTAAGATGGCTGGAAATCATCCATATATACAGTATTGGGGTCCACAGTTGCTGTCTGTCTCTTTCAGCTGGGGGAACCCAGCAGGTGTTTGGCAGGGTGGAGTGGCCGCTCTGAGGCTTGGAATCTGTGCCAGCAACTGGAAGGTTGCATGGTCAAATCCCATGAATGCCCAGAGTGATTTTATTCTGTTGGGCCCTTGAGCAAGGCCCTTAACCTGTAATTGTTTCATCCTAAGTATGACACTCATCTACATCCAGCCCTGTAAGGAAGTCCTCCAATTTACAAGGATGGGGGTTGATGGCAGTTTTGGCACTTCAGCCACTGGGGGAAAAAGAAACTCATACTGGTCCTCAGTGTGGTGCTGAGGTATTGCCCACTGCATGGCTGCACTCAGGTTCTCATCCCTGAGGTGGTTTGTCATGTGGTGGGTGAATGCTCCTTCCCTCTACCTCCTCTCTCATACGTGGTGGGTGAATGCTCCTTCCCTCTACCTCCTCTCTCACACGTGGTGGGTGAATGCTCCTTCCCTCTACCTCCTCTCTCATACGTGGTGGGTGAATGCTCCTTCCCTCTACCTCCTCTCTCA
>JAODUD010000002.1:20329228-20349599 GCA_026784285.1 Stomatorhinus walkeri
CGGGTGGGTTCACATATGAATGGTATCAGCATTTCATACAGGGGTAATCAGTGACACTTAATTTCAGAGCATGTTTGTTAGGGTTGCTCAGTATGTCTCCTGAAGCAGCACGTATGTAGCGTGTGTGCGTGCCTGCGGTGACGCCGACGGCTCTCCGCCCCCCAGCTCCCATCCCCGGAGGGCGCGACCCCAGAGCTGTGGAGGCCCGCGGCTTAGATGGCAGGGGTCCCGTGTCGGCCCAGAGGGTTCCCATGGCAACTGGGATGCAGGGCCCAGTGCCACACGGCATGGGGGCCGGCGCACCTCCACCCACAAGACCGGTGAGACTGCCACCCCCCCCCACGCTTTACCCCCCTACCCCTTACAATCATTTATCAGTTGCCCCCCTCTCACGCTCTCTTTCCGTCTCTCTGTGGACAGGCACCTGGCCACACGGGGGTGCCCCAGGGTGGAGGGGGCTTCAGCCCAGGTCAGAGCCAGGTCACATCCCAGGACCACGAGAAGGTGAGCTTTAGAGTGTTCGGTTTGCATGATTACCTGCTACCCATATGAACAGCTGAGTATTCTCTCTGCTCTTGGCTACTGTGGTATTTGCTATGGTGTCTATACATTCACACTCAGCCCTGGACCTGTAAACACACTCTGCCTTGCACTGAATTGTACCCAGGATCGTTTCCTGGTGTCTCGTTTCCTGATAACCTTCCCGTTACAGTAGGAGGAGGGTTAAGGTTAAGCACTGATTCTTGGGATTTCTGGTCTCACCCCCCAACCCCCAATCCCATCCAGGCTGCACTGATCATGCAGGTGCTGCAGCTGACCCCAGAACAGATCGCCATGCTGCCTCCGGAACAGAGGCAGAGCATCCTTATCCTGAAGGAACAGATCCAGAAGACGGCTGGAGCACCCTAATGCCGCAGGGCGAGAGGGGGCAGCTAGGGTCTTCTCTGATGGCCAAGAAAACGATCATCCTTTTAATAAATAAAATGTTGCGTTGTATATTTAGCCTGTGGCTGGCTTGTGTTTTTTTTTATTTTAGGAAAGTGAAAGATGTATTCTGAGAAGCAGTTGTGAAGCCAGGTTTGTCCTCCTCCAGGGAGGCTTGGCTCTGCCTGCTCTTCATTGGCTCCTGGTCAGTGTCACTGTCAGCGTGGGGGGTGGCGTGAGAGAACCAGGGGACAGTGTCGTCACACCAACATGCAGAGGTTGTGTATGGTGATTCTGACTGTTTTGATGGTGTTAGAGTGGAAGGGCGGGTGTGAGACATGAAGACCGAAGATCCCTCTAGAACAGCGGCTCAAGCCCAGAACTCTTGTGTCCAGTTAGAATGACATTCAACACCAGCAGATGTGGACACTTTAGGTCCAGAAAATAAAAATCCAGACCAATATATATCGCTTAAACAACCATTTGAATGTAAAGTCAGTCACAGAGCACTCACCCTGTTGGCTGAAACAAAATCTCTGAGCACCTGGATGCTGACTGATACAGTTGTATAGCCTTGACATTTTTTTATATATATATAAGAAAAGGTGGAAGCTGTTTGCCTATTGGCTGTATTTCCCCCTTATTTGGTGAATTCACCGGGGTAAGTAAACAATGTTCTATCTGGGGTGAATGTATTTATACAGTTAAGCATTTCACATTTATCACAGACTCACTATGCATGTTTTGATGGAAATAAGATGCTTATGAATGTCACTTCATACCTGAATCTCATACCCACTGTAACCAGGGACAGGAATAGCCTGGATTGAGGACTTTACAGTGCAGATGTCTAGTCCAGTCTCCATGTTAGCAGTACTCTACCCAAGCACTGAGGGCATTTTTTCCCCTCCACCACTTGAATATGTGTACAATATTAACTAAGTTAATGTTATCAAACTCCCCTCTGATTTGCTTATATGTGCAGGATATTTATAGAGTTGGTGTTTTTTGATCATGCATCCTTGGTAAAAGCTCAGGATGTCACCTGAGAACCGTGTTGAAATTGTTAGATTATCAGCTGAGTCAAAGGATTTGCACATGGTGGTGCTGTCCCACAGCCAATCAGCATGCTGACTTCATAGTGAAACACACCCTCGCTGGTTGTCCCAAATGGGACATCCATGCCAATTGTATGGAGAGCACGTGGTAAATAATCTACAAAAATTTTGTGATATTTAAAGGTTTCTTCCATAGGTTGCTGGGCCCTTTCTTGAAGTTCCTGGAGCTTCTGGGTGCAGTCATTTGTAGAGCAGATGCTCACACTGAAGATGTCTGCCTTTGGGGGAGGGGTCAATGTCATGTGGCGTCACCCCAGCTCAGCTGAGAAAGCTGTACTGACTCACCTCCATTTAGAAACCTGCCTTTACCAGCTGGAGCTCAAGCACCTTCAACAGGTCGCTCCTAATCCGAACGGGGATTGGACAGCGTGGGGTCATCATGGGCAGCTCCAGTTTTAGTCTGGTGTTTAACATCGCTCAGTAAAGTATCAGGCTGTATGAGTCTAACCTATATCTATGGTTGTGTAACTGAGAAAACCTTTGTACAAATGTGCCCCAGAGACAACTGGTTTATACAACAAGAGTTGATGAGCAATAGTGAGGTTTCTGGGATCATGTTTGGGAAACTGTAAAAGTTTCTTAGTGGTGACCTTCTTGTGTGTGACCGTCACACAGCACATGCTCACATGCTAGAAGAACACTGGTCACATGACCCTCTTCAAAGTTTGTGGGTTGAACGATCTTGGGTGCTGGATATTGCTCACCTGTGAGAACATTCTCCCCCAAATTTTGGTACTGGTTCCTCGATTATTTTTTTTTACTGCTCCTCCAGGTGGTCTTTGCAGAAGATGACATTGTGGATGGTGGACATCTGGAACTGCATAATACATCTGGTGGGGGGGTTGGGGTGGGGGGCAAGGTGAGAAGGTGCTATGTGCCACAAGTGTACCAAAAAGTGAAGTGGTATCAGGAACAGAATCCCTACCGCACTTAGATGTTCAGTCAAATGAAAAAGACAATGAGGAGGTGTAAGCAACACCAGAAAGCCTCAATATAGGCGTGTGCATGACATCTATGGATGGGGTGATCACAAGAATGTGTCCCAGACTCATGGCAATGGTGGTGAAAACCACTATATATATTCACAACCATCCTGGGTATTCTAAGGAAACTTCATGGTTGATGGTGATTTTTTTTTTACCATTTTTTTTCCACTCAGACTCACAACAAGAAGGGCTTCAGGTAACTCAGGTATAGGACTCCTGAAAAAGTTTGCAAAGGGAACAGTTTATTTAAACAGGCACATATTTAAAACACAAAGGCAAACAGGCACTTCTGGGTAAACCACAACACCACCACCAAAACTAAACAAAAAAAAAAAAAACACACAAACACGACTAGTGTGGGTGATCTAAGACTGGAGGCACTTCAGGGACCCCCCCCCATCTCCTCTCGAACACACCAGTATTGCTCTTTCAGTTACGGTTATTCCCATAATCTTACCGCCGTGAATTAAGGCAGGGGCATCGCGAATCGCCGACGTGTGTAAGCAGCTGTCACTTGTTCGTGCGGATTCTCTTTGCGCCTCTGATACTTTCATTGCGTACGAGATCTGCAGGCAGCGGGGTGCAAGTACCGATACGCCTGCCCGGTAACTATAGAGACAGGGGGCTTTAAAGTGCAGGTGAACAGCAATGGGAGCAGCTGTACAGAAAGTCTCAGACTGGCCCTGAGTATCAGCTTGTTCATATATAAATATATATAAAGCAGGAGTATTGTAAGAAGGCAGCCATATCCGGCTGTACCTGACCTGAATAAACCCGGCTTACAGCCCACACCAGCCAGGCGAGTCACAATGCACATATTCTTACCATGACACTTGTGTAGCATTTTAAATAATCCTGGATACATTCTTACGCAAGTTTTAACACTACTGACTAAAATAGGTTCCATAAAGAACATTTTGCACAACAAACAGACCTCATATATATTACATTAACATTTGGACATACTTTCACAGCATCTTCTCTCTCACCTAAAATCAACGGTGGAAAATGGTGCACCAAGTAACCCCGACCAGAACCCCAGGTTCATCATCACTAGAGGAAGTTTCTCTTACTCAAAAATGTTCTGAGAACAGAACCTAAATTTTTGGTTCAGAAAGATAACCAATCGGATTATAGAGGACGTGGGCCCAAGAAACTAGAGGACCAAGACATCTGATTGGTTGGTCCCACCTCCTGTAGTTGCACTGACCCATGTCCTCTACAGTCTAATTGGATGAATAAATGAATAAATTTTTGTTTTGCCCTGAGAATATTTTCATGCAAGTAAAACTCCCATGAGCTTTGTCATCATCTGAGGGGATTACCAATTGTTCCAAGGCTCTGTGTTGCAAGGTTGAGCTAGCGGCTCAGTCATGGGCACCACATCCTGAACCTCGTGGTGAACGGTGCAGGGCAGATTGCCAACAGGTCTCCTAGCCGACGGCAAAGGCACATCCGCTTGGAAGTCCCGTCTCAGGCCGCGTCCATAATGTCGTCCGTTATGGTGGTCTCACGCTCGCCCTGCTGGCTGGTGAGGTCAGGCCGCCGTCGGGCCTGCAGGCTCACCGGCCTGGGCTGCACCTCCCGGTCCCGCCGGCAGCAGACGCAGGCCAGGCAGTCTGCCACGTTGTGGTGGAAGAGGCTCCGGCAGGGGTGGCAGTACTGGTAAAACAGCAGCATGAAGAGCACGGCCATACCGTAGCACACCAGCAACTGAGCCACCAGCAGCGGCGCACACACATATTCGTAGAAGTCCGTCTTAAAGAAATACCACAGGACGATGAGGCTCAGGTTCTCCGCTAAGCGCACGCAGTAATATGTGGCCAGGCAGCCCCAGCGGGGCCGCTTGTCGATCAGGTCCCTGTCGGTCAGGTCCAGCTGAAAGGCCGACCAGCAGAAGATATTGATGCAGGCGTAGAGAAGGGTCACCATGCACAGCACCACTGTGGTGCCCACCTTGCTGAAGTTCTTCTCCACGTTCTCGGGCAGAGAGGCCCTCCTCGCCCAGAAATCGACCCAGGGCAGGAAGAGGAAAAAGAACAGGTTGCCCAGTGCCACGAGTGCCATCCAGTGGATGAGCGCCGTGCTAAAGAGCACGAGAGCTGTCACACGGACGGTGATCTCCAGCCCCCTCCACAGGATCATGCAGAGATAGGCTGCAGGTCGCACGCGCACTTTGAAATCATCATATTTGATCTGGATGGCCAGGACACTGCAGACCAGTGCACCGTAGGTGATGGAGATGAGGGTTATGACCATCAGGACAACTGGAACGGGGACACAAGAACAGCAGGCTTAGCTAGGACCCCAAACACAATCACTGCATCTCCATCCCCCCAACCCCACTTGCCAAAAAATAAATCTAAACATATAAACATAACAGTAAAGAGCAGACTAGACAAAGAACAGTAGCAGAAAGAGCCAGAGGACCAGTGGGCTCTATACGGTGGGCTCTACCTCGAGAGGGGAGCATCTCCTTCTCCTGTATGGTGACGTACAGCTGCAGTGTCAGCTGAGGAGTGGAGCCCAGGAATGCCTGGATAAGCACAGTGCGCTTGAAGGCGTTGCGGTGCACGGCCAGCTTGCGCTCCGAATGACCCGTCTCCCACTCCGTGAGTGTGCCCCGGCCGTTCTTCAAGAGGATCTTCCTGGAGATGGTGACATAGGGTTCCTCTTCCCTGCCTGCCTGGCAGTAGATCACCAGGGCATCAACACACCTGGTCAGCATGAGATCGAGAAGCTCCGTCATCGGCAAGGCGAATCAGAGCGGAACAGAGCCAGAGACGGTTCATTCCTGGTCATATGCCACAGAATGGATTTTAACACTGAATAAAAGTAATGGCTGCCATAAGAAACAGGTTTAATGGTCTCATAAGAGGAATCAAGAGTTTGAAAAAGTACCATACAAAAAGGCATCCATGTCTATAAACAGTTGAAGTGCCTTTCAAACACAAGGGACCTTTTTATATTTACGCCAGCCTGAAGCTGATGTTTCCATCACCTTCTAGAACAGGGGTGTCAGACTCCAGTGCTGGGGGGCAGAGCCCTGCACATTTTTGGGTTTCCCTTCATTTAACATACTTGATTCAACTCCTTGTGCTAATTACCACACAGCTCTTAAGCTGAATCTTTTGGGGTGGAACAGGGAAAGAACTAAGCTACACAGGGCTCCGGCCCCCCAGGACTGAAGCTTGACATCCCTGCTCTAGAACAAGAAAAGACTTTTGGAACCTTCTGCCACAGACCGTTCCAGAGATCACGAGTGTCACTGGTGTAAAATGATAATATTCAAGCAATTGCACATTGTGCTTTAAATTTGCAAATTAAGTATATGGTGTCAGTGTAGTCTAGTACATTGTTCAGTTTTAACCAACATTAAGTGGAAGGACATTTGAGATTAATTAGAACTAGGATGAGTACAGTATTGTGAACATGGGACATCTGGCAAACGGGACAGTTAAATTTTGCAGTTTATGTGTTTAGTAATACTTCATTTTCCATATTGTATTCAAGGGGCATTAATGTATGTAGAATGGTATAAAGTTCGGATTCAAGACGTTGAGAAGTGTCCCATTTTCAGTGTCCCATTTTATCAATACTCTGTCTACATCAACTGATAATTTACCCAGACTATTCATGTCACTATCACACTTACGTTTAAACTGTGTATTTTCAAATGTGCAACTGCCAATGGTTCATTGCTGGTTCTCGAGTACAATGATGAAAACATCATTCAGCCCCTTTAGAAAATCCCCACTGGTTACATATCTTGCATTTCTGTTTGGCCTCCACAAGGGGGAGTGCGCGCACACATTTTCACATTTCCAAGTGGAAAGATATCATCGCAGTACAAAATGTTATCAGCCTTGAAACGTTGTAATTAGGGGTTAACATGATGGACATTTTGATTAAAAGGCAAATTTTTACCACGGATGTGGCATTTAAAAATGGAGTCCACAAATATTTTTCCCCTCAATAATAAGATTTTGCCATATACCCAGACATTTTTGTATGGACAGGTTGACGATCCCTGGCTGTAACATTGAGTAACTGTACATTCCAGAGTAAGTTATGAAAAAAATACAAATATTCACTCATTAAAATAAAAACCATTTATCCTTCCCCATAAATATAGTTTTAAAAGAAAAATCCCGCTCAGTGTTTTTGACAGGAAAACCCCTTGATTTGGAGATGCAAACTAGACCATGTGCTCACAGCCAAAGGCCTCGGAGGGGCATGGATACCCTGACAGGTTCAGGGGGCCCAGCATTTTATTGAGGCCCCAGAGTCACCCTTGGGGTGGCCAAGGTCACATTTCATCAGAGGGCCCAGCATTTGAAGCTACGGCTCTGCTCATAGCAGCCTATCCGTAGTTCTGCTTGCAGACAGCCCCCACCAGGAAAGCACAGGGGTTTCGGCCCGCTCATAGCCCAGGGGTCTGCCAGCTGGAGCATGCTCAGTCCAGTCCAGGGGTTGGACAATGGCTGTGGTTTGACGGCAGACCACAGACCAATAGGACACAAGCCATGTCCTTTGCATCCATGGCAACTCTTTGACACTGTGCCGCTTCAGGGGACACGCAACTACGCGCAACACCCATGCGTCAGACCAGACAGCCGGCTCCTTTTCAGCCAGGGAAAGGTCTTGCACCGCCTGCAGCTGCTCTAATCGAGTCTCTACGCAGTGTTCTCTCCCACGGGTTTCACACAGCTGCTTGCCAACACAGCGACAGCGCCCGGCAGGTGTCCAGTCCGGCAGCCCCACCACAGCAGAGGAACACCATCGCAAATCTCGATATTTCCTGTAAGCGAGCAGAAGCAGACTAGACAGCTGGTGGTCGTGGGGCGGGACATACTGGGAGGCTCAAGATGAATCGGGGATTTGGACTCTCAGTTATTCCACCTGCAGCTCCAAATCTCAGCCCAAAGTTTGCAGATTAACCGATTCGGTGCAGCGATTCAGAGCGAACTGTAGGTACAAGTGTGAATAATCGACTTGTAGACAGAGATGGCAGAAAACATAGCTCTTGTGGAGCTAAAACGCTGCACTGTCCTACTAGGAATTCCCAAGGCCACCACCCAGAAAGGCCATCTAATCTGACAGCTTACACAAAAGCACCATTGCATACATTATTGATGGCCGTGGAGACGATGTAATCCTGCCACGATGTGATCACCGCTAAGACATGCAATTTCCTCAGAGCTGCATAGAAAATGAGTCTTTCTTTTGCGAACACACACCGTATTTACCAGTCGCAGCAGCGAGGCCAGATGGCGTTTTCTCAAGATCAAACATGGTGTGCAGCTATTTACGATGGAGTCGGTTTCCAGGCTGGACACAGTATCCAGGACATAGCTGTCACTCACAGCTTTTGACACCAGAACTTGAACATCTGTCCTCTGATTTCCATGTCCTTAACTTCAGGCTCCAAGAGTCAGAAGGAAAACCAATATCCGGGATCTTTCCTATGCTACCTAAACTTTTAATGTTTCACTGTGTGGAAGTCAGATTCCTTATGCTGAAAAGGTCACTGCTCTGTAGAATCTGCATGCAGCACAACTAAGACTGATGCCAAACTGGATACTTCAGAAGGAAGAGACACCAGGAGTTCTGACCGAGGCACTGGTAGCTGACACAGCAACCCAGGAGGACCAGGTGGTCACAGCGAGCAATACGGCACAATAGAACGATTGTCTGACAGGTGTATGTGTTGATCAATCGGAGGAAAATAAAGGCAAACAAATTTCTTTCACTTTGTTCAATTGGTCTTAGCAATGCCACAGGTCTTATAAAAACCGAGTCTGCAGTGTGATTTTGTTCGCAAAGAGAATTGCTATGGGACTGATTTTCTGCCTGCCCACCTACATGATTTCTGCCAGCACTATTAGCTGGTATTTGGGACATGCACACAGCTACACAGGTGAGGCCAAATCACAGACAGACACACAAACACACACAGATTGAAGAACGCAATTTAAAACATATGAAAAAGAGGCCTGAAGTTCCCAGTTTCCGGCAAGTCAGTTTCAACAAGCTGAGAAAACTGGAGTCGATGTCTGTGACGTCTGTGGTGGCTGTTCCGGGACGATCTTCAGAAACAACATCTGGTTTTGGAACTAAAGCTTAAATCACTGGTGGCTGTTCCTAGAGCAGGACATTTATATGTAAATATAAATATGAAATTTTGCCATGATACACATTTCTTGGTTTCATAATACTCCTCCCTCCAGATAATACCTAATCCTAGAAACCAGGATTCTACAGTGATTGCTCCATCAAACTAGACCTCCTGTAGAAAGGTTGTCCCAACATCCTAGATGTCGAGTCTCATTCAATAACACAGGGGCCACAGCCACAGACAGCAGTCGTACCTCAGTGAAAATGTGATGCGTTTTGGTAGCGCATACAGAAAGGGCAGTACGGTCTCCTATGAGGTCCAAGATATACTTAGACAACCTGGCTCTGTGACACAGGATCTGGGTGGATAAACACAGACCTGGCTGTGAGCCCATGGCAGACAGCTACACCTCCACAAAAGGCAACAACCCAATTGTATTCTGTGAATGTTACTTTTAAATGTCTTTAAACCTGACCACTAACATGCAGGATGCCATAAACTATGCCTTCCTAAAACACTCAGGCAAACAAAAGGAATTTGAAAAGTCATGAGGTGATTTAGTTACAGTTGCATTTTATTTATTTAACAGACACTTTTATCCACAGCAACAGGCATTTTATTTTGGTTTATTTATGTATTTTCTAAAAACGGGGTCAGACAAGTCCTGGAAAAATCAGGAGGTATGGGCTCTGCTCAGGGGCCAATAATGAAACTGCTCTGCCGACCCGGGGATCTGATCCAATGTCCTCCTGATCACAGGTACAGCATCTTATCTGGCTGAGCCACATTCCACCCCTACAGTTAGCGATGCAGTGCAGCAGACACCCGTATCCAGTGGGTTAAACATAAATACCCAAGCAAAGCAGATTTGAAAATGACGAATTTTACATGAATATTTTGAAAATGTACAATGCCTGTTATGGAAGAGAAACTCTTAAAGAGGAAGTGCAAAAATAAAGACAATGATATGTTAGAGACTTCCTCTCCAAAAGTAAACCCCATGACAATACCCCAGCTGCCAGCTACCCTTTGATCCATCTCTGTATAACCAAGAGATCAGGCCTTATTTTTCTGAGTCTTCAGCTCAGCTTAAAGCCCAAATACATTTAACCCTTTTGCATTGCGACTTTCCCCATTGTGGTTCTGATATATCGCTGGGTTGGCATAAGAAAATAAGTGAGAATTATTTTTTGCAAAAATCACAAACGACACAAGAAGGCCGACAGAAGACACACCAATAGTAACCCATAAATGTATAATATACATGTACACTGTTCTCATGTGATCTCACCGTGAGCTTGTGATATATGTACCCTAATCTCCGCGATGTGGAAGGGTGGGCCCTACTACTTCTCCTGACTAGACGACTGCAACTCTGTGCTATCAGGTTTACCAACTTCTGCAGTCAAATCCATTCAAATAATTCTATACAAAGCAGTACGTCTGGATTTCAACCAGCCTAAACGTTCTCATGCCAAACCCCTCCTTGATTCTTTTCACTGGCTCCATATTGGCGCTCACATCAAGTTCAAGCCCCTGGTTCTGTCTTACAGGTCCATCAATGAACAGGGACCCACCCCCATCAACAGACTCAAGACCCTAGTCCCATCTCGCCATCGCTGGTCAGCAAACCAACGCGGCTGAGACATCCCTCCTGAGCTGCTGAACCACATCCAGTCATCGGATTCTCACTCCACCTTCAAGAGACGCCTCAAGACCCATCCGTTCCAGGAACCGCTCCGTGTTTCCCGAATGCCCTTAGTATTGTACTGTTTGCTGATTTGAATAATCGTCTCATTAGATTCTTGCTTTGTTTGGAAGATGTGTCGTTCTCGATCTGATACCACTCGCATTTGTAACTGGGCGTTCACTGGGAGCTCAGCCTAGCTGCACTGATGCCAAGCCAACTCCCCAACAGCCATATGTTTACAACGAATAAAAGCATCTGCTAAATGAAAACATAAATCCCAGTTCAGCACATGGACTGTAAATGTACCAAACCCACTCGCTGCCATGTCTCTCTCACTCACACACCAGAGCAGAAGACGACGATCTGTATTTCAAAATATGCAATAACTGTGACAAACTAATTATACCAGCCTACACTTATAAACAAAAGGGAAAGTACTGATCATATAAATGAAAACATACAGTATATACAACATTAGGACAGTAAACATAAAGTTCAAAATTGTTCAAACACAAAAAACAAAAATATAGTGAGTTCAGTTTAAGTAAGGCTGCCAGCTCTATAAATGGGGTTCATCGTGAGACCTCTTAAATAAGCAGTAATCGCAAAATGGGAAATCTACAATTGCATTTGTTACAGAAATGCTAGAAAACATTTTATTTTTAAGCACACCTCCTGTCTATAAAGTCTGGACCTGAAGCATGAATCATGGTTTTACATCTCATCTAATGTTGGTGTGACGAACCACCTTACATCACTGATTCTTGGGAATTTGGATAAAATAGGTTTTAATTCTGAAAATAAAGTTACTTAAATTACAAAATCTTAAGTTATTTCATTATAGACCAAGGTCTTGGCTGTTCAGCAATTTACCAGTGAAACCTCCTCATTTTGTATTTTTTCATAAAAAATGTGTTTTTTCAGTTATTTGTTTTTGTCAACATAAAGTCAAAGTTGAGTGGGGGGGGGGGTTGGGGGTAATGTTGTGAATGTTGGATGAGGTAAGTCAAATGAACGTGGCATAATAGTGAATTGAGAGAGAGTGATTATCTCCCATCTGAGGACAGCTGATCTTGTAGGCAATGAGCCAGCATGTAATCATTAAATTAATAAAAATAAAACATGAGCCTATAAAAGAACTTTACATATGTGCAAAGGACCCCCTAATTATAACCGTGATTCTCTCTATTCATGAAAATGTTAATTTCCAACAGAATGAGCACTTTTTAGTGGGACATGTTTTTGCCAGTTTCATCACATTTCACCTTAGCTGAGGAACTAACTACAAGTCAGACTTCCTCAACTAGTTTAACAAGTCAGTTCTGTGAAACCAGTTCAGCCCGTCGTTACACAATTAAATTCCTTTCACATCCCGGATTCTCCAAGTTAAAGGAACTTGAAAGAAGAATTAAGGAGAAGTTGGTCCATGGCATGAGACTATTACGCCACAGCCACGAAGCAGAAGGAGCTCCGGGTCGGAGGGATCTCTCCTGTATTGCCTAGCAGTATTTCTGTTTCAAGACAGTAACAGATACTTCAGATGTCCATCCACCTTCAAACAGCTTATCTCGGTGTTACTGGCGAAGCGAAGGAGACTACCCAAGACAACACAGTGCTCAAGGAAAGGGTACACCATGGATGCGAGGTACCGAAGATGTGTTTCGTCGGATTTAAACTGAGACTCATCTCCTACAAGGCGATTATGTTCCATACCTGATAAGAGGACCCATCAGGAGAAGATGCAGGAAAAGAACGAGTGGGCGATCTCTCCCCAGGTCCCGGTGGATGAAAGTCAGCGCCAGCTGCGTCAAGACGGACGGCACCAGGACGAAGGTAATAGTCAGACCCATCCAGAAGTTGTCGTGACTTCCATGGTAGTAGCTGCAAAGCACGGCGGCGCTGGCGAACTCGGCGCAGTACAGAGCCGCGGCGATCAGGACGCCCCACGGGGGCTGGATGTTACTGCGGTCCGCAACCAACACTGAGCCGTTCTGGGTGCGCGCTGTCGGTATCTGCTCTCCGCAGTCTACAATCTCGTTTTCCGGAACTTCCATTGTAACAGAAAAGTGTAACAGTTGTCTGACACAAAGTCACTACAGCAACGCAAATGTGACGATTTCTTTGCCGAGGATCAGCCAGTTTTCGGTTGTGAGCAATGGGCGTTGTCAGCTTTACGCCAGACTTATTCGAATTACATATATCGCAATTAAATATACAGCGACATGCTAGTATTACATTTAAAAAATGATACACTCTAATTCACTTTTTTGTTCCGATCGTTGTGTCAATCGATATTCTTTTGTAAAGCAACTGGTATCCACTAGATCTCATGCTGCTCGACTTCATTACAATAAATGTCAAGCAAAAACAGTAAGCAACTTTAATTCTTCCGTAAATCTGCCGTAACAACGTTACTGACTATTACTAATAAACGCCTCGTTGCACCCCGGCGCGTGGTCTTAAAGAAACGTCACATTACTGATGATAACGAGAAATAACTAAATCATACTGTGCCATTAACAGCCCGCATAGTCTATTTGTCAACAACTGTGTAAGAAAATGAAAACATTCCGGCCCTGCTTGGAGGCACAAAAGCACAAGGCCGAACACGGGAAGATGAATGCTTAACCTACCACGCCATCTGTAAGGATTAACGCCGGCAAGTTTATAACGACGAAAAATATAGATCGAAACCTATCAGACTAGTGCACACTCGGGTGTCAAACGGGGGGTTGTCTACGAGGCTGTCTGTAGCACCGCCACCCCACAAACCCTCCTAAAGATCCGAGTCAAGCGACAGGCCAAGTGGCCCCATTTCAAGGCAAAGAAAACAAGCCCATCCAAAGCCACGTTCTGCGCCTCCGCATACCCTCCGCCGGCTACGTATCTGGCTCAGCTCCGGCCCCAAATGATCCGCTAGGGCCGCAGTGTCCCGAAATGCTGACACTGCACTCCCCACACGGCCTTCGGCTCTGCGGCTTCCCCTGGGTCCTAAAATCCAACCAGTCCAAAGCATGTTTACTGATTGCGACATTTAAACCCAGAAAGCTAAACGCCGCTTGGGAATTCGCTTAGGGCAGGCTGCGGCAATTCTTTTCTACAATGGCCAGATCCTACCTTCACCGTGTCACATTCACCCCGGTTGGTGTAATCTTGTACCAATCACGTTGCTCTTCCAGATTTTCTGCAAGTCTATTGAAGTAAACACAATGTAAAAAAACAGGTTAGATTCCCCGAGGGCAGCATATGGACCAAATAGAAGAATGCCTTTATTGTTACTGGACATTTTAGAACAATGTGCATCACCTGAAACTGGTGCTATTTAAAATATATACAAAGAGTAAGAAAATTTTAAATAAAATTAAAATATGCTGTATAAAAAGTAGAATATCCTGTATAGAATAGCTAGTTACATAGGTGAATAATATAATTTATGGACATGGTACAATGATTTGCACATTAAACAGACATTATTGCTCATGACATGTAGTATTTCACATTATACATAGTATTGCCAGTGAAGCTGCCGAAAACATGGAGAGTGCCAATGGGACGTCAGGAGGTGTAGACCACTGCGCTGGAAATGTGGAGGGCGTCGATGGGACATCAGGAGACGTGGACCACTCTGCTGGAGATGTGGAGGGCGCCGATGGGACGTCAGGAGGTGTAGACTACTCTGCTGGAGATGTGGAGGGCAGCTATAGGATTTGGAACTGCAGGTGGAGAAGACGCCAAAGAAACACCGGGCGTGACGGTGATGCACACCACCAGAGCTGGGCAATGTCTGCTTGGCTTCTCGCAAATCGGGTGTTGGCGGCATGGCCTCTCCTGAACCAGGCACATCTTTGACACTGTGGGCTCGGGCTCAAGAGTGTCCTCAGGTGGGTCAGACCCTGCTGGGCTCAGCAGTTCTGCTCTCCTCCTCCAGAGCTTAGCATGAGAAGTAGTAATGGAGCAGCTTCTCGCAACAGACAAGAATCAGGCAGAGCAGGTTCTCGCTGCTGAGAAGCATCGGGCCGGGAGCCGGCGGGCTAAGCTGTGAGATGAACAGCAGCAGATGTAGTGTCTCATTGTCCAGAACCTGAGACTGCAGGTTTCTCCAACAGAGAAGCCCCGACTGTCTCGACCAGTCCCTGTACTTCTCCCAAAAGGTGCCGGACCTTCTCCATCTCCTGGGGATCCTTGTCTGGGGTGAGGCCTTCCAACACCTATTCTCCAGGAGAACACCATCTCCAGAAGTATCGCCCTCACTTCGGGGATCCTACACTGTGTGAGGTCACGCCGCCACTCCAGACGTGCATCCAGAAAAGCAAAAAAAGTCTAAACGTTGGAGATAACGGCTGTCGGGGTGTTTGTGTAGTCCTGGCATTCTGTCAAGTCTGTAGTAGTGAGGAGGAGTAAAAACTCCAGCGGCACCCTTTGTGCAGGAAATACCCCCGAAGGGGACTTTATTAGGGATGCAACAGAGGGGAGTAGGTCAATAACGGGGACCTACAGAGGGCTCAAACGTATGACACACAACAATGCCAGGACACACATGTACATAGAACAGAAGGTCACATAAACACAAAGAGTACACAAGGAGTAAGGAAGAGTACACAAGGGGTAAGTGAGGGCCATAACAATAAGCTGATAACAAGGGAATGGAAACAGCTGCCCAACATAAGGGCACGGCAGTGACATCTGCTGGCCAAACAGAAACAGGACGGGGTTGATGGTGACATGTCTTTTAGAATATCTATTGCTTCACAAAAGCATTGTGATCTGAAATTGTCCCCATTGAGGAGAAGGGGTGGGCAGTTACTTTCTGAGCAGTGTCAGTGTCGGTGATCCTTTGAAGGGCTTCCTTGCCTAGCTGAATAGTGAGTGTACCACAGTATACTATGAATGCACTGTGATGCAATACTTCAGGACGCTTTCAATGGAGCAGTGACAGAATGGCACAAGCTGCAGGAGGGACAGGCTGGTTATTCTAATTACTGTTCTTGACCAAGGCAGTGGTGTTAGTTGCCCATACAAGGTTCCCTGTGATGTGAGTTCCCAGAAATGTTTAGCCCCTTTCCTCGTTATCTCGGCTGATGTTTAATGGGGAAAGGACCTTCTGAAATTGATAATGAGTTCTTCAGTTTTGTTGGTTTTGCATGACAGGTGTGACACTAGGAGAGAGGTGGGGGGGGAGAGTCTGACTGAGCAGTTTAACGCCGACTCCTTGATCCACAAACACATAGACTGACTGAGATCCAGGTCGAGCAGTTTGCCGTCCAGCCTACTACAGACCAGTGTGTTGAACATCAAGCTATAGTCAATATAATGCATTCTCACATGTCTCCCGTGGTTTGAGATGAATAGACACTACTGATGGCATCATCTGTGGATCCATTTACTCTGTAGATGCACTGATGCTGGTCCAGGTTAGAGGATGCAGTGGCTCTGCTGTGCCTTGAGACCAGTCTCTCAAAGCACTTCATAATGATGGGTGTGAGAGCCACTGGTCTGTAGTGATTTACACAGGTAACCATGGTTTCCTTTGCACTGGAATAATGGTAGCTGTCTTTAGGTATGAGGAGATGATGGACTGGACAGAGACGGGCTGGGGATATTGGAGAAGACCTTGATAGCTGGTAGGCACAGTTCTTGAGCATCCTTCCAGGTATGCCATCGGAGGGGGGGGGGGGGCACCCTCAATTCATTCATTGTGCTGGGCCCGGTTTCCCGGTAACAGTGACTTTTAGCATCTTATGAAACCTTGAAAAGTATGACATATTGAAGTCGCTTACTTTTCTGCACGTGGTCCCCAAGCAATCCCTTAAGAGGCTGCTTAAGGGTGAGCTTCGTAAGTGTGAAGTAACTAGGCGCTGAAGCATCTGATTGGCTGACTTTGATGGCTCGAGAATTTATCATTCCCTCCATGCAGGAACTGCTTGACTGCGGCATGAGTGAAAGTGGTGTTCTTTATAAATATAGCACTGCGGAAATGCTTCAAAATATTACATTTATCAACACTGAGGAGAACCTAAACATAAAATAAAAAATTAAGAGACAATCATCTACGTTGTTTTAGCCATGACTGTTCACAAACCAACCGCAGAGAGTGCTGCAGTTTTTAAGCCATTGAGGTGATTGCAACAGCTGTTTCCAACGGAGCAGGGTAATTAGGCTCCCGTAGAACAGCTTGGGCTATTTGGAATGATACGGAGCTTTGGATTTTCCCAAACACAGGAGTTGTTGTGGAAGGGTATGAATACTTTTGGACATGCCACTTTTTGCATAATTGTACATAAAAGCTGAGAAATGTTTTTTCCCTCAATGATGTCTTTAGTACATCATTGTATTATGTTTTTGCATACACCTATGTCATTTCCCGTCTAAATATGACTTGCTGGTTGAATAAAATCAACTTTAAGTGAAAATTTGCCTGGGGTATGAATAATTTCGAGGCTCACTATACCTTGAGCACCAGTACAGTGAATGCGAGGTATAAGTCGTTTAAGAAAAATGAAAACGTAGGCTAACAAAGAAAAAAAAATCTTTTCAATTATTTTTTTTTTAAACGAGACTTCGAAACCATAATAAAGGAACCCTGACGGCGAAGCGTTATTTCCATGTTTCCCACTAGATGGCATCATGTGCCAACAATAAAAACTCAAAAATCTACATCAGCCCTTACAGTTGTTACGATCGTTTTCACGCTTGTTTCAATGCCGTGTTCCCTTCATCAGACCTCTTCACACAAAATGCTTTAAAAACACCAGTTAACATTTGGTGCAAAATGCACTTCAACCACCAAAGACGCTTCATACTTCAGTCAAAGGTGATTCATGCTACCATAACTACATCATACGCTCTGTCCCAAAAGACGACCTCTCATCCAATGCGCAATCGACTAAAAAACATAAACCAACTGAACCACCGCAAAATACACATATTACGTGTTTCACTGTCTTGTTTCTGCATAGTTTGCAGTTGCATCTCAAAATAAAAGAAAAACATGCAGCTGTAATAATGGAATAATCTTTTCAGCGACAACTGCATCAACATTTCACATAGGCCTATACATGCCCGTTTCAGTTCAAAATTACTGTTTTGTATACAGAACCTATTAATTCGCGCTTCGTAGTTCGCGGATTCACAGATCCAAGAAAATTGAATTCTACTGTTTTTCAATGACATATTTTTGTTTGTATGTATTTTTGGTCTCGCTCTCTTTTTCATGGTTAGCGCACACATAGTATTTTTACAGCTTATTATTTCTGTACGTCTTTACGTAATTTTTAATTGATTGAATACCTGTGTCCTGTATGTACAGTACATGTTTCCTTTATGTATTTTATTGAATTGTACCTTGGTTATGTAGCCTATATGACTTCTGTAAATAAGTTTACAGTCCCGTTCGTTTACTCATTTTACCTTACTGTGAATGCGAAAGAAAACGGCAGCCACATTTTAGTGACTCTACCAAACATCCGCGAATCCTCCTCATTCTTGAACCTAACCTCACAAATATCCGAGGTCTGACTGTAGATGGCACCAAAACTCCGAACTAAAAAATTGAATAAACCAGGGGTGTCAAACTGCAGTCCTAGAGGGCAGTAGGCCTGGGGGGCCGGAGCCCTGTAGCGCTTAGTTCTTTCCCTGTTTCACCACAAATGATTCAGCTCAACAGTTGTGTGCACGGTAACTACCACAAGAAGTTGAGTCGGGTGTGTTAAAAGAGTGGAAATACAAAAATGTGCAGGGCTCTGGCCCTCCAAGACAGGAGTATGACACCTGTGGAATAAACCTTTGCTAAAATTAGAATAATCTATTTTATATCAAGCATATGTATAGATTAATTTGTCAAAATGCACCATATTTTCATGTACAGTAACCTAATTTTTTAGGTTTTGATTTGAAACGAGTATCTAAAGATCTCAAGAATTTGCTGTAATTGTATAGAATTTTGTTGGTGTTGAATAATGTTCATGAATTTTGCAGGAAGTGCTGTTTGTATGCATGTTTACTAAGTCTTGCGTGAGACTATATACTCGCACAGGTGCATGATGACAGGTATACCTATACGCTTTTGTTAGTATAGTTGTTAGTTGTTAGTATATTCAATTCAATTAATTTATAGTTAGCGCCTTTTTGAGTCGCCCCAAGGTGCTCTACGTGGGTGTGTTACATGTTACATTGTAGAGATATGAAATTCACATTTTTAAAACGTGTAATTTCCTATCTTCAAAAGCAGATAAAGGGAGACAGTGAGAGCGCGTGTGCGTAGGCACGGAGACGCACGCGCGTGTGAGGGGACTCCTACCTGAAGCAAACACATGCTGTGAGTAGTGAGGGAGGGGACATGGGACAAGAAAAGTGCACTGAACTGGACATGTCTGTATCGTTTACGTTTATACTTATTAGTCGATAAATAGGCCAAAATTCCATTTTTTGTATTTCAAACGGAAACAGCACCGCAATTAATGTTTTGCGAGATCTCGCAAATGTTTATCTTTTTGTCTCTTTAATTTTACGACATTTGTTTGGCAGGCATTTGACCGGTTTTAATTTTTTATCAGTGTTAATTAGCACGCATTTCCTGAAACCCTTCGTAACTCATTATCTCGTTTGTAGATTTAGTTCGTAGATGCATTTCAATGTATACTATAAGATTAGGCACAATTTGCAGAAAACAGCCAAAGAAACTGATTTCAACCAATGTAAAAAATATCAGCATGTCAAACACATAAGATTGAATTAAAATAAGTAATATTTAAATTAAAAAATAAGAATTTGAGTTGAATGAATTCATGCACTCTGTTTTATTGATTTTTACGAACCCGCCCTTTCCTTGTTTTTTTAGAGCGGAAACCGCTTCAAATACTTAGTTAGCATTAACATTATATTGACAAATAAAGAGGGATATCAATTTCCAGCATTTATTAAATAATTACCATATACAAACAATTGCAATGGGCTGAAAAGTTCTTTAACATGAAAAAGTTGCATTTTTTTTACTGTGTATAAGATTTTAACATCAAATTACAGACTCTTTTGACCTCAGCTTATAAAGTGCAGTAGAACACCTTCACATGCATATAAGCTTAACAGGAAAATCTGCTCATTTTCAACATAACCTCTATTAATTAAGTTATGGGTTATTTTACATCACTAGTGACAGAAGAGCAGATGTGCCCCATAGACAGAAGATTAGAAGATTTTTCTGTTGAAAACATTTGACACTGAAAAAAATGAACATATTTTAACATCTGAAATTGGGCTTTATAAGTGCCCCAGAGCGTGCACCTTCATGGGAGTTTCTATATATTGAAATATCTTAACGTTGCCAGTAATTACAGGTAGTTAATTTATGATAATATCAGGAGGAAGGATGTTGAAGCAAATAAGTTAGTCAAGAAAATTCTTTTACAAATAGTTTAAAAATATATCAGACAAATATACGGCAGGATACCTGCCGGGAGTTTCACCCCCTTTGAATTCTGGCTCTGTATGTCCTACACAAATAAAAATTGCTCTGGTTATACACTTTGCCACACAGAGT
>JAODUD010000002.1:20372217-20384580 GCA_026784285.1 Stomatorhinus walkeri
CACTAAACTTGTGTTGTTCTTAGACTAGGAAATACTACTACTACTGTATATTTAAAAATCCGCGAAGTCGTGAATCCACGATAAGTGAACCGCGAAGTAGCGAGGGATCACTGTACTATTAATTTCAATATTTCACACATTGTTTAATGTGCTTCCAGGTTTAATACACTTTGCTTGTGGTTCTATATGTTTCAGCTTTGAAGGGTGCATTTGTACAGCAGATCACTATCCAAATAATAAACTGACTGCCGCTTCTTCCGGGTGCATCCTGTCCATGCTACTTCCTCAGGAGGCGCTCTACCTACACAGCCTACAAGGTAGCTCCACATACATAAGCCGGGCCTAGTTAATGTGGGTGGCTGTGCCACTGGGCTCCATGCTCACAAACATATTTATACATGTATTTATTTAGCTTTTATGCAAAGTGGTGTACAGTTCAGAAAGCAGGGTCAGTCAGACTCTGGAGCAATTGGTATTATGGATCTTGCACAAGAGCCTCATGGTGACATCACTTTGTTGACCCCCCCCCCCCCCCCCCCCATCCATGGCTTCAGGTGTGGTCCTGGGAACCTTAACCTGGGAAATATTTCCTGAGTGCTGGGGGGGGGGAAGACGCAGGATACGGTGAGGAAATCATCAGCGGTCATAGAAAATGGCATCTGGTCTGACCTGCTCAACATCCTGCGTGCGCCATGACTTGTCACCCCTGTTCGGCAGGACACACTATAAATGTCGTCCCAGTTAATAAAGTGAAATGAAAGTAGCTGATAATCCTCATTACTAATATGTGTCATAGTGTATTGTTGACTCTTAGGTGGCTTAGAGATGCAGCCATAGGTGCACATCAGTGTTAAGTAACACAAAATCATACGGCAAGTTGTTTTGTTCAGTCTAAAAAAGATAAAGTTAAGGCAACTTACTGCACTGAGTTTTGAGGGAAACTCAATCTTTTAAATTTTGAAGAAAACCATCTATTGTTGTGCCAAGTAGCTATTTTTTGAACAGCTAATATATCTTTCATATCTCTCAAAACTTCAAATTCTTAGTTTTATATACTAAGTATTCCTAACAACAAAATTACAGACTTATTGTTCGGATGATTTATCTTTCTTATGTGTAGCCAAGCCTGCCCAGGGTTGCTTCCCGCCTGTGCCCCTTGTTCCCAGGATAGGCTCTGGTCCCCCCGTGACCTCAGTTGGGATTAAACAGTTACGGTGATGGATGGATGGACGTGTAGTTAAAAACTTTGAGTTTGAACCAAAACTCTAAACAGTTATAAAATCGTAAACAGTGCTTTATGTTAGCATGTCTTTCAGCTCATGCCCATAAGCCTGAGTGTGTGGTGTGGTGGGCTATGGTTCTGTGCCCACAATACAATGGTAACCAGGTCAAGGCCAGCCTCAGCACATACGTGGGTCCCTGAGTGAGCCCCCCCCCAGCACCCTGGGCATCACCACAGGTGGCTGCCCTTTACAGCCAAGCTTCCTCTCATGGAAAAATGAGAATTTCCTCAAAGTGTTCCTCAAAATGTCAAATGCTATTTTATATTAGTATTATTATCATCATCTATAAAATAAACATGCTAATTTTGCTGTTTTGGACTCTTAGTATGCTAAACTCAAATTTTTACGTTTTTACGCATACCAAAGATAAATAATCTGAACAAAAGACATTCAACTTTTATTGTAAAACTAGTATGTAAAACTACAAATTTGAAGTTTTAATCGACTTGAAAAATAAACTATCTGAACAAAAAATTATTCGTTGGCACAACAATAGGTGGTTCTTTTCAAAACTAAAAAGTTTGAGTCCTCCAAACTCAAAAGTTGCCTTGAAATTTGAAGTTGTCTTAAACTTTTCGTTTTAACAGTGTTGGTATTAGCAGCAGCTGTGTTGTTTGTTGTTAACATCGGTGTTTATGGTGTCTATACTAGCTCTATCTTTGTTCATATAGTGATTCTTGGAAAAGCTTGTTTTGCACATTTTGGAGCAATTCAGCACCTCTTGCATCTTTTTCCTTTTTTCTGTTAGACACCGCATTGGGTTTGCAGGGTTAAGTAAAGTTGACTCCAGAATTTACCACCTACAACTCTATTTTCTGTAAGCCAATGACTGAGCACCTGGCAATATTTGATGGTTACTTAACTCCTATACCAATTAGACTTTTTAAATCTGGCGTATTCAAAGACCGCTTGAAAAAAGGCCCACAGGCCTCCGGCACAAGTTGCTCATATGGTTGATCCGGCACATCACTTTAATCGCATACTATTCCTGTAATACAGACTTATATACAACCAAAAAAGGTAAGAATTGAGGTAATGGTATGGAAAGTGTTTGTAACTGATTGAACACTTCTAGAAAGGGTACAAGGAAAATCTTGGAGGGGGCAAGACCTGGTCATGAACACGTGCAAAATTTTGATTTTTAGCTTTCACAGTCCAACTAATCTAATACCATCAATAATTTTCAATAATACTGGAACTTACTATTGTCTTATCAGTCCACTTTGATGATTAAGTCATATTATCTCACCACTACACAGATGGAACCACTGTAGTAACCACAGGGCTTAACAGGCCGGGGGAAAAAACAGGAAGCTGCTGTTGAATGGTGAGAATGACGGAATATAGGACAGGTTAACTCTAACCTGCACACTATCACCTCATATATGTAATGCTTTAAGCTACGTTGTGAATGACAAAAACAATAAGTAGCACAATGGTATAGCCTGAAGAAACTATAACTGAAGAAACACAACAAATGATGTACTTTCGATTGTGATCACAAATGTGTATTGACAACCGGATATTAGCTTCAAATGTGTCGTTGAACGTTGCATCTTACAAGGAACTATACATACTGTCTTGGAGTTCAATTCACTACATAAGAAAACGAACTGCAAGGCGTTCGTCATCATCTTTATATAATAAATGCTGGATACACTGGGCGCTGGGACCCAGTGGCAGTCGGCTGATTGCCATTTTTATCCTCTACCAATCCCCTTTCGGTCCGAAATCTCCTTTATATAATTACGCTGGGCCAAAGAGTAACCCAGGCAGCGCTCGGAAGCAGCCGCTTTTCTGGTGTTAAGTGTTCTGCTTGGAGACAAAGAAAAAGATGGCCTCTCCAAGGACAATCACCATCGTAGCCCTTTCCTTGGCCCTTGGCTTGTTTTTTGTATTTATGGGCACGATCAAGCTTACACCGAGACTAAGCAAAGATGCATACAGTGAGATGGTAAGTCTGCAGAAGTAGGTGGGGGATGGAAGCGATCCCGATCCGGCTTGGAGCCGGGTGCAGATGTTGCTTCCCTGCAGAAAGCGGTTTTAATGGACAAAAGAAAGCAGAAATTAAGCCACCGATCAATTTATGCGAACCATCCAGACCAGCGTTCTAACAATTTCCTTCGTATGAAATTGCTCACTGGAGAAACTACGAAATAGATTATTATAAAATGTGGCAGAATAATACCAAAAGCGGCGAGCTAGAAATGAACTATGCATAGTAGGGCATATATATTTTTTTCACTATAGATTGATCAGAATACAATGTTAACGCATTTAAGGCTGCGAACCCTTGTATGCCTAGTAAATATTTAAAAAGATCAGTTTGGTAGATCACGGTTTGTCACTGAACAGAGTTATTCCGTTGTCGGACAATGGCGGATCATTCCAGCAAATTCTGTCCTGCATCTGCGGGTGCTGATGTTGTAAGATTCTTCTGCTGACATTCTCTTACTTTTACACCAGCGATTACTTTTAAACGATTTATCTTATCGGAAATTCTTTTTATTTGTTTCTGCTGTTTTTGTAATGAAAATCTTTATTTTTTGAATGATCAACTAATGAACATTATTTATACAGTTGATTCAGTGCTTGAGGTGGGGACAGGCAGGTGCTGGAACTCCCCTTGTGATATTGAGAGGTTCCAGTACTCTGAAGAGACAAACAGCAAGGTGCTGGTATTGCCTGCCTGTGACCACTGGCCCACTTCAAACACTGGGTAGATTAACAGCATCAACGTGGTTTTGGTGGTGTAGCGGGAAATTGAGATGACATCATTTAGTTCCATATTCCCACACATACAACATGATGTAATTGTTTTGTTCAATGTACATACAGTGTTTTAAAGCATGAGGCAGTGTGTTTCTTCTTTTGAATAGACCAATTCGATGGCTGCAGTATTGCAGTATTGTCACCTATGGTCGTGGGCTGTGGATAATAACCAGAAGAACAAGGCCGAGAGCCCAAAGAGGGGGGAGGAATTCAGTGATCTGGTGGGGCCTCGAAATAGGACTGCTCCTCGTGAGGATGCTAGCTGGCTGGGAAAGCAGCTTCTGGGTGTATTAAGGTTACAGGTCTAAAAAGGACTGGACATGGATGGCTTTGGATGATTAGTGTCTGTTAATGATAGAAAATGTAAGTGTCCAACATGTCCTAATGTTTCCATGTCAAAAGGATAATGCCGATTAATTTATTCTGTTGGGTGCATTTCAGAAACGGGCATACAAGAGCTATGCCAAGGCTTTGCCAGGCCTGAAGAAGGTAGGCATCAGCTCAGTACTGCTGCGCAAGGTCATTGGAACACTGGAGGTGGCCTGTGGGATAGTAATGACTCTGGTCCCCGGGAAGCCCAAGGACGTGGCCAACTTCTTGCTGCTGCTGGTCATGCTGGTGGTGCTGTTTTTTCACCAGCTGGTGGGTGACCCCCTGAAACGCTACGCCCACGCCCTGGTCTTTGGCATTCTTCTTACCTGTCGCCTCCTGGTGGCCCGGCAGAATGAGGACCAGCCTGAAAGAGAGGAGAGCAGGGAGCAGCTGGTCAACAATCAGGAGAAAAATAAAGTAAAATTGTCATAAATCAAGCACAGGAACATGGCTACAGCACTAGAAAGTTGGGGAGTATCTTCAGATGACAGAGATGCTAAACTAGTGAGAGAGGCAAAATTCTAAGTAATGGCCACTTGTTGCAAAATTTTTGATCCAGAATGCTTGCCATCTGGTAGTCAGATTACATTAAACAATTCCCTCCATCCTGTTATTCCAACCACCAGAACCTTTCACCCTAACATGGAACAGTCACATGGTGTCGCTGCACCAGCTTTGGAGGAAAACACCATTTATGGTTCTTTAAAGTTGTTAAAATTCTTTATTCAATTAAAACTTTTAAAATTGACACACCATGTCAGTTCACAAAAAAATTGATTCTTTGAATATGTTGCTTTTTGTTTATGTGATGTTTTAAAACATTTTGTTCTTTTTAGTATTTTTATATTAAGAAGGTAAACTGTATTGCTCGATTTACAAAGGAAAAATAGCTGAGTCTTAATAATTTTTTACCACTGAGGCTTGCATTAGATTTAGGTTAAACTGTCTTAATGTGTGTCATGAATAGGGTGCCTGGACAAATATGTGGAAAGAAGATGAATTTTTATATATTCTTTTTGCTGTATCATTTGCAGGCATTACAAAATGAATGACCAATTGTGTTTGTATTTATTTCAATAGGCTCTCCATTTTATGAGTGAAAATGTTGCATTATGTTATAGGGCACAGTTCTTAAAAGGAAAAGTCATTTTGATAATTTTCTGACTTTTTGTAATTTTTCTTGCCATACTTAATGATAGTCATCTCTAAAACAACTTTTAGACTTTATTTGTTTATGTAACTGAAGAAACAAATTAGTCCAGAGATAATAGGTCACAAGAAATGTATTGTGTTTGACTTTTCTAATCATGTACGATCTTATCAGGATCTTTGCTTTTTAAAAGTACTGTAAAAGGGAATAATTGGTCTTACGATTTGAGTTGTTGCTGTGGATCGTGAAATCCATTGTTAAGGCATAGTTTACAACTCCGCATCAAACATGTCATATTTGCACTGCTTTAACATGAAACCAAACTCAGGTTTAAAGGAGAAGACGCAATCTCAACCTTAGTAGAAAAACCTAACGGGTGTACTACGAATTATGTTTACTGGCGAGGTTTTTGAGGCATTTGGGTACTACGAATCGTAAGCTGCCTTACGTTTACTTGCAGCCTTTAGGTTAAAACGGCCGTAATGCTTTGTTTTAATTAAACAGTAGGATTCCCCTGGTCCGCACCAGTTCTAAGTCAGCTGCTAGGCGCCGGCCGAGGCGAGACGCCGGCCCCGGTGCGAACGGCGCACGCACGGCGGCCGCGGCGGGCGGCGGGGCGCTGAGAGAGTCGGACGTCGGGGCGCTGCGAGAGTCGGACGGCGGCCGCCGCCCGGCGGAACCCCACCCTGCCCCCCCCAGGCGGGGGGGAGGGGGGACCGGGCCCCTATCCTTTCAAATAGAAACTTACTTCCCCAGACCTCCCAAGCACACCTCCCTGCCATAAGCCAACGAATCGCTGCGTACCGGAAGTCAGGCGCTTCCCGGAAACCTGACGCATGCGCAGGGCATCGCGCGCGAATTTTTGAGTTTCTGCGGAGGGCTCGGTTGTTCAGAGGGGGCTTAGAGCATTTTTGGGTTATGCAGCAATGCCGAGCAACCCGTCGCGGTTGGAATTGAGTTGCTCCTCGGAAAATGACACGACAGGATCTTCCCGGAGTCTCCGGAGTTCGCGTGTGGCGGAGGAGCAGAAGAAAAGGAGTGAGGCCGGAGAGCCGTTCCAATCCGCGCTGAGCTACTTTTCCCGAGGTAAGAATTACGGCGTTGCCGTCGCGGACCCAGAGGTCTTTTTAGTCGGTTATATTTATGAATATGAAGTGTCGCTATGTGTTTGGTTGCATTTTGAGAGAGGAAGGAGACTTTTTTTGAAGCGGCTTATTTACGGTGATTGTCACCCGACGGCCATCTTGACGTCATCACAAACAGCTGCAGGCCAGCTCGCGTGCAGCCGTCAAAACGCTTGCCAGCTCCTCCTCGCCGTGTCTTGTTAATCTCTGAGCACACGTTTCTTAAAATGGGCCACAGTGCAAAATATTTTAGAGGGGCGGCCACACACGCCCGTGCATGCAGACAGTCTATGACCCTTAACGGTTGAATGTTACAGATGTGCCTTGTATCTTTGTGGAATATCCTTTCGGTATATAATATGAATTCTTATAGCCTTGTAATTACAGACTGGGCACTCTGAGCGAGACAGATTTGCCTGCCAAACTTTAGAGTCAGGTATAAATTACAAATGTAAAGGCTCAATGACATATTCATTTACTTTAGTTCAGTAATGAATTCCTTTAGTGATCCAGAATTTGTCCTCCCTTTTTTCTTTTAATATGGCATTAATTGAAAAAAATTCTCCTAATTATTTATAAAAACGTTAATATGTTATCAAATGAATTACATTCCTCATTTACATCACTGGTATAATTATCCCAGTTCTGATTTAATAGATAATTTAAAAACTATTCTGTTTTAAGTTTAGATCTATGTCTGTCTAACTTTCCAGTATTTATTTAAGTGTTTTACATAAACCTTGCATATTATATAAAAAAACTGATTAGTGATCACGAATATCTGTTGACAGTATCCCACACTTAATTGTAATCTCTGTAGTTTCTAGCAATGTTTTTATTCTTGTTGGTGTAATAAGATCTAAACTATTCAGTGTGTGTATAAAACAATCTGGATTCAAAAGGCCAATAATAAAATCTCCACGAACAAGAGCTCTTTTCTTATTACGTACATTTCCAAAAATTTCAACTTGTTCATATATAAATCCATAGTAGTGCCCAGAACTCTATACACAGAACTAATTTATTTTAGACTTAATAAAATTCATTTCTACTGTAAAACATTCCATGACATTGGTTGTATTATCACCATTTTAATATGTCTTTATATATTAAATATCTTATAAATCTGTAAATAGTCTTTGTTCACTTCATTTAACTGTGATTGTTATTGCAATCATTTTAAATATCTTCCCCAACTTATACAAGTAATGTTTAATGGTTGAAAATTTCATACTTAAACTCCTGCTATGTATGTGATAACTACCCGGTTTCCATCATGGGGATGAACCCTATCCTTTTGGTTTTTGTCACAGAGCAGTTCATTTTTGTATTTCTTGTTATCTGGAGGCAATACAAAAGCCGGAGGAAGCCAAAACACAATTACTGATAAGTGAAAATGTTACCCAAAAGGAGGATTACTGTGTGGTACTTCTGGGAAGTACTCAGAAAGGTCAGGTAATGCATGCAGTTGTGTGTCCGTGGCGTTGCTCTGTTCCAGTGAAGGCCGGAACCCCATGGAGAGGCAATGATGTTCTGGAGAGACATCTGGCTGCTGTAGAGCGAGTGGCCCTCAGTCGGGGGCTTCCCCCGGAGGCCGTGTCCATACTGCTGGAGTTTTCCCTAAGCCTCCGCATGGGTGAGTAGAAGTCAGGAGGGTTCTGATAGCAGTCTTTGTTCAGTCTTTTTTTAAGATGTATATACTTTGGGTAGCCCTGTTGCCTCTTTTGGGGGTCAGAATCTTGCCCCTAGCCAGTCGGTGTTATGCCCATGTTCATTACAAAACACAATGTTATGTCCACTGTAAATTAAAAAATGTTTCCATATCTAGGCCTAAATTACATTTTTAAATTCCAAGATTACAGATGGCTTCCAATCAGGAGATGGAGTTTGTCATTTTGGTCTTTTTCTGCATGATATATTTTTTAAGTGTTAGTTGTATCCATCCGTTTATTTTTTATCACTTATCCTGGTCACGGTTATGGCGGCAGTTTCTATTCCAGGCAGCACAGGACACCAAGCTGGGGTACCCCCAGGGTGGGATGCCGGCCCTTTGCAGGGTGATTTAGGGACTCCAGTTAGCCTTACTCCATGTCTCTGGACTATGGGAGTAAACATGCATGTCATAGGAAGGCAAATAACACATTACAAACATTAGTGCTAATGATTTATGAAGGCTGTCATAAGGGTTGTTATGATCATGAAATTTTAATTGGTGATTGTCATACAAATAATTCCTATTAATGATTCTATTGCCTATTTCTGTTCACTTTATAACGCTTCAATACAAATTACACCCCATGAAGAACATTGTTCCAATGTTCAATGCTAATCATACAAATGAAAATTGCATTTCTGTTTGCCTATCTAAACAAAAACATGTACAGTGCAGATATAAATAAGTTAAATGCCTCGCAATAAACAGTTGGTGTTGTCAGTACCCAATCTGTACCACCTGCCAGAGTTTTACCTTGCCTGTCTGTGTATGTGGAGCATTTTCGAGCATGTGAACACCGCATCACATTTTCTGCACTGCTCAGTCCGTTCATCCTACCATTTTACAGAAAACCATATTGTCTACATTTACAGCAAACTAAGCCAGTTATCTTTGTGGAATTAAGGTAGCCTGGGCTAAACATACAGTACATGAATGAAGATAAACTCCATTTAAACTAGGATACCTTAAATCTGACAATTTATTCAACTAAAGCAAGAAATCCAACTCTGTGAATCAGGATACAGGCCCCTGATGTTAATGATTCCATTGACATGATCATATTTTATGCTTGTGATTTTAAGTGTTTACTCCAATTGTGTATTTCCAGTTTTAAAACCATCACTATTATCCGAATACCCAATATCTGAAATGCTAGTTTATATTTCCATCAGTTGTAATTGCTGCTATTCAATGCCTTGGTATTTTTTCGTGCATACATTTCTCTAGTTGTTTATCCTGTTAGCATGATCTACTGACTTTGCTGCAGCATAAATGGTTACAGACATCGTGACCCTAATGAGACCCAAAAATACCCACTTGGACACAAGTGCAGATGCTCTACAGAACTGTGTTAGACAGATAGAGGACACAAAGAATTCAAATTACAATCTGGGCTGGTGGAGATCACAAGCAGTCTGTAAAATGATGTCATGAAAAGAAATTAATGGGATCAGTTTGGGTTGTTAAAATGTCATGAAACGAAGTGGTACAAATCGGGTGGCATTGTAAAACATGCCATGTAGTGCAGTGTTGCGCATGTGCAGATGTCCGAAGACCAGATTGGTCAAGTGGTTCAGATCATTTCAGAAGCACAAGGAAATTATGTCATTAGACAAATGCCAGTCAAACATTACACAGTAGAAAATTACATGGAAATATGACATTTTTGTTTCATCCAGCTATTTTTGATCAAATGAAGGGAGTAGATTCTAGTGATTATGCAAAATAGTCATGGTCAGCTCAAAAAAATCGCAATCAGGTGATGATATAATAATTCTGACAGGCCTAGCAGTCATTGTTAGGTCTGTTTTTTAATCATCGTATTCCTGAGTGTCTTCTTCTACCCTGTTTCAGGGCATGTCATCAGCACACGTGTCCTGAAGTTTCTGGTGCCAGCCTCCACAGTGCCACAGGAAGCAGTCCTCAGGGGCATTTCCTGGCTCTGTGTGGACAAGATGCCAATGAGCATGCAGGTATAAGGGGTAGAAGCAGGAGTTTGTGGCTTAGTGGGTTGGAACTGTTGGTCTTTTTCCAAGGACCTTAACCCTACTTGCTCCAGGGACTGGCTGACCTTGCTTTGTGATCCTTGCTAATATGTCTCATTGGAGGAAATGTGAAATCTAATGGTGATTTGGCAAGCTAAGGGTGCAGATTCAAAGAGAATCCATGTTGTTATCACTCTTATTTAACTTGGATTGCTTCATAAAAATATATCTAGCAATATAAAATGTAAAACTCATGAAATGAGAAACATCAATATCAAACTCAACATGCAGGAGTACATTCGACCTACAAGAACTTTTGACATCCCATTATAAATCCATAGGCATCAATATGGACTTGATCCTCCCTTTTTCAGCTGTAACAGCTACCATTATACTGGGAATGTTTTTCACAAAATTTTCTAGTGTGTCTGGGAATTTTTGTCCATTCATTTTGAAGGATATTTGTGAGGTCAGGCACTGATGTTGGATGTGAAGGCCTCGCCCACAATCTCTTTCTTCCGTTCATTCCCAAGTTGTTAGATGGGGTTGAGGTCAGGGCTCTGTAAGGGCCAGTCAAACTCTTCCATGCCAAACTCACCCAACCTTGTCTTTATGGACCTTGCTTTGCACTGGGGCACAGACATGCTGGAACAAAAAAGGGCTGTTCCCCAAACTGTTCCTGCAAAGGTGGAAGCATAGAATTGTCCGGAAATAGGCATGCTGAAGCATTGAGTTCCCTTCACTGAAACTAAGGGGCCAGGCCAGACAGTATCGTGATTCTTCACCTCACAGAGCATGTCTCAACTGCTCCAGAATCCAGTAATGGTGTGCTTTAACATTACTTCATCTGACACTTGGCTTTGCACTTGGTGATATGAGGCTTGCATGCAACTTCTTGGCCATGGAAACCTGTTCCATGAAGCTCCTGGCTTGCAGTTCATCTGCTGGGGTTAGTGCTAAAGGAAGTTGGAACCCTGCAGTTTTTGTGTCAACCGAGCATCTGTGAGTTTTTCACACTATGCACCTCAACATTTGGTGACCCTGCTCTGTCACTTTAAGTGGTCTGCCACTTCATGGCTGGATGTTTGTTGTTTCTGAATGCTTTCACTCTGCAGTAATATCACTTAGTTGACTGTGGAATATCTAGAAGGGAAGAAATTTCATGAACTTATAGCAAAAGTGGAATCCTATGACCATACCATGCTTGAATTCATTGAGCTCTTCAGAACAACATTCTTTCATAAATGTTTGTAAACCTGACAAGGCTAGGTGCTTTTTTATACACAATTGTTCTGAACAAAAGGGATGAATTCAGTGATTAAGTGGTGTGTCACAAATTCTTTGGTCCATGTAGTGTAGATGACTGGTCCTTTACTGGAGGCTGGAGGTCACCAGTGTTGGAAGTCTCACATTACTGTAATTCCAGTCCTTTTGGAAGTAACGAGTAATGTAACTAATCACCTTTTCAAATGAAATAACTCAGAAGTACTGAAATTTAAATAGACTAATTACTTGTCACTTTTGTCTTGCATTAATTAACATCTTATTGGACAAATGCAGGACAGTGTTTCCCCTACCATTATATTAGGGGGTGCCCCACCCCCCCTTGAAGGTTAATTTTATTTAATTTTATTTTCTATATAGCGCCAGATCACAACAGAAGTAATTTAAGGGTTACCTTTCCTATAGAACAGGTCTATACATTGTCCTTTTATTAAACAAACTGAATAGCTTTATGCTATTTCTTATTTATACAACATCTTGTGATTTTTGTCTCTACACGGTTGCGTTTACGATTCTCCTATGCTCTCTGTATCATGCATGGCGGAGTTCCACCTCAATGCGCGCACAGACACAAATGTGCATACGTACAGGTGAGCACACCCCCACCAGCCAACAAAAAGCATGCATCGGAAAATATGTTGCGTCAGTCACCTGAAAAGACAAAAATGTCTGCGTCTGT
>JAODUD010000002.1:20384680-20395365 GCA_026784285.1 Stomatorhinus walkeri
TTTTCCCCCCCCCCCCCCCCCAAAAAGCAGTAAACCTAGGGGAGACACTTCAGGCTATTCCACAAATATTCTAACATCATTCGACTTTACTGTGATGCAATTAATGGATGATATTAGGTGCAGTGATGGATAAAACTTGACAGTTGTATTGTCTCACACTGCCAGAGCAGCAACACTAAAATAATGACATGATGTCTCAACGATGCTTGAAAATCCATCGGCAAAGCATCTGTCACAGGGACATCGCTACTGAATATTGATTCGACATTCCCCTGATGTCTGTGTGATGTATTTCAACAGCAAGATGATGTTAATGAGATCACTATGCAACATTTAGCCTTCTGTTATTTTTCTTGATTAGGCTAAATTATCCACAATAGGTTTATACTGTCTATATATGTAAAGTGCGTGTTTGTGTGTGTGTGTGTGTGTGTGTACACCACAATCATTTAACCAACATCCTGGTGATATATGTGTGCTGTCTGGATATATATATATATATATATATATATATATATATATGCGCATTAATAAGAGAATTGAAGTAACGCAAAAGTTACTTTCCCTAGTAACTACCTTTATATGCGATAATTGGTCAATTATCCCCTGGGCTTTCAGGTCCTCTTCATTCGTTGGGTCGTCACTATGTTTGACCTGATCGACTCCAAGGACAAGCTGAGGGCTGTCTATGGCTTCATCTTCAGCTTTGTGACACAGGAAACGATGGTAAGTGGAAAGCTCCCTGTTCTGTGAATGGTTACTTGTGAAAGATGTATACATGATGGGTTTTGGTTTGTATCATTGCACAGAGATGACACTGCTTCCATGTTTGAGTATGCCTTTCTTTTGGTCTATGGGATCATAGTGGGATCTGTTGTACTTTTAGGAAACCAAACTAGCTCCATGTGAGTGTGTGTACAAGGGCGTATGATAAGAGGTATGATTTTTTTTTGTGGTGTCTTACAGTGTCCATATATCTGCCATCTTCTGTACCTGCTGACCAGGAAAGAAAACGGTAAGTCATGTTTTCTTAGATCCTTGCCCTTTTAGAACATTGTCCTAGTTCTGCCTTGAAGCAGGAAGTAGGAAAAGTGCTAACAGTGCTAACCATTTACCCCTCTCCCTTCCAGTTCGACTTCACAGGGTCAGAAAGCTTCTTGATCTTCAGGGTAAAATGGTAAGCACTTCGAGCGTACGTTTTACCATAAGTGTGCTTAAAGGTCGAATGATTCAAGTGAACATGGTGGTTGTCAGTGATATTTTAACGATTTGTAGTAATATGGAACCCCCTTCACATTCACGAATTTGAGATCTGAGGTTGCGAGTTGGCCATGAACAATTAAATGGGAATATAATATATATGTATATATACTTTTTTTCAATAGGAAGAAAATCTTTCATTTGGTTCACAACACAAGCCTGTAATAATAGGCCATACCACTGATATTCTTTTCAATCTGACTTTGATTCAATCCAAGGTTTATATTGCAAATGCCAATATTCAGTGATTCAGTGCAGGTCCAACCCTGGTGGTAGTGATTGCTGGTATATCGATTGTTCTGTGTTTGGGCAACTTCCTCTTTCAACTTTCAGCTTCCCCACTTATGGGTGGCCCTGCCCAGTAGTAGTTCATATGCTGCTCCTTATAAATATTTACCTTACAAGGTCAAACATTTCAGTGTCACAATCGATTCTCAAAATAAAAAGAATCAGATGGAAGGAATCCATAGCCTGTCTTACCTGATTACAAGGACATGTTATGCTGTTTGCAGTTATTCTGGTTGCTTGTGTTTATGTTGGTTTTTCATTAACCTTTTTTAAGGTTTTGTAATATGCCTGTTGGATTACATTAGACTGTAGCTATTGATATTATTATATTGCTTGATTTATAGACCTGTCTGTATACAATCAATATCCAATAAAAATCCAGCTAAAACATAATCAATAAGCTCTGCCTTCTCAGTGTGTGACTTGATGGACTAAGTCTCTGTGCCTGTGATCGGAAGGTCGCCGATTAGAGCCTGGCTTCGGCAGAATAGCCACAGGTCCATGAGCCCCTAAGCGTGAGCACCACTGCAGGTGGCTTCCCTTTGCTGCTGTGCTTGCGTGAGTTTGCATAGATCACATTTGAGGACCAAACTGTAGTAAAACCTAAAATTTCCCTACTTTTGTCGACCACTTGGATTGGATAACTTCAGTTTTATAAAAGTTTGTGAATGCAATCAAAAAAGAAAAAATGCCAAAAGTCTTGTATTTCGGTTGGTTACTTATGCTTAAGGTTAGGAATGTGTAGAGGTTAAGGGTGTCATGATTGGGATTAGGGTTTTTCCCTTAAATGAATGGACGGTCCCCATTTAGATAGGAAGACCAACTTACAAATTACCCGCTTTCTGGAAATACCCACTGTAGTTATTTAACTAATAATAGATGGATACATCCAAAGCTCTTTTTGACCATCTGAATTGGTTGTTGTAAATTATAAGCTTATTTAGCAATGTATACAGTATTTGCCTTATTTTTTGCACTTGCCTGGCCAAAAGAAGCAAGAGAATTTCATTGTCACTGCTGCTAGTGTCTGAATGTTTATAGTTTCAAATCGCATGGTTGGTTGAGTAATCATATTACCACTGGGTACTTGATCAAGGCCCTTAAACCCAGGAACTTTAGCTATCAGTGCTGTCTGACCACAAACTCTCTTGGATAGAAGCATCTGCTAATACATAAGCTGATTGCAAATGTATGTGATCATATCTCTTGTGGTGTCGTTTCCCAGGGCCGACAGCCTTTCCTCTTGCACTTGCTGTCTTTGTACAAAATCTTCTGCCCGGATCTGGTCATCCTGTCTGTGCCAGCCAAGATGAAGGTCAGTGCTCTGCTTGAAGCGGGAGAGGGTGTGGCTATGATCCCTGCTTGACCTGCTTAATACTTAATCATGACTTTCTTTTGAAATGTACCCTCTTTCTGCTCAGAGTGGCTTCAGGAACCATAACTCTACCTGGAAGTCAGCCCTCGCCGCTGTTCAGCGGAGCAGCCGCTCCAAGCTGTGGTCAGATCTGCAGCTGAGCACCAGCGTTCACGAGCGCCCCGCTGCCAGGAAGAGGGTATGTGCAGTCGCTTCTGCCTCTGCTGTGTGGGGCTGCATGCAGATCCTGCTCAAGTGCGCAATTTTGCAGGTTCGGTTTTAACCTGAACTAAAAAGGTGACCCCACAGGCCCGAGAGCCCCAGTATGCATGCACCGCTACAAGGGGCCAACGTGTCCAACCTGGCAAAGCCCGTGTCACATTTCCTCACCCTGATTTATTGATCATCAGGTGCGCATGGTAACCAAGGGCTGGGCCTTACGGACCAAAAACCGTATCTTGGTATTAAGCAGAATAGCGATACTTGGTATCGCAGACTTTATGACATTGCTCTCAAAACAACAACAAAGAAATCTAAATCCTGTTTGGCAAATGGCTTTAATACAGATGCCTGATAACCATTGGAAGTGGCTTAACTGGAAAGGTCCTCTGTTTATGGCATTAGCCTTCAAATTAAAAACATACTGCCGATTACTTTATTATATTTTTGCATTCTGAACCTTCTGTAAGTTTTTAAAAGCTAAATCAGCCACGTAACACGTTACTTTACATTAAAATTCACCCGTAAAAAAATCTGGATAGCTAAGATTTTGTTGAAAGATATTGCAACCGGAAAACTGAACAGAAAGTTAACTTTACCGTGGTGTCATAGTTAGGGTTTAAACCTAAACCCACTTTCGGCTATACCTCCTTGGTATTCTCACTTGATGATGCATGTGGGGATACGCTGATCTATACTGAAATATTCCAGAAAGCAGGTTCCAGTTTAAACCTTAAGTACGGCACCGTGGTGAAGTTAGCTTTATATGTAGTTTTACGGCTGTAATATCTCTCAATGTTTGTGTGTGCACTTCACGTTCAATAGCCCAGCTGTCTTGTTTGAAGTCAGTGGTGGTGAATGAACACAGTGCAGTTATTAATAAACATGTATAAACACACATAATATCAAAGTTACATGATGTACATTGCCCCCCATAGTTTAATGCTTAAAGCACACTTTACAGGATCGTGCAGGTTTATCCTTGCTGTCAGGTTGCAGCAAATAGCAGGCGGCCAAGTGCAGTGGGATCGCAAAACTATTGCGAGGGAATGCAAAACTATTTTTAAAAATATTCACCCACCCCCCCTGACCTCTTAGGGGCTCCGTACATTTCCCCATTAGTCAGTGCACTTCTTATATTGCCGATTTGGGCATGTTAACATCATTGAAAATTGCGGGGCTCTTAATGAGATGGTATACATTGATACACTGATATCACAGTAGATTTGGACGGTATCTCATGCTACCCCAATACTGCCCAAGCCTACATCTAACCAAGAGATTTTAAAACGCATAATATAACCAGGGCTCACAAAATTGCTAGCCCATCATCCCAGGACAAGGTTGGGCAAAGCCTTGTTATATGTTGGTAGCCCAGTGGGGGAAAATCTGATTACCATCAGAATAAGTCAAATAATATTCCCTCCTCTATTCACCTTTATTGCTCTTTTGATTGTCTATCTGAAGGAAAACCATTGACCACTGATTTATTGATCATGGTAATGGTTTGTCCACCAAGGTGTGTCCACTTAAAGTCTTTAATTATAGGAGGGTTTGTTTATTGTGTGGTTGCCTTGTGACAGCATCTTAGTGCTTTGTTGGTCATGGTAATAGAGTACTCCAAACACGCTAAAGCAATCAAGATAAATTAAATACGGTTTTATTATCACACCCATCATATTCGGTATATTGCACATGGTGACGTGAAGTAACGTAAATGTAAACATTATGTAAAAGCAAATGATACCATGAGAGAACTGAAAATGCTGGGTGGGACCCACACAGCGAAGGAAACATGGTTGTGACCCACCCACTAGTTGTTTTGAGGATATCGTTATCTGTTTTTTTTAAAATGTCGTGGGTAACACTGAAGCAAATTGAAGTAACAATCTGGAGGTTTCATTTTTTATTTGTGGAGGAATAAGTGTGGACAAAATATTTCAGTGTATTCATGGGTAGTTACAAGTTTACGTCATGCGTATTTTTCATTTATTGTTATTTTCATCATATAATGGTAATGCTAAGCAATTGTTTCTGTGCTGTAATGTTAATATTACAGTGCTATGCCTGTTTTTACAAATTGTTTATCGATAGCGGGAGATAATGGATGGATGGATTTATCGATTTATTTTATCCCTGGATGGGCGGCTGCAGAGACTGACAGACTGCTGTGTCCCAGGTTCGCTGCTGGTGCGAGTTAATGTTGCCTCTGTAATACATATTGTCTGGTTTGCCAAACTTGAAATAAGAATGGCCTTTAGGCTATGTTTTTTAAAAAAAAAAAATATATATATATATATTTTATTATTTTGCAAGTGTGTGTGTATGATTTTTAATATTTTTTGGGCTAGTCAAATTTCATTTTGGGCTACCAAGGACTACGAGGGATTTCAAAAATGGAACAGAAAATGGAAAGAAGCGCGAAAGACATACCATAGATTTTTGTCAGTAACGGTCAGATGGCAGTTGGCTTCTGAAAGAAGGCATTATTCAGGCTGGTTTCTCTCTTCAGCTGGATTTTTGGCTTACCCTTAGTGTTTTTCATCTTTTCTTGTAATTGTTTCCAGCTCCTCCTAGTGGTCAGGCAGCATAATGCGCTAGTATTCATATCGAAGTGTTATTTACTTAATTTATGAAACATATATTTAATATTTATGCACAGCAAATGGGCCAGAGAAAAGAGTGGAGGGGGCCGGACGTGACCTGCGAGCTGCCAGTTGCCCATCCCTGTTATTGGCTGTTGCTGTTAGTTTAATCCATAAATAGGCCTGTTTATTTCAAAGTAGTATAATTAATGGAAATATTTTACAGTATCATTTTTCTATCGTTATCAAAGTCATAATTTAGGTTTGTTGGGATAGTCTTGTGAGTGATACATGTGTGCATGAATGTTTTTTTTCCATCTTCTGTTCACCCATCAAAGTGTTTGGGGGCCAACTTTCAGGCTGGCTGTGGTTGCAATGTCAAAAAGACACACCGGCCCCCCATGTTTCCTGTTCTCCCTCAGAAGCTGAATGGGTGCATTAGCATCCCACCTATCAGCTCCACGCTTCACAGCAGCAGCAAACCCCTCGGCAGCAGAGTCTTCCCCTTGGAGCAACTGCGCACCTTCCCCCAGCTGCTGGAGAACATCCACCAAATCGAGGTGACTTCCGAGCTCTGTCCCTCACCCTTTAGTGACACTGTCACATTCCTTATGGTTTCAGTCTTACTATCTGACTGATTTAACATTTGCCTTCTGGATCACTCTGCTATATGGCGGAATGTGGAAGGAAGACAGCATAGTGGACAAGGGTCCAGGTAAAAAGAGCCAAAACTTCAGTTCACATTAAAAGTGAATGAAAATGCAGAACATAAACATTACCATAGCATGACTGCAATTAAACTACATCTGAAAAGACATTCACCAACTTGCCCAATAATGCAAAGTTAGCTGTAGATAACCATTAAGTTTTTCCAGTAGCGCCATGCCAGGACTGACATATCCACTGGTCAAAATTACATATATATACAACTGGCAAGTACGCACGCGCCGGGTGTGTAATATTTTTGAGTTACATTTTTTTGATGAGTAATGTTTAGGCTGATGCTATTTAAGTGCTGGTTCTTAAGTTAGTGTTATCTGAAATATTATTATTATTATTTTTACAAACTATTAAATCACTACACTACAAATCATTGCTAATTAATATTTTTTAACTATTCGATGGGTTTTTGCTTTGTAGATTTGCAGTTTTACAGAAGACGTGCATATTCATGAACAAGCCATTTTTTAATGTCAACTGTGGGAGAAAAAACAAAACAAAGCATTTAATTTGTTCTTTAACGTTTCAGATGTAAACACATTTGCAATGCAGTGCACTAAACATTGGCTAAACAGCGTATTTTTAATCGGCAAATGTTGAAAAAATGTAAAATAAAAACATTTGACTATCAGTATTGCGATATAATAATGCATCACAAAATGGTAAACTGAATTGTGATTTATTTCTTAATTGTAGTATTGATACAGCTTTACACAGCAGTCCTGACAAATCTTTGTTTTGGCTCAATATCATGTGTATGTAATCGAAAGTGTGTAGCTCATGTGTATCTGGAATTTGCATGTTCTTCCTGTGCGTGTGTGTGTCTTTTTAATTCATTTAAATGAATGGAAGTGCCTAAATTGCCCTTATGTGTGACTGAGAGTGTGTGCACCCTTTTAATTATTAATGTAACTGATAGTGGTAGCCCTGATTTCCATGGATATGAAACCATTAGACTGTTCCCGATTCTGGCCCTTTGGGCCAGTTTGGAAAATATTTGACAAAATCACATTTTTGTTTTTCTTCTCAATTTACTTTTTGTTATGTACATGGTAGGCTTGTCACGATACTTAAATTTCAAATTCGATACCGATACTAAGGCTGGTGCTCGATACTCGATTTTCGATACTACAGGGGAAGAAAAAACAAACACAAGAACCGTTTTTTTAAAAAAAAAGTCAGAACACCACCAAAAAATGACAAACAATACAATGAAAAAATAAACCTAATAAATAGAAAAAAGGCCATTAACATTGTAAAATAAAATATTTTTAACGGTGTAGACAGGGTTCTGGTCCGTACTCGGCAATAGCCCTGTTGAGCTTTTGTGCCTTTGGTGATTTGGTACTGTATTTCCGCTGTTGTTCAAACAGTGCTGGTAGGGTGGGATGTGTTTGTCGGTTTGTGGCTGTTTAGGTTTGGCTGTTGGTTCCCTTCTCTCAGCCTGGAATTATAAGACATACACATAAGACGAACAACGGAGTTTTATAGGTTTGGCACCATGGCCAAAAATAAAGAAGTAAATGAACGAATAAATGAAAGAAAAAAATATATATGTATGTGTGTGTACACGAATAAATAATGATCGAATAAAGGAAAGAAATGCATTTTAACGTTTTTGAAACAAACTAAAAAAACGCACTCCACGCTTTGCTTGGCGCAGCAGTGAAAATATATGCGCGTTGTGCAATTAGATGATTGTAAAACGCGGAGAGAGAAGCGAAGACACAGCCGTTCTTGTAGTTAACTTACTTCAACAGTATTTCTTGACAGTGGCACTTAAAGTATTCATATTTTCATATTCATATGTTTGAACAACAACTTTACTCTCCTCTTGAAATTTCGCGTATAATTCAGAGTAATGGTCTTTCAAATGCTTCGCTAAATTTGTCGTGCTGCTAGTTTTGGTTGCGACAACTTTGAAGCACTTCTTGCAAATGGGCTTGTCCACATCTTTTTATTTTCCTAGTTCATATGCGAACTATTTACAGACAGTGCTCCTGCTTTTTATATCCTCTATCAAGCTTGGTGCTGTCACTCATGTAAAACAATGGGTCCTCCACGTAGCCGTTATCTGGGGGAGGGGTTGCCCGTTGCAATGCCTGTTAAATTGTTGTAGTCTGCCGGTGATTTCCGTGAACTTGCAGATGCAAAACTGGAATTTAAGCATCGATACCAGTGCTAATTGATATCGACCTCGATACTAAATTTCAGTATCGATTAGTATCTGAGAATCGATTTTTTTGACAACATTAGTACATGCTTTATTTTAGTAGATGTTAATCTATTTCTAATGTTTTCCGAGTCATCTCATTAGTGTCAGACATTAAAATGCTCAAAAATGTATACATATTTTAGTTTTTTTCCAAGACTGAATGACTTTCAATCACAATAGATTCTTGGATGCATCTTCATGGATCGTGCCATATTTTATTCCACAAGATGGAGCTGTTTTACTACGGCAGGGCTTTTTATTTGTATTTATATTAATTGCAAATTAGATTAAATAAAAGTTGACAACTCTGGACATATTTGCCAACAAAGCATTATACAGTTAACTGATTTAAGGGCAAAATAATGAGTGATTATTTCATCTTTTTGTGGTTCATCATCATCGTGCCAAATTTGATTCAGTTATAATTCTAATGTATTAATGTACGCCTTGATTGGCCATGGGACTTTCCCACCAGGTAGCATCATCAATTAGCTGATTAAGAGTCAGCGTAGTGCTTTTAGGGGCATGTACACAGGCGTGCACACACATACGCGCACACGTCCAGCATTTGTCTGTTCAGTGGCCTTACTCTAGCTGTTTCTGAGAAAGGAGCCCAACATCATAAGAGGCTGAACTGGTACAGTGGGCAGAGCAAAACGACAGGACAGCCATGCATAGTCAATCTTCCATTTCCTGTTTGAGGGAGGGTTCCATGGTGTCTCCAGCAGGCCGTGTCTTTTTTTTTTTTTTTTTTAAGTTACAGACAAGCTCCCTTATTCTGAGACAGCTGTGCATGGGATAGCTGAATAGGCATATGGAATGTCCCACTGTCACACCCTGCGTGGCTAATGGACCGCGCCGATCGGCAGAAGCATGGCAAATGAGCGGTCGGTCTTGGTGTGGGCCGCGGGGTGCCATAGTGGGCAGGGGCCCCCTCTCGCGTTGAGCAGGTGTCCACTTTACGGGCTCCAGGAGGGGCCCGCAAGCTGCTTAACCTGAAATGTCTCCACTGGCCTCCTGTGACTGATTCTTCACCCCCCCCCCCGACTGCTTTCCAGCTCCCGGCCCAGATGGGCTCCATGCTGGGCTCCTCGCTGGCGCTACACTTCCTGGACTGCATGAGGGACAGCTGCGCTTTCCTGAGGCTCAATTACTGGCTGGGCAGCACGCTTCACGAAGGTGAGTCTGGGCCGCGGCTCGTACCAAACCCACACAAGGCCGCTTGATGATCATGGCTTTCCCTGGAAGTCTCTTCCTGAGTTGGCGGCGCCTTAAATAAAGCACAATGCATCATCTCTATTGTACATCTTTAATGCATTGATTTAATGAGCATAATGGCTGCAGTCTCAATTTTTAATTAAAATGCTGCTGGGCAGGACAGAAACGGCCAGGTGCTTGTGGCCAGCGTGCTTTAGTGTGTCCTCTTCCAAGAATAATCATTTTAATGAAATTCCATTTGCGTGCTTTTATGAATTCTCTCCTGCCTGTGCTTAATGGACTATGCACTATATATACTGTATATAAAGAACAAAATAATAATAAATTCACTAATAATTCACCAGTGCACTTTATTTTACTTCAGTCATACACTTTCAGTGTGAAATGCTTTGACAGTATTTTTTTTATGCGTCGGTTATCCAGGAGAGTCCCTACTGAGTAAGAAGTCTGACTGGGCTGTGTTGACTTTCCCTTTAATGCTGTGAGATGGTGCAAAGTGGCCAGGCTCATTTTCTCCTGTTTGCTGTTTGCAGTTGTATGGACAGTAAATGCTTTACTTTTTGTTTTTATTCTGTCAGTTACATAAATAAAGCTGGTGCCTCCATCCAGTTATTTTTGACAAGCAGTGTGTTGACAATGATTAATGGAAAAGTTCCATTCTTACGGGTAGGGCCGTCACGATCATGAACTTTTAACTGACAATTAATTGTCGTACATATAATTGTGATTAACGATTTAATTCTTTTTTCTGTTCTTTGTATAAAGTGAACATATTCATAGTTTAATAGTACACCTTATGAAGAAACCCTGTTTATTCACTTTGAAC
>JAODUD010000002.1:20395465-20408621 GCA_026784285.1 Stomatorhinus walkeri
ATGTACAGGGCAGGAGAGAGTCAGACATAAATAATCAGTAACCAGTAATAATTACCAGACTAATCATGACAATACAAGTCAATATCCTTTTCACACATAACCGATCATGCTCATTAATGGCTAGGCAGATTCCGTGCAAGATACACTGACATGTTCGCTTTATCTTGTTTAAGGCCACATCTCACTGGGGTCACAATGTTTCCAGCTAATTCTCTCAAAGGCTCTACTTGTCGCACAAATGCAGAGGTACTTCTGAGCTAACTTTGCAATGCAAGGGAACCTTGCTTGATTATCACGCCTTCACATTAGGGGATCCCTTGAAGGATGCAAGACCTGTTCCTGCAAGGACCGAGTTAGTTCATTAACAATATGCACTAATTTTGGCACAGTCTGGGCAGTAATTTCTTTTCGACAATATCGTTACGCTGTCTGTTAACGAGCATCATTTGGCTCCTTCATGTTTATATTTAGTAACTCGATCAAAAGCATTAGTGATAGCCAGTTGTTTGACCTATTTCGGCATACTGGGTGGGAGGATGAATCCGGAGGTAGTGTTGTAGATTTGTTGTTTTGGCGCTTTTGACTGACAGTTTTCTTCCACAAATTTGGCAAATCGTTTCAGTCAGGTTACCAGGCTCCCCCTTTTCATTTGGCTTGAAACCTTGAAACCGCAGAGTTGTCTCGTTTGCCTTTGAAACTAAGTCCTCCACGATTTCTCTGCTAGAGTGGGACGGTGTGTGGCTAAACAATAGCAGCGTAAAGAAAAGACGTCATTAATCGAATCAATGAAATGGGAATAACCGAACGATAAAAAATAAGATACTGTACAAGCACAAATGCAAAACTGTACTGCCAAAACTATTAAATAGTGATTAAAAACATTTCAATTTATGGGTGTATAACAATTATGACGATTATCCAAAAAAAGATCGCGGTCAGCTCAAACTATCGCTATCAGGCAATTAATTGATAATTACGACAGGTCTACTTACGGGTCTTTTTGGGAGTGGCTGTTTCTCACGTGGTCGAAAACCTACGTTTATTTTAGAAACTTGTTGGTTTTGTTGAGTTGAATTTTGACTCCCAAAGGATAAACTTCAGGCCAAGCATTCATTTATGACAAATCTGACAATATTTTATCCTGTGAATAACTTGGAAATATTTTTTATTTTTTAATGGTCGATGCTTCTGCATTTTTGGGTAACTAAAAGTAAATACAGGAGTTATTGCAATTAAGATTTTGTAGCACCAAAAAGTTCATGGCTGCTGGTGTAGTGTATGGTTGTGGATTTGGACTCTGTGCCTGTGATTGAAGATTACGAGTTCAAATCCCAGGGTCGATAGTGATGTCACCGGTGGACCCTTGAGCGCTCTTAACCCCAGTCGCTCCAAAGACTGTCTAACCATCACTTTTTTTAAAACAAAAGCATCTACTAACTTAACTGCCACATAAGTGTGAAAAATGGACCCTCTGAAAGTCTGAGGCCCTCAGTTTTCTGGATGCTGAACTTGTCATTCATTGTTCGCAGGTCAGCCCTTGTTAAAACTTATTCATTCGTGACTCTTCTTCATGTCAACAGAGTTTCTCTTCCACAAGGACACGGTGGTACAGGATGCGCCTGAGGTCATCCAGTTCCTAGACACTCTCATCAGCGTACAACACTTCCTTCAGGTGGGTGGCGTTCTGCCTCCCCCTCCTCCCCCAGTGTTTGAAGCAGAGCTGCAGGTTTCCCCAGATCTCACTATGGGGACTTCATGTCTGACTGATTGTGTGCTCTGCTGTGGTTAAACCCCTCCTGTTGCTCTTTGCCCTCCTTCCAGGAGGGCTTTACAGCCACAGAGCTCTTCCTGTACAAGTTCCTGAGAGTTTGGGATGGCTCGCTGCTCCGCCCCCAGGTGCTGGGCCTGTTGAGTGACATCCCTGTGGTCCCGTGCTCTTGTGAGTCCCGCCCCCTTTCCAGTGAGATGTTCCGCTCTGCTTATAGAGCTGTCATGGGAGCAGTTTCTTTGTTCCCACTGTGTGTTTTTCCTTTTCCCCAGGTATCAAGCCGTGTCTTTTTGAACCTCTGATGCAGCTTTTCTTCACATCTTCTTTATTTTTCAAGGTATTTCAGAAGCATTTCTTCTATTCCAGGTTTATTTTTCAAAACTACTCCGGTGCTATACATTCTGAATTGCTCACGCTTCAGAAAATGGTGTCAGAAAGTATGTTGTCTAGCTCTTAGGGCTGTGTCCGTTGATAACATTGATTATCGGTAATAAAAATAGATTTCTGTGAATTTTGGCATTGACTGGTTGCATTTTTTCGGATTACTGTGTATATTGCGACATAACCACCTAGGTCATACTTAATCTTTCTGCGTGCTGTTACAAACTGTGCTCAGGTGTACACGTGGACTCTTCTCCATGGATGCAGATGGTGTACACCATTGATATTACACCAGACCAGCAGAGGGCAGATGTATTGCAAAAACACAAATATACGCGATGTAGTGAAATGGGTATACTGTTATGAACAGTTTTAAAGTTGTTTCTAGATGGTATTAAGGTAATACAGTATACTGCGGTATATTGAAATTAGCTGGGAGCATCATCTCCTGCTTGCTGAATTTTTTTTGCAGTGATTTCAAAATGCTGGATTAGTGCTGCTTTGGAAAATGTCGTCAAATGCTGCATACTGTGGTGTAAAGTAGAACTGCATGATATTGCATAGCGATAAGTGAAATATCCGTGAGTGGCATTATGATATTTATAAACAAAAATGGAGATTTCTGTGCCACTTTGGCACTTTTAAATAGAGACTGACTACACTGTAAAGTTTTTGTTCTGGTTCAACCAATAGATTAGTTGATCTCATGACTATCAGGGTTTTGCAGCTGTATGCGCTGTGTTTATATAACTGATTTTTAAATACCCCCCCACTGCAGTGCAGCGTTGTGGAGTGTCTGAACAGCATGCTGCAGAAGTGGCTCACCTGGCACTCTGTCTACGCCTTCGAGGACGAGCTGGACATCAGCGTGACCAGCCAGACCCCACTGTCAGTACCCCCTTACTCATGCACAGTACATATTTTCCCATTGTTGCCTGCAGTTTCCCGATTCACAGCTAGTGTTTCTGCTGCAATAATAAGTATCGTCCCCCCAGCTGATGGCTGCTCCTGGCATGTGGGCAGCAGCCTTGATTTCTTAACTGCTTCAGTGCCTGCCTTTGTCTCCGTCCGGGTGGGGCTTATTGTCAAAGTACCGGAAAATCTTTCTCGGCTCAACACATACTAGCCTTTCTGCTGCCGTACTCCACCGCCTCCGCTTAGGTGCACGCGGCCGACCTCTCCCTGTATTTATGGTCCACATCTTGCCGGAATGAGGAGGCTGCAGGATGTCGCTCATTTATAGCCCTTGTCACAAGGTCTAAACCAGGGACGCCCAGACTTTTTAAACTCAAGCTCTACTTCTCAAGTGGCCAGTGTGCCAAGATCTACCAGTTCAGATAGGGAGCCATAGCTATTACCCTTTTACTCTGTTATTACTCTAGCTATTGCCTTTACACATAGTTAACATGCACACAGCAAATCCAGACAAATCCAGGTAATTCTCCAAATTGAAAAAGTGCAAATAAATGTATTTCTCTACCTTAGTTGGACCGCTGGCACTGGGAAGATGCGGCTTGGTAATAATTGACTGCTCTGCTGCTGATTGACTTTTCATTTCTTGCACTTTTCGGATGTGTGTGGCTGTTATAGCAGGGAACTCGGGCTCGTAGCTTTTGTGCATCGAAAATGATACATTTTTGATCTTTTGGCTTCTGAGATCTTTGCATGCTAAATGTTTACAGTACACTATTAGTTGCACACTCAAAAATAGGCGTGCAAGTGCACGGACGCTTGCGATGCACTTCACGATCGATCGAAAATTACCTGGTCTAAAGTCTTACCTGAATTTTTTTGCCTCGAAGAATATGATTGAGGTTCACCAGTTGAGTGCTGAAATAAGATTTCAGAAAACCTGGATGAAAGGGGGTTGGAAGAGTTTCAGATGCATCTTTTTCTGCATAAGATTTGTGAGGAAAGGCATTGTACCATCTGATATCCTGTTCAGTTTAATACAAGGGGGTGATCGGGTATCTGGGTTTGGATTGTTGCGTCACAGACCCTCAGCAGCATGTGTCGGTTTACAGCCAGACAAGCCCCTTACGCTTGCTGTCTCCCCCTTCAGGAACATGACCCTGTCTGGCCTGATGGACTCCGTCATGGCTCTGGTCCAGTTTGTGGGCCGCATTTCCACCATTGGCCTGCAGCTGGAGCAGTACCACCCCCTGCTACTCAACTTCACCCTGGACTTTTATGAGACGGTACCTTTTAAGAACAATTTTAAAAACTCCTCCTTCTGTGCCATTGGGTATGTGGAGTATTGCATGTGTTCAGGCTATGGACTGACCAGTGCAGACACACCCTGTATTTCTAGTCCTGTTTGAAGGACCTTTCCCACCTTAGATGTGTTTGTATTCTTCTCTCTCTAAGGTCAGTGACATGTTCCTGAAGTACAGCATGCCCCTGGTGGTCCTGCCACCGGCAGGGGTGTTTTACCCAGCCCTCCATGCTACAGAGCCCGTGAGTGTGGACAAACTCTGCCACATCATGTACAGGTGAGCTGACCTCACCCATCCCCCAGTAGAGGTGGGCGTTATGAGCAAAATATCAGATCACAATTTTCTTGGTTAGAATCATGATCCATGATAGGTCTTTTTTTGTTACCCAATAGAGCTGTCACAATTACTTGATTAATAAAAAGCATTCATTTAAAATTTCTGTGATCGATTACTCAGCAATATGGTAGAGCTGGGAGGTACGACCAAAAATTCATATCCCGGTATTTTTTAAACTTCACAGTATACGACTGTATTTTTTTTTTTTTTTTAAGTATGCCTGGGCGTTTACCACATTTGACAGGATTTTGCAGGACACATTTTTGTTTAGCATTTTTGCATTGTTCCCACATTAACTATATTATTTTATTAGCCATTGCCTCTATCTGTTACCTTAATGATAACATGCGGCTAACGTGTTTGTTGGCTAACTGCTTATAGATTAATGACTAATGTTAAGGTGTGCGCCGGCCATGTTAACATTTTTGTTTAAAGTGCTTAATAGTTCAGTGTTGCTGGAACACGAGCTATACTGACCTCGCATAATTTCTCATAAGGACCGGAATGTCGGTCTTTAAGATTCTTCACTAGGTTTGACGTGCTACTTTACTTCGTCGCCACAACACTTATCGACATCCTTAGCTTTTCGATGTTCGTCTGCAAAATACTTCCAAATGGCACTTTTGCGTTTTTTTTTTTATTATTAAAACAGCATGCAAAATGCCTTCAACTGCAGCTTATGCCATGTTCAGCCAACTCGGTATTTGTGTGTTAACCAGTGCAAATGCGTTCTGTGGCTATTGAGAGGAGGGGAGAGGCTGCGTGAGTGTGCTGTAGCCGTGCTGTGTGAAGTGTGGCGAATGATGCAAAAACCGCACTATTGGTATCAATAATAGTGAAAATGAGTATCTAATCAGATACTCATTTTTAATATTAATTAGTATTTGTGAATCGGTGTTTGACAACCCCAGTGTCTTCTTATTTTCAAATCCAGTGTCAGCTATATCTTTCGTTTCTGATCTTTTGCGGTACATGTTTAGCAGTGAAAAAGGTCCCCCCTTAAACAGTTTCCGAACGTTGTGTAGACTGTTTAAACCGGCATTGCGGTATAAGAGAAATTCACATCATAACAATGATGAAAAATGGTTTGCAGTATGAGCCGATATACCACCCAGCACTACAATATGGGTGAAGGAGGACAGTGTGTATAGGGTGAGGGACCAAATAAAGAGTGAAATCATTATTTGTGTGGAAGCACTTCACATTAAAACTGAATGAGAATGCAGTTTTCGGTCAGTATTGCAGATCAGAACTTAAATATCAGCACAGCACAACTGTAATACAAACAAATGTTAAAAGAAGGAACTCAGATTTGATGGAGTTGCCCAATAATGCAAGGTAAGCCATAGACATTTGCCATTTAGCCTCTGAGTAGCTTGGCCTGTCTTTGTGATCACTTTCATTTAAATTATTTTTGCTCAATTTCTATGACTCTGGTACAGTACGTCACAATAATCACTGATAAAATGAAAGTTAACCCTTTTGCTTAGCCACATCATTTTATATAATATTAATATATATTTTTTGTGAATGTATTGTGTTGCCACCGAAAAATACTGGAAAAATTTCTCATTGCAATATTTGGAGTTTTTGCTATTATTTAGGAATTTCAAATAGAACTCATCTAATAGTGTCTGGCAAAAAAGTTAGTTGTGCCAACAGACACAAAGCAGAGCCAACAAATCATTGTCTCTCTGTGGAATACAAAATATTTCCATACAGTGGACGATGAATGTCTTTTTGTTACCTGTTCTTATTCACTCTTTTTCCCCTCTTCAGTTATTTTTGTTTAATTTCTCACAAACACCCCAAAAGCTCCATGAGTAAGTCCAACAACAGGGATGAGAATGATTGTGATTTTCTCAGAGCACATACAAAGCTCATACAAAAGCAGTGGCAGAAAACTTTATACTTTTCAGACTAGTTAAATGGAACCATCATTAAAATTGCAAAACTTAAGTGTGGTTTCGTATGAGCTGAGTCAATTTGTTTTGGTTTATTCTGTCATTATAATAATAGTGCTTATTAGTGCACTTGTACCTGGGCATTCATTGGAAGCTCAGCCTAGCAAGCTTCCTTGTAAGCACGTATATTTGTAATGTGATGTTTGGCTCACATGTATATCACTATGGACAAAAGTGTCTGCAGAGTAAATGTGCTGTATAGCCTGTAATGCGATCCTTACCTCCCTCCCCCACCCCAGAGAATGTAGCATGATGCAGAATAAGTTTTACAGTTGGTATTTGAAGTCTTGATTTTTAACCTTGTCTTTTATTCTGATTTCTGTTTCCGTTGAACTTTTGTTTCTGTTCATGTATTTTTTTTAGGTACAGAAAAAATCTAATATCTGCCAAGAGTCAAGAGCAGGATGAAAAGGTATGGACCGCCTTCCATGTCTCCTGTGAACTGTCTTTTTAAATCCATCCATTTGGCCACGTTGGAGACCGGCTTATGAGGCAAAACGGTCATGGTCAGCCAAGGCGCTGCTTGGCCATGGCGCCTGGTTTACTCTGGGGTCCCTGTTGATAGCCACTCCTAATGGTTCACAGTAAATGTCAAAAAGATCGCAGCAGGGTGCTAAAATGTCAGACAGTGCTATTTTAACAGCGGCTAAGGGGTCAGGGCTTAAAGCTGCCTGTGAGCTCAGCCCCCAAAGGGAAACTTTGGCAAAGGGGTTGAGGTGTAAATCTGGTCGCGAGCTCGCAACCAGAACGGGAACAGCGATGAGGGGATCGGGGCGTCATGCTGCCCGCAAGCTCACATCCAGAAGGGGAACGGTGATGAGGGGATCGGGGCGTCATGCTGCCCGCAAGCTCACATCCAGAAGGGGAACGGTGATGAGGGGATCGGGGCGTCATGCTGCCCGCAAGCTCACACCCAGAAGGGGAACGGTGATGAGGGGATCGGGGCGTCATGCTACCCCCAAGCTCGTACCCAGAAGGGGAACAATTCAATTGAAAAACAAACAAATCTGTTAGGGGGAATATATGGGGAAAGAAACATACAATAGGCTGGTTGCATAAGTGTGCACATCCTTAAACTAAATTGCAATAATGTCAATTTCGTTTTATTTAACATCCGCTCGCTTACGAGCAAGGGTCCTCTTCTTCAGGATCTCTTGACGGACCGTAAGTTGGATTTTCTCTGTCTTACTGAAACCTGACAACAACCTGGAGACTTTTTACAACTTAATGACTGTACTCCACCGGGATTTGCTTATGTTTGTCAGCCCCGTGATCTAGGAAGAGGTGGAGGTCTCGTGACAATTTACAGTAAAAAGTGGAATGTTTCACTGGTGTCCACACCTTTTTATCGCTCGTTTGAATCAATCTCCATATAATTGAATGGATCTAATCCGGTCATAGTTTCTACTGTTTACCGTCCACTTAACCCTAATAATGATTTTATAAATGAATTTTCTGCTTTTATTTCTTATTTGTTCACAATGCCCCAACGTAATAGTACTTGGAGACTTTAATATACACATGGACGATCCTAAGCCTATTTTGACCAAGTACTTTACATATTGTCTTGATAGTGTTGGACTGCAGCAATACATTCATGTACCCACCCATTCTAAGGGTCATATATTGGATTTGGTCTGTTGCTCTGGTATTACTCCTCGTAACTCTGAGGCAGTTGATTTTCCTATTTCCAATCACAAGTAAATTTCTTTTACCACTAGCTTAACTTTATATAAAACTAAACTGCCACATGTTATTACATTCCTTAACGTTAAGTCTGTTGATCTCATTTTGCTTTGCAATGGTATTTGAACAGTTCTTCTACTGATGAATTGGTTTCCTTGGATAATAATGGTCTTCACACACTTTTAAATACCCTAGCTCCTATAAAATCCCGGACTGTTTATTTTACTCATTTTGCCCCATGGTTCACACCTGAGATTCGACAATTGAAATCAAAAGGTCGTCGTTTGGAACGTCTCTATAAGAATACTGGACTTGTTGTTCATAGAGATATGTACAATGACCATATTCTTAACTATAAGGATTCAATTTCTAGTGCAAAATCCAATTATTATGCTAGTTTAATCATGGCTGGTGAGGGGAACACTAGAGTTTTGTTTTCTTTAGTAAACTCTACTCTGTGACCACCGGATATGTTCCCCTCGCATTTTTATTGTACTGAGTTTTGTAATTCTTTAATGCAATTTTTTCTTGATAAAATAGACAAGATTCATCAAGAATTGATTACTACCACCTCTTTGAATATGACCTCACTACCATTAACTTCTTTCTCTCATTCTCTTTATTTTTGATACCTCAGAAATTCCCACGATACAATACGATACAATTCAGTTTGATACTGGGGATAATAGTTGAAAAGATGAAATTTCACACAATCATTTACATTTCAATGGATTAAAAAAGGCAAATATAATTAGCATTTTTTCCATATTTTATTGGGAACTGTAAACAAAATCTAGTGTAGTGAAGTATGTCCCTTAAATCAAGCAAAATAAAGTGCAATAAGGTAAAAATAAAAACTTTGGATGGATGTAGATTAACATGGTGACTAATTTTTATTTTGAATCAAGTCTTCTCCAGACAAATACAAAAGTGTAACAAAAAGTATGTCCATTCTCCCCCATTCATTTTTATTCCCTTTCCTAAGTTTAATATAAAATAAATTGAAGGCTAACTAGGTGACTCGGTCGCTTGCAGCAGCTTGAGTGGTTGAATGCCTCATCCATCCACTATTTTTTATGCCATACGATCTACCTTTGCAATCGATCTATTGGGCACCCCTGGTGTAGACCATGTATACGTCAGAGTGGATCATGAAAACAATACTGGAACAGGCGAGAAAATAAAAACGCATGTATCGATATTTATGCGGTCACATTGATGCATTGGATCATTTGCCATAAAATCAATGTATCGATACAAATCGATGTATTGTTACACCCCTACCTTCTTTGTCTCCTTTAATTACTTCCATCATTCACTCTTCTCTTACTACCGGTATTGTTCCTTCATTGCTTAAATCAGCTATTATAACTCCTATACTCAAGAAACCTGGTTCAGATCCCACTGATATTCATAACCTTCGTCCAATTTCTAATTTACCTTTCCTTACAAAAATTCTTGAAGAAAGTCGCATTCCAGGTTCATACTCACTTGGCTAACAATAATCTTTATGAGCAATTTCAATCAGGTTTCTGTTCATGGCATAGAATTCATCTGCTAGAAAGCTGAAGATAATGAGGAATTTCACCATTCAGCACGACAATGACTTCAAACATTCATCCAAAGCAGCAAAATAACAACTTCACCAGAAGAAACTTAAAATTTTGGAATGGTCTAGCCGGAGCCCAGACCTAAATACAACTGAAAATCTATGGGGTGACCTAAAGAAGGCCGTGCACAAGAGATGCCCTTGCAATCTGACAGCTTGGAGTGCTTACGCAAGGAAGAGTAGATAAATATCAGCGGTCAAGGTGTGGCATGCTGATGAACTCCTATACAAAAAGATGTGGTATGCGGATGAACTCCTATACAAAAACACTGAATCAAAAGGTGCTTCAGCAAAGTATTTGTTTTAGGGTGCACACTTATGCAACCAGCTTATTGTACACTTTTTTGTATCCCCCCACCCCAACAGATTTGTTTTTCAGCTTAATTGTATGGGTTATAGGTCACATTAAAGGTGAGAAGTTTTTAAATCATTTATCATGATCTATTTTTTTACATCACAAAAACCTGACACGTTAATGGCTGTGTACACTAACAAATTACTAGCATTTGCTCAGTATCTTCTCTCTTCTGCTGTATGAAGATGTCTTTAATAGTTCTTGTTTACCTTCTCCCACTCATTTTTGCTCACAAATGTTCACCACACGGTCTCCGTGAGTCTGACTGCAAAGACAAAAGGAGCTCATGCAAAAGGAGTGGCAGTAGTTTTAAACCTTTTTTAAATCCTACACTCCATAATCATGAAAAAAATGTTTTTAATGTAACTTACTGTCTTAGGCCAGCAGACTAATACGATCCTTGAAATGTGAATAATATGCAATGTCAATATTGCATGTTGTGCAGCTCTACTAGTAAAAATCTAGTAAATAGTACAAGGTACACTTCTAGATTAGTCATGGAAAATGAGAACCATGCAAAGTTTTCTTTTGTACCAAGCAGCAAAAAAGTAGCAAACATGTTTGATTTAATTTGCCTAACTTGACATTACAAGTCCCACCATGTGATTATTTCGCATGCATGTATCGTGATGACTATCGAGACAATGTATCGTGCATCCCTACCGCCCTCGAACCCGCTCTCCAATGGGGAACAGTGGCAAGGAGGTCAGGGCTTAAAACTGCCCGCATGCTGGCACCCTGAAGGGGAACCGTGGTTTAAAAATTAAAAGGTCGACCTCTCATCAACAGGAGGAGCACACGTGCAGCAAGTATGGGAAGCCTAGAGTACGTGATGCACGTCCACATTTGCTTGAGTGCTGAATTTTCTATTACATTTTTATAGTTTAAATCATATGTTTACAAGCCTGCCGATTGGCTGGTTTTGGTATCAGTTGCGCCTGTAGAGTTTGGCTAGTCTGAGGCCTGCTGACCCACGGATGATCTTTCCTCTTTTGTGGCGGAAAAGTGACACAACCCCTCCATCCTTGCCCCCACGCCTGTCCATCAGCTGATCCCAGCCAGTTCACATGTGTCTGTCGGCAGAATCGATCCATTTTCTCTTGCTGCCAGAGACCCAGTGACAGCAGTGAGGTGACACAGCCTATACTCACAACAGGCCATTTCAGTGAACACAGGGAACAAGTTCCATCCCATCAGCTCCTGCCACAGGGCTGCCCGTCCCTGAATTCAGACCGATTCAGGTGCTGTGCGCTTTGTGAGTGTAGTGATTTTTGAAGACCGAAATGGTGTTTTCAAGGCTGCGACTTTTAAATCCCACAGAATCTTTCACCTTGGAGTCCTTCACGTATAAATGGATAATCGCGGACTCCAGCTCTCAAAGACTTAAACCCTGCGGCTGGCAATAGCCGCCAAGATAACGGTGAATAAGTCTTTAAGCTGTAGAGTGGTAGGTGCTAGGGTCACATTGTAGGAAACCTCTGGACTTAAGGTGTGCTCACCTGAATTTGTAATGAATTTACAGGTGTCTTTAATCGGTGGAAATGCATGCCACATAATATGTTTAATCGCATGATCAAGGAAGGAGAATGGACAGAGATTCATATTACTTAAAAAAATGAGGCGATCTGTGTGGGCAGTCAGTGGAATGACATGCTGAATTGGGTGGAAAATCACCTGCTTCCTTTTCCACATCCCTGTGCAGAAGCCCATCGAGATCAGCAGGAAGACGTACTGTCAGTTCAACCACTACGTGGTGTCCATGGTGAACTGCCTGTGGAACTCCAGGGCCTTCCAGGCTGGCACAGGCCTGGAGGTGGGTGCCGACGTGCTGTCCCGCAGCCGGGTGCCCGAGCACTGGGCTCGCTTCAGCCTGATCCACCACCCGGCCTTCCTGGCCTATGCTATCGACTTTCACCAGAACGTGAGTGCACAGCTCTGTATGAGTTTCCATCATGCCTTTCACGTGAGCCTGGTGTTACATCCATGGTGATTTGGTTGGTAGATTTCTCAGTAGTTTAGGGTTGTTCTCTTTTCTCTCGCAAGTACATTTATTTTCTGCCTGCCTGATGCTTTAGTCCCAGTTTGCCCTCTACCCATTTAATGTAGAATTAGTGCTGATGCTGCTGTATTATAGCCATAAAGTGCTGGATGTAACAGCTCTTAAAACTGCTACTATAAAATAATCATATGAGCTATGAGCTATTTGTTTTGAAAAGCCAGGAAGTTTGACCAATGTTAGAAGTTCATTCTACTGTGAGGGTGCTGCGGGGGTGGAGCAGTCGGGTGCCCAGCAGCAAGTCACCACAGACACATTGGTCGCTACCCGATGGGATTCGGTTCCCCTTGGGAAGTCTGTGCATGCTGGTGCTGGTCTTCTGCTGAACTTACTGACTTCTCCTGCAAGCAGGAAAGGAGGGTACTTGTTGCCCAGAAAATACCATGCTCAAATTAGACAAAGCCGTGCGCCGGGCAGACCTGCTGATGCCCATGGGGCCGGGTACCATATCCCATGCAGGCCTACTAATGCTCACGGGGCCGGGTACCGTACCCCATGCAGGCCCGCTGATGCCTATGGGGCTGGGTACCATATCCCATGCAGGCCTACTAATGCTCACGGGGCCGAGTACCGTACCCCATGCAGGCCCGCTGATGCCCATGGGGCCGGGTACCATATCCCATGCAGGCCCGCTAATGCCTATGGGGCCGGGTACCGTACCTCATGCAGGCCCGCTGATGCCCATGGGGCCGGGTACCATATCCCGTACAGGCCTACTAATGCTCACGGGGCCGAGTACCGTACCCCATGCAGGCCCGCTGATGCCCATGGGGCCGGGTACCATA
>JAODUD010000002.1:20486718-20499784 GCA_026784285.1 Stomatorhinus walkeri
TCATATAATTAATAAGCATGGTATGTGTGTAAAAGTTGGTGATTTCTTATTAAGAATATTTTGTAGTAATGTGAATGCCCCACACCCTAAAAGCTTTATCCAAAGGCCTGACAAGCTGGGCCCCTCCCTTCCCTGCCTCATCCCAACACCAAGATCAGAAAACCCGTCAAGACATCTTGTGCTGGGGGTGTGAAGAGATGAGTGTGTAAATCCTGGTTTTTCTTTCAATCTTATCACAAACAACTCTGGGGGAAAAAAATTAAGACATCACTCTACATTTTCACAAAATGTGCATTCTTAAATCCTAGTTTAATCCTGGTTCAGTTGGCAGAAGAATACCCTGAAGCAGGAGGTGAAGCAGGAGACACTGGCAATAACCAAAAACCAGCCAGGTAGAGGGCAGAAGCAACTTAATAATGCCAGAGATGCCAACTTATCCAGCAGCGCCACATAAATCAGAGGATGACCTCAAGTGACCTTCAAAATGAAAGGGAAACTAAGTGGTGTGAACTGTTCGTAACAGGCTCCTAGGAGGAGGACTGAAGATCCATAAAGCAAAGCAGCAGCCCTTTAAGTATGAGAAGCAGGGTAGAGCCAGGCTGCAGTTTTCAATAAAAAAAATTATATTTCCCACATGGGCATACCAAGAAACCGAAAATATTGCGGTGGTCTCAATTTTTTTTCCAGAGCTGTAGATTAAACATTCAAAACTTTCTCTTATCCTAAGCCAAAATTAGAAATGTATTTTGTAACAAGGAATGAAGCACCTACCTTTTTTTTTGCAGTCTTCCGAAATCTTCTCTTCCTCGTGTTCTTTAAAGGGCAGGTGACTAGACAGAGAAAAGAACAATCGATGTTAAATGCGACTCGCTCCGCTGAGCAGGAGCCCAGGCACGGCGCGGGGACCTGAGGAGCCCAGGCACGGCGCGGGGACCTGAGGAGCCCAGGCACGGCGCGGGGACCTGAGGAGCCCAGGCACGGCGCGGGGACCTGCATCGATGGCATGGCAGCCATGGATACTCACTGCCATGGTTCCACACAAACTTCTTGTCTTTGTCCTTCTTCTTGCTCTTGGGGTCAGTGCTGCCAGTGGGCTCTTCTAATGGTGGGTACAGGTCCCCATCTACAGTGCAGACCAGCATCTGCACGCCAGATAAACAACAAATCAATAAGGAGCAGCATACTGTAATATTCCTATCTGAATTAAACTGAACAATATCAATGAAAATATGCAATATTTTAATTTTAAAACGATGAGATAAAAGATAGTTGACCAATCCCGCACCCTTCCACAACCACAGAAGCATGCAGTCATTAGGCATTTTAGAATGTCACAGCTCTACATTAAAAAAAAAAAAAGCCTGAATTACAGTAAATGCAAGCATGACAAATAAGTGAATCTGGTTTCCTAATAATAATAATTTTAGAAATAGGCAGTTGCACGCCACAATGGACAAGCTTTTAAAACTAATCAATAGCCAAGGATGCTCGTAACTGGTATGCAAGTACGTATTCACCTTTAAAAGTAATATGTGCAGCAATTGATTGTTGTAACTTTATGTGCATTTACACTGATATGACAAGAAATTACCAAGCATTCACCTTTATATGCTAATTTGTACGATAAAGGCTAAAAGTAATTTCTTTTCATAGCAGCTCAAATGCACATAAAATTGAAAGCCACACGCATCACTTTTAAATGTGAATGCATACCTGCATACCACTTATGTGCATTCCTCTCAATAGCCAAACCTGGTTCATCTAAAAATTGTCAATGCTTTTTTTCTCCATCTGAAGTTTTGCATATTGCCTGTGAAGACCACTGTCACATAAATGAAAGGATAGGATTAAATTCTATAACTAATTTGATTAAAGCCTTCTTTAATCAAGCCTCCTTAAAACCTTTAATAAAGCCTTCTTAATACAGCAACGCCCGAGGTCTACCAGTCTAAACACACTGCGCTACATAAATAACTGGTCAAAGTAGTACAGGAGGTTCACAATGAAGATCCAGGCTGCAGATAGAAGGGGGTCATGAATATTTCATTGCTGTCCCCCACCTAACCTCATATGGCGAGTGGCAGAGGACGTGAACAGGATGCACATATATTCACACAGACCGGGAAGAGACTCCCTCAGAGTTACAAGAAAGTCAAACTGAAGCAACTTCAAGCTCAGGTGGAACTTTCGGCCGACTTTGTATCAGTGAGTGGAAATGGCATGTACCCCAACACAGCATCTGGTCTGCACAGACCCGTGGCGTGAGGCTTGCTGTGTGTGTGGGGGGGCTCATGTCGGAGGCTTTAACCAGTTTTGGCAGCACCGTGATTGGCTGTCACACCTTCTCTAGCCTCGCTCTGCCTGTCGTGGACGCATTGGCTCATGCCGTAAGCATCCTCATGCATGTCACCTGATACCTGGCAGACATCAGCAGTCTTGTAGAACGTCTTCTTGTCTACTGTTTTCAGAGACTCTAGAATGCAAGGCAGGTCGACCAGCTTGCAGGCCAGCGGGACGCGGTCCACTCTCACGATGCCGTGACGACCGTCCGCTGGAAGGGCGCATTTCAGAGAGAGCTCAGAACATGTGCACATGGAAGGGGGGTGAATCTGAGATTTTACTGAGGATTCAGTCTCAAGTGCCCCAGGCCACTGTATACAGCAGTGCAGTATATTTCATGTATACACAGCCCTATACATAATGCTATGGTTTACCCATATTGGGTGGATAAAGGATCAGAAGGTTTTAAACACTTTCCATGATACTCAAACTAAAGAATACATTATGAATTATCAGAACCTGATGGGGTTATCAATGACCAAATACAGCAGCTCTACACACCTCACTGGAAAAACATGCCACGTAACTGTAAATGTTATGTACTATGCAATACAGTATACAGTGGGTGTAAAAGACACTCACCATGCAACTCTATAGTGAGCCTGTCTTTGATGTTCATGCTACTGGACTGGGCAATTCTTCTAACAGTCGAAGCGTACTCCTTATCACAGCGACAAACAGAAATCACATCACAGACAAACCAGTCAGATTAAGGTTCTTTACCAAGTAAATTAATATACAAATGTCATGCAGTGATAATGGTGTCACTCAAAAAAATTGTGCCAAAACCTTCAACAAAACTGTACAAGGCCAAGCTGAGTGATATAAAATAATTACTTCTGGGCATTACAATAGCCCTCAAGATTACAACACTTGAAATTATAGAAAAGATCTAAAGCTGTATGCATTACTTGTGGATCATGATTTTAAAATGTAGCCTGGTTTAGTTTCGGGTGTATCTTCCTTACTGTGCTGCAGCACAGATCAGATGTAAGCTCAGGTGGCTGAGTGTGAGTCACTGCGGGCGATGCACGGCGCCCATACCTGCGGCAGCCGCAGCACGAACTGACTCTCCAGCTCATATGGTGCATCGTCCTTGTTTTTGGATCCGACCTTCCCAACTGGACGAGAGAGACAGAGAACCGAGAATAACGGAGGAAACAAGACTACGAAGAGCCATTTACTTCGCCCCAGCGCGCAGGGTCACTCCACAGCACCGAATAACGTGTATAAGCAGCACAAAGAAAAACTCATGAATATGTGAAGGTAAAGAAATATCTATACATTTACCTTTCGCCTTGGACGTCATTTTGGTCTCCTACTCTGCACAGGAACCCCATGCGGAGTCCGACGGCTTTAAAAATAACGAAACCTAATAAAACTACAGCATTAAATTAAACTTAAACAGATAACCAGGCTAGCGACTGTTTGAGCCGATTGATGCGGAAAAGCTATGCTATCTAGAACCAGATATAATTAAGGTGTAATTAACAAAACTACATGGCTGGTGTTATTAAATTACGTACACCCAAGTTATTTTCCTAGGAAATAATTTAACATTAAAGACAACAGGCTAACCCGTGACGTACTTTGTATGACCGCTATGCAGAAATAACAACCATCATAGTTTGGAATCAACTAACCTAATAGAAGTTATATGCGATACACACATCAGGTACTTCATCTAGTTTACCTTTTGCAGAAAAATGTGCCCGGCTTCAGCTAGCTGAATAAACTCTTGCAAGCCGAATACGACGTTTCCGGTTGCGCTAACAGGAAATGTATTCTTCTTCGCCTCATATTATCCTAAACGCCGATTTGCTGCCATCTAGTGCTCCGGATGCGCATTAGCGCTTCTCTTTTTCCGTATCATCCTGTAGTTGTAAGCACGATACAACATTGTAATTAAATCGCTTTATAAATTGTATATAAATGGTTAAATATTTCTCCGTCTATCGTAAACGTTTCCCATTAGCAGTTTTTGTCCACAAAGGAAGCTGATGTCCAATGCAACTGAATTATATAAATTACCATCGTGCGAACTTAGAAGTTTACGTTTGCCTGAATATGAGTCAGATATGCGCATTGCCAGCATTTACTGCGAAGCTCCAGGACACGGCAGACACCTTTCGCTGAATAAACTTTCTTTCTGGAGATTTCGTACAGTCTGCATTAATTAGTAAACCAAAATTTCTTAACTGGTTTGTAACAACATCACTGTCCGTCAAGTAGGCGCCTTTTACATTATTACGGCTTTCACGAATTCCAATAACGTGATACAGAAAGGTTCCAGTGACGCCACCATAATTCATGGCCGTAACAAGCGTTCATAAAGTCTCAATTCGGAGAATACAAATGCACACGTACATTACAGCAGGGAAGTATTTACTAGCAAACAAACCAGGGCTTTATAAGCGGCTCCTTGCCCCGGCCAGCTGGTTTGCATTCTTGGACTCGTGATAACGCATCCCTAACAATGACCTGCTTGTTCCTTTTGCTCACTATTCACATTAACTTTCTTTTTTGATTCATTAACTATATATAAATATTTTTAAACCTTAGTAAGTTCTCAGTCTGATAAGAGTCGTATATATATATAGGCCTATATATATTTATTTTAATATGCATAGGCTATTTTTAAAACCGCTCCAAGTTCTCGGACTGAAATTAGTCGTATATAGTGCTCGGGCTTGTGTGCTTACATGACTTGGCGGAGCAGACTGACTCCCCGATGGACCCGAGTACCGCCGGCCACATGGACTTCTACATCGGCCTATGTCTGGCCGTTGGTTCGAGTGCCTTCATCGGCAGCAGCTTCATCCTGAAGAAGCAGGGGCTACTGCGTCTAGCGCAGAAAGGCTCCACAAGAGCAGGTATTCGGGGCCATCTGACAGCTTAAAATGAAACTTTACATATTTCTAGTATAATGTTAATTTCCTGCCTGCGAAATTGCACGCTGTTTTAACGGATTCTGTTTGCGCTGATTTGCTCAGGACAGGGTGGACATGCTTACCTTAAGGAGTCCTTATGGTGGGCTGGGCTCCTTTCAAGTAAGTCTGTGTTTTCATCCTACGTTTTTGATACAAAGACAATAGAAGAAATTTTAACAGTTGCATATTTTCATTTTGCAACGTGAAGACATTGCTTACATTGCTATATTTTTGTGTATCTGGGAGGGAAGGACGCACTTCGGCGCGTTTGCTGGTTTATCAGGACTGGTCCTTGACTCCACGGGGCTATAATACTGGCTTTTATTTTCGCAACAGGCAAGCCACAAAGCAATCATGCATTAAGCTGCCCGAGAGGGGGCAGTTTGTTGTAAAATGCCCGCCTGCGGGTGACCTTTGCTCTTTTGCCCTAACTTAAATATGACTGCCTTGCTTCGCAGTGGGGGTGGGAGAAGCGGCCAATTTCGCTGCTTACGCCTTTGCCCCCGCCACCCTGGTGACGCCACTGGGAGCCTTGAGTGTTTTGGTGAGGTGAGCGTTGCCGGGTCTGATGTGGGCGGCTTTGGAAGGGACAGTGCTCCTCCTTTATTCCTCAGTGATGGGGAGCAGCGCCTCATAACATAAGATCAGGGGGGGTGTTTTTCGTACGTGGATTACTCGTTTAGCAGAATGTAATTGTTGACAATTTGGCATGATCCTGGATCTGTCGGCTTTTCGAAACTCTTTCCGGATGTTTTGTCATAGCAACACATCAAAATTCTCAAACCAGTGGCCTGTACTACGACGCAGAGTTACTGGCTTATCAGGGTAACTTGTCGAATTTAAGGTACCGCAGCTTAAATGGATTTCATATTCGTTTACTTACATTTTTGCCTAGACTACCATAAATCTGACAAGTTAGCCCAATAAGCCAGTAACACTGCTTCGTAGTACAGGTCCCAGGTTTGTTCTATGTAAACAAGGATTAGCTCACACAAAGGCGTAACTTTGCTTGGAACATTGGGGGGGGGGTTGAGGTCTCCACCCATTATAGGGAAACATGATTATTGGGGTGGTTGTATTAGCTGGTTTTGATTTATGGGGGGGGTTACTTCCCCCCATAATTTACACCCATGAGCTCACACATTTAATCAGTGTCCCTCCACGAAATTCATTCAGTCATGGCTTCGCCATTCATGAATGAGCGACCAATTAATATCGGTGTGCAATTTATAAGAAAATTTCATATAGAGAAAGTTTTGCACGATTGGCAAGATCCATTATTGCGCCTGGGGGAAATTCTTTTCGAAAGATACCACTTCAGCCAAAGGGGAATATTGAACCTCAAAGATTTATTAGCACCTTATATTCAAAGCCAAACTAGGCGAAGTCGGGCTCTCACAACCACACAGACAGTATGCATTGCTTTGAGATTTTTGTTTTCACAAGGCACTTTTTTATACTCTAGGCAATGTGGAATGCTGCTAGAGACAGAATTGTGGTCCGATATTTTCAATAATGACGACACAACTGGTTTGCACAAAGTTCACATTTATTACAGACACTACTTCCCTTCCGCCTATAAAGAGGAATACATAACTGAGTATTAACTATATATCCTCCTGAGACCCCACCCATTCATTTATGTCCATTGTAGTGGACATTTTATTTTTGCATCTGTCTTTTCACTGATGTTAGGAAACATATTTATTCCTGTTGTACACTAAAGAGGACATGCTGTGAAATTAAAAATAAAAATAAAAAAAAAAAAAAAAAACGAAATTATAAGATTACTTGTTTCCTCCAAAGACAATTAACCTCATTTGAAGGACACTTTTTCCTTGGGTCTCAGGAGGATATATATGGTGTGTTGTGGCTGGGGGTGCAGGGATGACACGCCAGGAGGAGGCGCTGTAGTGCGTGATGGCAGCAGGTAGAAAGGATCCTCTGTAGTGCTTCTTAGAAACCCACACATTACAAGAAGGTCTTGTTTGCTTGCTGTGAGACTGACCTTTGTGGCCATGGTTTCCACAGTGCAGTGCTGTCCTCGTACTTCCTCAACGAGCGGCTGAACACTCATGGCAAGGTGGGCTGCTTGCTGTGCATCTTGAGCTCCACGGTCGTGGTCCTCCACGCCCCACAGGAGGAGGAGGTGCTGTCCCTGAACACACTGGCTGAGAAACTTAAGGAGCCAGGTAGGTCACAAACTTGGTGACTGGGCTCATGGTGTCGTCGTGCCTCTGAAGGGGTGGTTTTTGTTTTAAATTCCAAATTTTGTGATTCAATGAGAAAGGCGCAGCTCATCCAGAAGTGAAACCTTGAAAGTCAGGCTAATGGGAGTTTTACTTACACAAAAATGTTCAGAGGGCAGAATGAAAAATAATTGCTTCAGACTGTAGAGAAGGTGGGTCCAAGCAACTAGAGGAGGCAGGATCAGATGTCTTGGTCCCACCTCCTCTAGCTGTTTGGACCCATCTCCTGTACAATCTGATTGGTTCAGAGAGATAACCAATCATGTTTCATTCTGCCCTCAGAACATTTTTGTGTAAGTAAAACTCTCACGAGTGTGAAACAGAGGCAGTTGAAGTTCTGCCCTTTGGGGATGAGCAACAGTATGGCTTGTGCAGTGTGCTTTTTTTGCTGCAGGGTTCATCGTGTTTGCCGTGGGTGTCGTGGCCAGCAGCCTGCTGCTGATCTTCTTGGTCGCCCCACGCTACGGCCAGAAGAACGTGCTGGTGTACATACTGATCTGCTCAGCCATTGGCTCGTTGTCCGTGTCGTGTGTGAAGGGCCTGGGCATCGGCATCAAGCAGCTGTTTGGGGGAAAAGCCGTGCTGAGAGACCCCCTGTTTTGGAGCTTGCTGGTGGGCCTCGTGCTTTGCATCAGCACGCAGATAAACTATCTGAATAAGGCCTTGGACATCTTCAACACCTCCGTGGTGACCCCCATCTACTACGTGTTCTTCACCACTGCCGTCGTGGCCTGCTCTGCCATCCTCTTCAAGGAGTGGCTGTGGATGACGCTGGAACGGGCCGTGGGAACCGTGGGTGGCTTTCTGGGCATTATCCTGGGCATCTTCCTATTGCATGCCTTCAAGGATGTCCCGTTCTCCTGGGACACTCTGCCGCTCTTCCTCCGGCAGGGCCACCAGGGGGTGCTGTGGCGCCAGATGTACGTTGGCCTGCTACAAGAGGACACACCAGTGGCCGAGTGAGCCACAACGTTCACCCCAGTCAGAAGGAGTGATACGATGCTCCTCCCTAGGCGATATTGTATTCAGACCGAGGACAATGTAGCGTCTGTACCAACAAACGTTTCCCACACGCTGCACTTCACAGGAACACAAATGCAGCTTGTCTGCATATGACACCGTTACCTTCGGCAAAGATTCTAGTATTCTGTAGGTTTGCCTTGAACATGCATTTCAGCTGCTTACTTTTACAGCACAGCCTGAGTTCTGTTCAAAATATTTATTTTATCCTTAGGGCTAGTGCATTTTCACAGATCCACTCCTCTGTTCCGCCATCACAAATGGATCAACCTCACTTCATCTAGGCTCTGATGAATCACGCCTGATTCACCTGATCTAGGGTCATATAAGCAGCCATGTACTCGGTTGGAATAGAAAGATGAGGTCAGATATAACTCCACAATTTCCCTGAAAATACAAGGCGATCAGTTAATAACTTAAGGACATTTAATCTGACTTGAGAAATGACATGCATTGTATGTGACGCTATTTAAAATACATAAATTCTGTATCTACATTATCTGCTATAAAAGGGATATAATAAGTATATATATATATATATATGCATAAATATACATACATACACTACCAGTGAAAAATCTTTGCACACACTGAGATTTTCTACATTTGCATGTTACTCTACATTTACTAAATATATAGTCAATATTCTTTGCTAACAAAAACATGTACAGGTTGTTCACCATTTAAATACTTTCATTAGCAAGAAAATATATCTGATTCTTCAAAGTAACTTCCTCTAGCAGTTATAACAGCAGAGAAAATTCAAGCCATTCTTTGTAGAAGGGACATTAAATACTGCTCTGTATCATGGGATGAAACAGTTAACTAGTGCATTTAAAGGACAGCCTAGAATTTCACTATTCCATCACCACACAACCAGTGCATAGGATGTCAGACATGCACTGTTACATACTCTTTCCGTGTTATAAAGGAAACTTGTTTTATTTGACTTGCATTTTCATTTATAGTTGCTCAGTCAACCTTCCAATGCTTAACAAGAATAAAAAAATATATCCAGTTTATGAAATAAATGGAGAAGCAGTAAAAATCTGTGGTGTGTAAAAACTTTTGACTGGTGGTGTATATATAATATACACATACACATAATAAAGCACGAATGCAATATAATCCAGGGGTAATGCAATATAAAGCTCAAGGAAGCTGTAGTTTTCGATACATTCCATGAATTTGACACTCTTTACTACTCATACAATTTTATATTTTACCAAATGACAAAGGTTATTTGTTAAATATAATCAGTATAGGAGGGGTTTTAATACCTTTACATGTATGTATAAAAATGTAGCTAACATGCATAGTTAAATAAGAAGGTATATATTTAACGTTACTTTCATTAACCCAGAATCCATATTTGATTGTATTTGTTAATTTTTTTTCGTTCCAAGCCACTGGATGAAATCTTCCCAAAAAGCTTTGGAGTATGAATGTTGTAAGAGCAAACGTCAGCCTTTTCAATACCTTTGTAGATTTGACAGTATTACCAAAATTAAATCTAATTCTTAAGAATTCAAAAGAAGAATATGCTTCAGCAACTTGAAATTAATCACTTTAGCCTTGGGAGAAATAGGGAATTTTAAATACTTTGGAAACTGAAGCATGAAAAGAACTGTCTAGATGTTTTTTTTTTTGGTGAGGAAGACCATTTGTAAGAGAGAAAGTCCCTTCAATATCCAATTCAGCATTTTTATCCGTAACAGACATATAATAAATAATAATAATTTTTGTTGATACCCATGGGGAAATTCTTTTCATGCCTCCCCCAGAGCAAGTTTGCTGTGAAGGGCAGCTACCCATAGCAGCACCCAGAGAGCTGGGGGGGTTAGGGGTCTTGCTCAAGGACTTACAAATGTGCCAAGGCTGGGCTTGAACCGGCAACCTTCTGATCACAGGCACAGAGGTTTAGCTACACACTGCCCCCAATATATAGGCATACTGTACTCCATTGTCAATGTCATCAGTCAAATATGGAGTACCACTGGGGAGGATGGTGGCGCAGGAGGTAGTGCTATCATTTGGCAACCAGAGGGTTGCAGATTTGAGCCCTAGTTCCTTCTAACCCCATCAAAGTGTCCTTGAGCAAGGCACTGAACCCCAAACTGCTCCCGATGTGCAAGTTGGCACTTTGCATGGCAGCCTTCGCCACCAGTGTGTGAATGAGAGGCATGAATTGTAAAATGGTTTGAGTGCTTGTAGGAGTAGAATGCAGTCCATTTACCACAGGGATCAGTGCTTGGCCCTTGATTGTTATTTCGATCTACATGATACCATTAGGTAATATAATGAGAAAACATAACGTTAATTATCACTCCTATACCGACGAAACCTAAACATACATTTCTGTTATGCCTAATGATACCACATCTATTGTCACTTTTGGCTAAAACTTTTTAATCACTAAATACTGAGGTTCTGTTGTTTGGAGACAAGTCCCCAGATAGGAATGCTGTAATCTCTGGACACGTCAAGGAGCTGAACTTTTCCCTCAGGAGCTGATTGATCAGGGCGTCACCTTAAATACAAGCTTCTCATTCAAATCGTATGTGGATGCAGTATCAAAGGTATGCTTCCTACAGTTATGTGACGTATCATCAAATTATGATGATTCCGTACTATCCAAGACACTGAGAAATTAGAGCTAGATAAGATTTTAACAACTCTGAGCTATCATTTCTCCTCAAACTAGCATGATGGGCTGAATGGCCTCCTCTCGTTTGTAAATTTATGTTCTTATGACCTTACCCAGCACTGAAAGCAGTGTTATCACCCAGGCAATCACCCTTCCCTTTCCAGATACGGACTACAAGTCCCAGTTTCCAGTCAACTGGAATGACGCCATCTAAGTGGTACCATCTAATGTAAAATAAAACCAGAAATAACACAAGGAATATCCCATGCTTTGTCAGAGTGGCAAAACAGAACAAGTGTGTTAGAGATTGTTGAATCCACCTGGCATCACGCTTCCCCTGTTCCAGTTCCTGTGCTCGGTGCACAATGGCAGACTGTCATATGCCGTTAAGTTAGCCTTATATTAGATATTCACTTTTCTGGCCTTAACTTAACGGAAGGTGGGGCGTTTTTGATGACAGAATTATGATGTCCAGTACACAGACAACGATGCACACCGATTATTTTTGTACTTCAAACCATTTAGTAATTTGTGCAAAATCATGTTAATAGCTAATATTTATGCTAGTTCAGCTGTAATGACATGGTAGTTTAGCATTTTGGGCTCATGGTGACTGTTGCACACCCCTATGTTTCCCAGATTGCTTTACATACATCCATCCATTTTCTATACCTACCTTATCCAACTGGGTCACAGGGGGTCCAGAGCCTATCCCAGAAACAATGGGCACGAGGCAGGGAACAACCCTGGACAGGGGGCCAGCCCATCACAGGGCACACCCACACACCATTCACACCTACAGGCAATTTAGCAACTCCAATTAGCCTCAGCATGTCTTTGGACCATGGGGGGAAACCGGAGCACCCAGAGGAAACTCCATAACGACACAGGGAGAACATGCAAACTCCACACACATGTGGCCCATGCAGAGACTCAAACCCTGGACCCAGAGGTGTGAGGGAACAGTGCTAACCACTGCACCACTGTGCCACCCCACTTTACATGCAAATTTTAATTAATTTTTCAATGTTCGAATTAGGGGTGCGCGATACAACTAAAATCTATCACGGTAGAAGCAATTTTCTACCTCGATAATGATATACATCACAATATAGCAATTTGTATCTGGAAATGCATAAATAAAAATTCAAACACAAAGAAACTTTTATATAATGTAATTTTATTTAAACTGTGAATTGCAGCATTACCTTAAGTAAAAAAAAACAGCCATACTGTTTACTGCAATGTATTGTACGTTTAATGTTTTTTTCTCAGAACAACAGGTACTAACATAGTGCCTGACAGTATACGAGCTCTGTAAAAAGAGCTAAAAACAAACGTTTTCCCTTTTCCTTATCTTTTTCACTTGAAAACATACGTGTTAGAAATTGTTTTGTTGTCATTTATGTTTTACTTCTCTAGATGTGCAAAAGAACACATTCAAGTTATTCTAAAAGTATTTGCACATAAAAACGTTTTTCTCTGATGCAATAACCGTAGAGCTCTAGCTGAGCGATTTCAGAAGATGTTGTGAAACCATACATGCCTAGCGCACCCAAGTTCCTTATTGCACCTAGGAATAACATGTATTTTACCTTGTATGAGGCTAAAGGACACTAAATATCATGTGACAATTGAACATGGAAGGTATCGCTACCCACGGCTTGCCATCGGCTAACGTGCGCTCCTATTAACTGCCGAGCCCAATGTCCCAAACTAAGCGCGCTGTGGATGTGACGTTTATATGCTGCACGTGAAGCACGTTGACCCTGGCGCATGCCTGCTGGGTCCTAACGCCCCAGACACACAAACACACTGCGAGAAGAAAAAAGATCCAGGGAGCGAGCTAATAACATGGATAATAGCAGCAACAGCTCCTA
>JAODUD010000002.1:20499884-20511677 GCA_026784285.1 Stomatorhinus walkeri
AGCATTGCCAAACAGGTCACTCCATTTATGACAGCCTATCAGACTGATGCACCCATGTTCCCCTTCATGACTGGAGATATGTACAAAATAATCAAAGGTATGTTTTCAAAATAATTTTATGAACGTGAGTTGAGTTTAGGGGCGGCATGGTGGCGCAGTGGTTAGCACTGTTGCCTCACACTTCTGGGACCTGGGTTCGAGTCTCTGCCTGGGTCACATGTGTGGAGTTTGCATGTTCTCCCTGTGCTGTCGTGGGGTTTCCTCCATGTATTCTGGTTTCCCCCCCCCAGTCCAAAGACATGCTGAGGCTGATTGGAGTTGCTAAATTGTGGGTGTGCCCTGCGATGGGCTGGCACCCTGCCTTGTACCCATTGCTTCCAGGATAAGCTCCAGACCCCCTGTGACCCAGTAGGATAAGTGGGTATAGAAAATGGATGGAGTTGAGTTTAATTTCCTTTGATTAAAAAGAATTTAATGTCTTAAGGTTATTCTGATAATACATGAGCATCAGCATTTCATTATGCTTTATTTTTTGCCTGGAACCCTTTATGCTACTGTACTTTATGGGTAAAATCTACATAGTCCACAACTGTTAATGACATGTTTATCCAACTATAGTAGTTTTTTTAGTAATATTTATAATATCAAATGCCAGGAGGTGATGCTTGACCTCTGGACAGACACACACACAAAAGCTCACCATTCTGATATCAGGTCACATTTGTGTTATAATGTCTAAGTTAATGTATATGTTTATTTAGGTTTCATTGGACTGTATTATAATTTGTAATGTTGAGGTGTCAGTGTAAGCAACCTGTCTTCATTAAATTCAAATTTGTTCTCTGTAATTTTAATTAGGGCTAATGGAGAGGTTCATGAAGAACACAGTGCTGAAAGAGGCTACTACTATGCAAAAGCTTCTCCAATTCAACATCAGCAATCCTTCCCTCCACAAGGACACTCCCAAAATTGACATCGGATTCCAGGCAGAAACATTAATCAGACAACTCAGAGGTTCTGGCAAGATCACAGAGAGGCAGGTGCTGGATGTTAGAATGGAGACCAAGACTTTCCATGTCAAACTTCTGACTAAACTCCTGCTTAAGGCACCAGTAAATCACCTGCTTGTGAGAAATATGCAATGCCTGGATCCCAGGATGATGGTTTCTAAGAAGAACCAATGTGTTGAGATGATGAAAAGCATCCCACATACTTTGACTGCTGCTAAACAAGTGGATGTTTCAATTTGTGACAACATGCAGGAGGATTTTAGAGAGTTTCTTGATGTTGTTGCAGCATCATCAGCTTTTGCTGATTTTGACCCCAAGTCTGACCGTGTTGACACTCTACTCCATGAGAACATTGCAAAAAAAATGCACCTTGAGTCTGACATTCAACAGCTTGAGAATTCAGCTGATGAATTGGCTATGATGGTTGAAGCAACACACAATATAGGATTTGTTGTTGTCAAACAGTTGTTTCTAAGAAGGCTGAGAAGTGTGACCCCCCCTACTAACCATAGCTGGAACACAGACTCTTCCTTCCTTTGCAACGAAATAAGGAACACCCCCCATTTGCCAGAGGTACCCAACCTACCATCTACTCAACACAGAAGAAGCACCTTCACCACATCACCCCAGTAACAAGCAATGCTTTCAACAGCCCTGGATGGACCTGCATCGGAATGAAGTACACAGTACAGCTGAAGGCACGGCTCTGCACCAGGTGTCCAGAATGAGCTGTGTTTGTTACCCTGGGTGTATCTATACATATTTACCCTGGAAGTATTGGTCTGCACATGGTAACTGATTCCCTCCAGATGAACACCAAATTGTCTACAGTAAGTGCAAGCAGGATATCCAGATGCTGGAGTGCCTTGTGAAACATTCCTTATTATTAATTAGTATGAGCTAAATCAGACTCTACCACTGGACCAGGACAGATGGATGGAATGGACAACAGTGTTTAATGAGACTTTTTGGAACCAGCAACACAGAAAACAAATAACTGGTTTTGATTGAAAAGAAAATCAAACAGTAATTTACAGGAGAACAGTAATTTGTCCCATGAGGAAGCAAATTTTATACAAAAATGCTTTGTTAATACTTTACTCATTTTAACTTTTAAAAGTTGAACCTAAATGAGATTAAAGGTTTACTTTTCAAATTGTGCATTTATCCGTCTTGGCCCAGGGAATGAAATAGGTTCCACCCCTTTGGTTCAGTGAAAACTGAAAAGCATTCTTTATTCTGTATTTAGGTTTTGAAAAAAGGTAATTAACATACACAGTAAAAGAAAAAATAAAATAAAAAGTAGCCATTCCGAGTCAGGCATCCTAAACCCTGAAGATTCCAGGCAAGTTCAGGATCTATTTCACCAGGTAGACTGAGTAGTATAGGTATAGTGACAAGGCGGAAGGTAAAAACATCACTCTGCGCGCAGACAGTATCACCCATTAGAGTTTTGATAGAAAAATTGGGAATAACATAATAATGAAGAAGATACACCTATAATATTAATTAAATTTATACTAGAGAACCCAATTGGAGTGTTAGGTAATTACAAAAATATCCAATCCATTCAACTTCTAACCACCTACTCTACTCAGGGCTGCAGGGATTGCAGAAAAAATACTGCTTGAAGCTATGACCCCATGATATCATTAATGTGTATGCAGCATGTTTGATTTTTATAAAACCTTACAGTGGCTGAAAGGTCAGACTGTGGTAGTTATTTTTGCTGCTTAAAATTGCAGCTGAACCTCCTGAACTTCCCTTCCCGTGACATTTTGCATTTTTCCTGTCCATTTGACTCTTTTTGTATTTTGACATTTATTGAGGTCCTTAGCCACACTGCTCAACCAAACCAGCCCCAGATTTTTGTGCAGACGACTTCTCTCTCTTCCTGGTTATCGCCTGTCCCTGAAATTTTCACCTGACTATAATTCACTTGTTGAGGCGTTTCCATTTCATCCCTCATCTTGTCTTTCCTCCTTATTTTCTTTTTCCTTTCCTTAATCTCTTTCCCTGCTTGCTTTTTCTGCTGCCTTTCTCGTCTTTTTCTAGCAAATTCTCAGGTTCATTCTAAGCATTTTATTTCTTCAGCATCCCATCCATCCATTCGCTTTTCATTACATCCACAGAAGCTTTTTGAAAAAATGCACAAGATTTTTCACAGATGTATGAGGATTGTCAACCTTTCTGGACATACAGGTATCTGTGGCAAGGCTCGTCTGTGTCCATGGCAAATAATTTGGATAGAAAAAAATCTTATGTAGGCTACGTTTTTGATACCATTTTGATCAGAATGCCTGTCAGAATTCGGCATGGTATTGAGGTTGTGGGAGTTGTACTTGCACAAAAATGTTGAGGGCAGAAGGAAAAATGATTGGTTTAGAGAAATAACCAATCAGATTGTAGAGGAGGTAGTTCCAAGCAACTAGAGGAGACAGGACCAACCAATCAGATGTCTTGCTCCCACCTATTCTAGTTGCTTGGACCTACCTCATCTACAATCTGATTGGTTTTCTCTCTGAACCGATAAATTTTTCGTCCCATGAGCTGGTATTGACCCCTAATTCCAAATAGCTTAGTTCTTTAACATTGTTTTTTAAAATCAAGATATGGCAAGGCAATTTTTTGCTTTACTTTATTCTAATATGCACCTGAAATTCAAGAAGAGATGCTCATTCTCTTGAGTTTTTACATGAGCTCTACTTTTTTGTGTTGCATACCTTGTGCATGTTGGTTGCATTTATGAGATTGAAATTTTTTGGTTACCTGACTGGTGCTTAACTGATACTAACTTGGACAAGATGTGTGGTATAAGAGTCAATATGCATTGCAGCTAAGCTAACCTGGCTTTTTCATTTTAATTAAAAATGAATTACTAATGAGATTAGTGGTATACGCCAATGAGCCACGACATTAAAACCACTGATATGTAGCGATAGGTGAAGTGAATAACACTGATAATCTCATTACAATCAGTTAGTTCTTGATGCATTGGAAGCAGGAAGATAAGCTTGTGTAGGAATCTGAGCAAGTGTGACGAAGGCCAAATTGTGATGGCTAGATGACTGGGTCAGGGCATCTCCAGAATAGAGGGTGAACCAGCGATGGGGTCTTGGGTGCTTAAGGCTCACTGATGTGAAGGCCGATGTGGTTTGGTCCCACAGCAGACCTACTGTAGCACACCCCTGTACACCATTAATCATGCTTACAATGGGCATGTGAGCATCAGAACTGGACCATGAAGCAATGGAAGAAGGTGGCCTGGTCTGATGAATCACATTTTCTGTTACATCATGTGGACAGCTGGCTGTGCAAGTGTGTCATTTACCTGGGGAAGAGATGCACTATGGAAAGAAGGCAAGTTGGTGGAAGCAGGGTGATGCTCTGGGCAATGTTCTGCTAGGAAACTTTGGGTCCTGGCATTCGTGTGTATATTACTTTGACGTGTACTACCTACCCAAACATTGCTGCAGAGCATGTGTAAGTATCTGCTGCTAACGTCTTGGCCAGATACCAGAGGACACCTTCAGAGGTCTTGCCGAGTCCATACCTCATCAGGTCAAAGCTGTTTTAGTGTCATGAGAGGGTTCTACACAGTACTAGGCACATGGTTTTAAAGTTATGGTGATAGTTATGGTTTAAAGTCATGACTCAATAAATATTAAAAACAAACAGAAGGGTACTATAGTTTTAAAAAATCCTCAGGTTAAATTTAAAGTCAGAATGTGTTATTTTGATAAGAAAAAAGGACACAAATTCGGTTTTTGATTTGGCTGTTGAGGGACCCCTGACCTGTTGAGCAGGGATCCATTTTCATTTCCAGAGCGGGTTCCCTCCGTTGGTTGTGATGAAAAAAAAACTTGAAAACTGTTTTTCAAGTTTATGCTTATGTGGGAAAATTAAGGTGATGTTTTTTGTCGAACCTTAGAAAATCGTTGCATTTCAGAAGCTTTTATGCTTTCATCCAGCCTCTTTGCCGAAAGCAGTGTCAGTTCCCACAGTCTCCTACAGGGGTCGCCTCCCTGCGGCAGCCTTGCGTCTTAGTCACGTGAGAAGGCGGAAGCGTGGAGTCGCGCCGTCAGTCCTGGGGAGTCTGGCTACAGTTTCGGATATATAGTGTAGAAAATGATACATTTACCTTCCTCTGGTGTGATCAGTTAGTATGAGCCTTCTGAAGATTCGATCAGGATCCTAACTCGTCTGTTCCCGCATCCGAGCCGCGGAATCTGTTGGATCAGCCGTTGTTGGATCCCATTGGTCTTGTTTGGAGATCGGCCGGATTTTTAAAGACGAGGAGCGATTTGCACCGAGGACATGTCCATGCCCGGGAGCGCCAAGGGGGGCGTTATGGCGGAGGGCAGTGGCTTCCTGGGCGGCCGGATTCCTGTTGAGATCGAGGCGATGGCGAGGCACATTAAAGACGTGGATAAAGAGCTGTTCAGGAAAATACTGAAAGGTGAGTGATGGCCGTGCACATCACCTGCAGTCTTTGTGTGTTGTACGAGCGCTTCCGTCTGTCGCATTTCACTTTTTCTTCTGATCGCCGATATTTACATCTTATTTTCTCACACGCGGGTCTTTTATGAATGTACGTGTTTTATAAAGGCTTTAAAAAGGGTAACACTGGTAGCGTCTGTGTACCTCCCTTCTTGTACGAAAGCGAAAGTTGTATTGCTTGCATGTTGCAATCCGTTGTGCACATATTAATATTTGTATCAAGATATTTGCAGGAATAAAAAAAACTTGCTACTAACTTTATTGAGGCAGTCAATACGGAGGACATTTCCTACCCTAAAACTGTTTATCGGTAATTGGTTTACATTGCAATAAAGGAGGACGCCTGAAGTCTGAAAGCCAGTGCAACACAAGACAAATGCATCGGATGGGTGCTGACACTTCCGTCAGGTGGCACGGACTGCAGTGGTTCTGATTGCTCCTTATTCTCCTCAGCGGTAGTGAGCGCCGTGGAGGGGAAGGACTGCAGGGACCTGATGAAATCCATAGCGGAAAACAGTGACGTTCCCGAGGACCGCCTGAGCGTCATAGTGGCAGGAATGTATAGCCTGCTGAAGGAGGCGCTGAGACTTCCCACCTCTTCACTGAAGCAGGAGGTAGGTGGCAGAAGAACCCCACCACTGCCTCTCCAATGCTGCCTGGTGGCTGAAGAATCTGCAGATGTCCTCCTGAGGTTTACTGTGAGCTTGTTCTTCTGTAGACGTTTATTTTGGAAAATCTCTGTATTTCAGGTCTTCAAAGACGATCTTCGGGAACTTAGGTAATAGTATTTTCTTTTTTTATTACCTTTTCTAATTACATAAAGTATGGCCTATCGGTGAAGTTTTGGGGTTTATTCATTTTAAATCTGTGATTACTTGCACAAAAACTGTCAAAGTGTAGATTTGACACTTACGGTTGAAGAGTGACCATTTCGTGGTGATTTAAATGAATGGAGATGTTTTTTTCTTAAGAACTGAGTTGGAAATATCCAAAGATGGAGTTAAAGGAGCGTGAAGATGGTAAAGTCAAAAGGAATAAAGATTGCCGTCTCTGACCGCAGGCTGGACTTGATGTTTTGCTGCTGTCTGCTTTCAGGATATCGGAGGAGTTCATTATAGATTTCGCGAGCGTTGTCTTCGGAAACAGGTTTGTATGGAAATAGCATCTGTAAATGCCAAATTTCACAGTAATCAAATAGTTATTTTTGATAGCTGTTGGTAAATATTTATTGTATACATATGGGTAAAACTTGTTGGTAAATATTCTGTGTAAGCACCCACCTTAGAATAGATGTCAGTTTCTTACAGAAGTACGGGTGAAATGTCCACTAGGAGCTAGTAGGTTTAACTTACCAGTGAAAACAGGCTAGTGGTCAACTTTGCCCAGACTCTAGACATGGAAGGAAAATTATCTGAGGATTGTTTTTATTGCCCTCGTTCTGGGGTGAATTAATTTATCTGGGGGCCCTAGGCTGACAATAGGATATGTTGCCAATTTTTCTGGAGGCAGGGTGGGGCCCTGGAGTTTTCCGGAGCCCTAAGCTTTAGCGTAGGATAGCCTACGCATCTATTTCCCACTGAATGTGTTTCCTTGAGAATGCTGATGTCATACTTTGACCCATGTTCACGTGTGTGGGGTTCAGTTCTCTGTAGTGACTGGAAGTTTCCAGAAGCTCGCAGCCCCACACCTGATGTCGATCCTGTAATGCCGATTTTGGCCGTTACTAAACGTGTCTCAGGTTTGCACCTTTGTGGATGTATTGAAGTACTGTGAGAAGATGTTTGTGCCCCAGCTGTCTGGATCAAGCCCCCGATGTCTAGAATGTTCTTCCTGATGACCCGGTGAAATTTAGTTTAGTTACTTCTATTGTCTCATTTCCAGACCTCACCTGTCGATGTTGCGTTTTATCTCCCCGCATGTGGAATGAATTAAAACTTTCCTGGGGGGAGTGAAAAGCCCCACATTAAATTGCCCACAGTTTCAGCCAGCAGAAGAGTGTTTTGGCAGACACCTGCAGTGACAAATGAGCTTTTAAATCTCTGTTGGCTGGGCTTATTGTGAGCTGTCGATCACTGCTTAGTCCAACCAACTTGCAGCTATTGGTAGTGGCTTGGTTGACAGCACAAGAATCTAACCGCTAGGGCTCATAAGGCCACTATTTGCCCTCTCACTCTCTGTGGCTCTTGCCTTTGTATTGACTGTGGTTCACATGGTGGTTTTTCATCATTTTCCAGAGGTCTGTCTTTCATGGCTGTCTTGAAAGAGCCCCCCGTCCCCCCTATCTCCTGTAGCTGTCTACTATATCTGGTCCTTGTCAGTAAAGTACCCAGCAGCTGTATTTGTTCCCCCAGACGCACGGCTCTGGAAGCTGCTTACACACACCAGCAACCGCGACTGCCCAGCATCGAGGACCTCCAGTGGAGGGTGGATGTGGCCATTTCGACGAGGTATACCTGTCCTCCTTCCCCGTGCTGTGCTGGGAGCGCAGGCTGTTTTAGGCTCTGTTATTAGTTTACTAGGTACTCCAGATGTAAATTAGTTGCTAACAAAGTAACCCAAAAATCCAGAGCCACTGTGGATGTCCCTTCCTCATACAGCATCTGCACACAGCTGGTGTTCATGATGATTCTCCAGCATGTCCTTCCAGTGCTGGATCACCAGAAGCTAATTGCAGTGAGACTAGAAGGGGCAAGCGACTGCCTGTACCTGCTCTGAACTACGTGGTCATGGCTGTACCTGTTTGTTGATTGTGAGTTGTACTGCATCTTTACTGAGAGCTCTTTTACTAATCATGCCCCCCCCCGCCCATCTCCTGTCCCATCCCAAAAGCTCCTTAGTTCGTGCTCTCCAGCCGTCCATCTTGATGAGGATGAAGCTCTCAGATGGAAAGATCCACCAGTTTGAGGTAAAGATGCGGCTGTGCTGCCTTGAGGGCTCTCATCGCCTCACTCCCCATTACAGCACAGAGTACGGCTGCTTGGATAAGGAAAATATCATCCGGTATTTAGACCAGGGTTCACCAACATGGTGCCAGTGGGCACCAGGATGCCCCCAAGGGCTGCATGAGTCACCCATGGAGCTTTTCTAGAAATAGCACCAGTGAACGGCATCTAAAATGTAATTTTATCCTGTTGCTATTCTTCTTTTAATCACATCTGCATTTATATAGATTTGAAAATGACAGTATCTTTTTAAAAAGCACTTTAAACATGTTTATTATATATGAAGTTTAGATACGTTTAGGAGGCGTTTCAAACTGGTAGCCCTTCATATGGCTCAGTAAACATGAAGTAGCTCTGTTTCAAAAAGGTTGGTGACCCCTGATTTAGACCAACATTATTTAACACCATTTCCCTTTGACTTTGGAAATATCATGCATTTATTAAACTTTAAAAAAACGCTTCTATTTTTAAAAGTAGATTTCCTTGAACTCCAAATATAATTCAACTGAGAAACGAATAAAAAAGGGATTGGACAGGGGTCCGCTGGACTTGTAACACAAGTCAACACTGGAGCATCATTGTGAAATGAAATGTGGTACACTCTATATCTCAATTTGGCATTTTTTAATTAACGTGTAAAATGTAATCTATACAGCAGATGTGCAAAAAATGGAGCAATTGGTTGTTAAGGGCCTCTCTCAGGGCCCCTGTAGTGACATCACTCTGCCGACCCTGGGACTTGAACCCACAACATTCCAATCACATGCATGGCACCCTAACCTGTTGAGTCTCATACCACCCACCTTATACCAAACTGAGCGCAGAACACATTTACAGTGAACGGTGTGTTTGTGGAACCTTCTGATGACCTTATGTCATGTGAGCTTCAGGAAGGGAACATTGTAAAGCTATAGGCAGACAGCTAAAGGTGGAGTGCGTGACTTTCAGGGGAGGCAGGACTGACATCTGTAAACTGCTGAAAGCCCCAGTAGATAAGACAGCCTGACAGAGTGTCCCCTTTAAGAGAGGTTTTGAAGAACACTGTGTTTTCCTCAGTGTTTTTCCTTTGTTTGACTTCACGATCATGCTACGTTAAGCCATCTGCTTCCTTCTGGACCAGTCAGGAGCTTCACATATACACAAACATGTCGTTTCTTACCTGCAGGGTTGCGTTGGAAAATACAAGGGTGTATGTCAAAACCTTCAGCTGTAATAACTAAAAATGGAAAATCACGATGACAGATTTTTTTATTAGAACTGATTCACTGGACTAAAGATGCGCTTGTGACATTAATAAAATGACTGTTTGTATGTGAGATTCAGCTAAATCTCATCCTTTCACCATGTATTCACATAGAATTTGTGTCACTGATTTCTGGGTGGCCCCCAGAAATTGTGGCCCAGTTTACCAGCCATTTCAGGGGCATGTAGCTAGAGGTCTGCCACATACTGGGCCATTCCCAAATGACGCTGGTTCCAGAGCTTTTATTGGCCTACATCATATACATTGTGGCTATGTTCCCTACCATGCTTTACATAGTATTTAATAACCCAAATGCATTTGAGAAATTAGGGTCAGCCAGTCCCTGGAGTGATTGGGAGTTAGGGGCCTAACTGAGCGGCCTTGCAGTGGCATCACTCTACCAATTGTGGGATTTGAACCAGCAACCTAGTGATCAAAGGCATGGCATCCTAACTTGATAAGCAACACACCACCTCTTCCCACTTTACATTGATCTTCTGATGTGCACTGCTGCACATTGTGGGGGGGGGGATGAGTGCACGTCTCTGTTAGAGGCGCCGGTATGGCGGTGACTGGCCAGAGTTCCACCGCAGCTCCGTGCCGCACGGCTGGTGCCGCGTCTGGCTTTTGAACATTCAGCAAATGCTGTGTGGAAGCAGCCTCCAGGGAATAGGCTGTTTGCTCAAGTATTTCTTTACTGACACATTGCCTATTTATAGAGCTCGGTGTTTTCTGGTAAAGAGGTTCAGGTTAAGTAGACAGACAGACCCCAGTTCTCTTGAGAACTCGAGCGACACCTTTGAGTCACCGAACCAGTCTTCTATCGATGACACTCTGATCTTTTTATCTTTATTATTCATTACTTATTTTACTATCTGTTGATCTCATTCCTTATCCCCATTGCACATTTATTACTTACTGTTATTCATTTTCATTGCACTGCCCTGTCTTGCCCTGTATTGCACTGCTGTTGTCCTGTTGATCCAGTTCTGACCTCCTATACACAGTGGCGGTTCTACACTGAATCGCTCCCCGGGCGAGACTCCCTCCCGGCGCCCCAAGCCACCCCCCCCACCAAAAAAAAAAAAAAAAACCTGACAAAACTTCACATTTTGTACACACCACATGTTTTATTGTAGTAATACTACATGTCGTTCCGTAACAGACCAATTTTTGCAAAAAATAAACTACTCATAATTTAAATAAATGTACTCTGTATACTCAGTATACTGTAAATATATTGGCTATAGACAACGTTAACATAAACAATGGAAATTAATAACTACTTGCAACAGTTTTGTTGCAAAGCATAATTTTGTGGTTAAATTTAATTAGATCTCATGTTGAATACACTGCTGAAAAAAGAATATAACCCTGCCCAAAAATAATATAAAACGTAATGGATTTAATGGTTATAATGGGAGTTGTATTGGTTTTAATGGTAAGTATAACAATGTCTGCTGGTATATGATGGATTCTATTTGTGGGTGGGATGGTAAATCCTATTGGAAAAGTGCCCAAAACACACTACAATAAGGAATTTTGTAATAGTTTCATTGGAAAAAGTTAATGGTTCATAATGGTATTTAATATAAACCATTAGAATTTCTGTGATGGTTTGTATATTAGGCTTTTATTGTGTTTTTTTTTAGCAAGGTAAGCATAGCAAGCATCATAAGCAAGAAGGCTAGCAAACCTAAGAGTTAACGTTATACCACTAATTAACATAATGACATGAATACCTTAATCATATGGAGAGAACATTGTGGCATACCTTTATCTTTTGCCCATTTCTCCTCATCTTCTTTTCTTTTTTCCCAAAATCGGGCACCTGACAGCTCAGCCTTTGGCCTTTTTTTCTCCATACTTTGTTTACTTTGTAATCGACGATTCGACAATCGACAGATTTCCCATCCCCCAACGCTGTCACTCACGACCAAAAGTCAACACTAAACCAATTCACCTCCACGTCATAATTGTTTTTTATTGCCTAATTTTATTAGCCATTTCACACACTTAATTAAATGAAAAAGTGCAAATTATTGGTCTGTGTTTATAATATTTTGAATGAAATGTGCGTTATTTGTAAGAAAGTCAG
>JAODUD010000002.1:20511777-20524426 GCA_026784285.1 Stomatorhinus walkeri
ACTCTGCGCCCCCCAACGCCCCCCCCCCCCCCCGCTCACTCAGCTTCTGTGCAGGTCTTTAAGCAGCAGGGGCAGCACAGGTATCATAGATAATAGAAAACCGCTTAGCGGCACAGATTATTATTTTTTCCTCCAAGTACGCGTGCCGCCCCCCACGTGTCATGAAAAAATGCCCCCCCGGGCGGCTGCCCCGTTCGCCCATGCCTAAAACCGCCACTGCCTATACATTTAGGTTCTACCTCCTGCACATGTGATTTTGTGTTTTGACAAATGAAACCCTTTATGAGATTAATCAGGAATGCCGGTGGGTCCCTTTAGCAAGGATGGTGAGGTCCTGTCTTTTCCAAATCAAAGACTGTTTTCACTTCCTCCCAGGTGCCCATTTCCAAGTTCCAAGACCTGCGTTACAATGTTGCCCTCATTCTGAAGGAAATGAACGACCTGGAGAAGAGGAGTATTCTGAAGATCCAGGACTAACCTCACAGTGATGTTTGTCTGTCTGGCAGGGGGGCCGTGGCCCCCTTTCTTAACTAATAAATCATCATATTAGCCCAGGCACATTTAGGCAGTTTTTTGGCAGAAATTAAGTTGAACTGGGGGCAAGAATGATACTGCTCCTTTTAACTAAACATAGAGCACGTGTTAAGTGTGCTTTGCTGGTTTACAGCTGGGATCTGTGAGGCTAAAAGATGGTTACTTGCTTGAATTCAGTTTTAATTATCAACATATGTAATATTTCATAGGCTTCATATAGAGGGGTGGTCAGTGGGGTGCAGACATCTGTAGTCACCAGAAATTTTGCTTTAAAGTATCTTCCTACCCCCTTAACATAGCCTACTGGTGTTACTGCTACCGGAATCTGCGTTATTACATCATCTGTTCCTTTCGTACAGGTCACTGGGGGCACTGTGCTGTTATTTTATAAGATCCAGTTTGACTGGTGCCATACAGCTCCGTTGATTAAATTATGATATTCACTCTGGCAGCACTAGTAATTTAAGTGGTTTGTAATTAATTTGTGATTATATGATGTAATGTTCAGTAAAATCTCTTCAAAGAAAACCTGTAGCCCTCTAATTTTAAACTTTTTATACTGTAATTTTGGAAAACCTTTTAACTAAATACACTTGAAATGACTCGTTTCTGTATTTCTTTGTGTTATCGCTGGAATGCATTACAGAGGATTCCGCTTTGTTGCTTATAGGTGCCTGGCAGACATGTTCCTACGATGGCACGCTGTGTCTAGCAGATGTTATCTGTGGGGTTAAGTCGGATTCACACGTCGTGTATTTACGCAGTTTTTAGAGACCGGCGTAACGGGCTATACGTAATTAGCTAGTTGACGCATGACCCGGGTACTAAGTCCACAATAAACCGTATCAGGTCCAGACAGGCTGGCCGCACTGGCCCACTTTCCCCAAGTTATAGAGAGGACCGGAATCCTGTCTGAAAGCGGGATTGGGACCATGACACAAACACAAGGTGACCTACATGTGGCACGGCTTGGGACGATTGAATCAAGCAGCACAACATTTTGCATTAAAAATCATGCGATACCGATGCAGACCGGAACACAAGACTGGGTATCGGTGTAAACTCCGGGTGATGCATCGGTAGCGTAATCACGCGTCTATTGCGTTTGTGTTTAAGCTCCACGTGTGTGTACCTACTGGGGATTTGTGTAAGAACAGCGCGTACCCTGCCTGGCAGATATTAAAGGATGCTGTGAAATATAGGCTGTCTGGCGCGGCCGCCTCGGGCCAACCGGCGCTAGCCGATGTTTCAAACGCGTTTTGTTTTGTAACACTTTTTCTGGAGCAATCCAATGAACACAGCTACTAGTGGTCACGTGACGCACTTTATGTAACCCTTATCGGGAGTCGTCCAATGAGCGCGGTCATAGTGCTCACGTGACGCTCTTTATGTAACTCTGGCTCGAAACCGCCGAGCTATGGCTGCGCGGAGGAGACGGCCGGACGAGAGAGGAGTGGAGCGGAGGGGGATGAAGGCGACGCGGGGCAGCGAATCGCTCTCCAGCCGGCACCCTTGAGGAACCGCTTATCGGACATGGGCACCGAGAGCACGGTCATGCTGGAGCTTGCGGCCGAAACCTTCAGCTCTGGGAACTTCGAGCTGGCCGCAGAGATGTACGGCGGCCAGCTGCGGCTCTCCGGCGAGCCGGACAGCCAGCGGGAGATGGCGCTGAGGCGGGCGGACGCGTTGGCGCTTGGGGGCCGCCTGGCCGAAGCGTTTCAATTCTACAGGCGAGCCGCCAGGCTGGAGAGGTTGCGGCCGGCGCAGCTGGAGACACTCCTCGACTGCTTGGGCGGCATCCGGAGCACGGAGAGTGCCTGGGGACGTGCGAGGCGGAAGGCGGCGGGATGCTTCACCTGCTCCCTATGTCTGGGCATCCTGTCGGAGCCGGTCACGCTGCTCTGCGGACACTCATTCTGCAAGCGCTGCCTGCACAGGGAGCGGCGGCTAGCGCGCTGCGGGGAATGCGGTGACACCTCCCGCCTGTCCGACGTGCGCGGCTACCGGGTCAACGTGGTGCTCAGCAGCCTGCTAGCCAAGTGCTTCCCGAGCCGGCAACTGGCAGTGCGCCTACGGCACGAAGGCGATGCGCTGTACGCTGAGAGGCGGCTGGAGGCCGCCTTGGAGAAGTACGATCAAGCGATACGATTAGGTAATAGTGGACTGCCCGGAGCCTGTCATTCTGTGAATTGACACCGTAGGGCTACCGGTTCGCCCCGGGGCTGGTGGTCCGTGTAAAGTGACGCAATTGGGCTGTTCGGGCCGGGCACGCCGAAGGGTGTCGAGGTGCAGCTGGGCGACGGCAGTCGTTGTGTAACCCGCTATATCCGTATAATTGTGTAATGGGTAATGAAAGTGAGGTATGTGGGTCAATGGCAGGGAAGTTCAGCAGGACCGGCTTCGGTGAGCTCCTGGTGGTACTGCCGTCGGATTATTATTAAGATTAATTATTATTATTATTATCATCGTCGTTGTGATTGTTGGTAATCGCCGGCATGTGTCATGGATTCATTACAGCAATGTTTCCTGTAAACTCGAGTTAGGATGTCTGTATATCAAAAGACATTATTTCACTGTCATCGAATCCATTCACAGCCCGTTTGTACCCACGTGTACCGGCAGAGCAGCGGTACTTATTTTGACGACTTCATCAGCCGTATTAATTCCCGCCCATAAATTCGATCGGCGGTCAATTTGATCGTCGAACCGTTTTGCGTGGTTTGAAATGAGCCGACCGGAATAACGACCCAGTCAGAACGCATCAGATGGTGAAGCAGGTGGAGGTGTGGGTGTGTAACCACTGTGTGTGTGTGTAAACAGCCCATGTTGTGTAACGCCTGACATGCTCGGTTGTGTAACGTGTTTTGCAGCTCCGGGGGACCACGTGCTGTTCAGTAACCGCTCACTGATAAACTCCAGTCTGAGGAACTTGCAAGCCGCACTGCGCGACGCAGAGGCAGCTTGCAGACTGCAACCTGGCTGGGCCAAGGTGACGATCCCGCGGATATTGCAGACCTTACGGAATAGTGTGGGGGTGGGGGGGATTCCCTCTCGGTTTTCAATGTGCACTTTAGTGTATACTTGGTATTTTGTAATCGAGGATGCTGTATGAACATTTCCCAGAAACTGTTTCAAGGCTGCACCTTGTACTCTTTTGTGCTCCCTAGGGGCATCTCAGGAAGGCACAGGCTCTGAGCAGCTTGAGGCAGCCTGAAGAGGCACTTAGTGAATACCTTTTCTGCATCGCTCTGGAGCCGGATAGCAAGCCGGCCAGGTCCGGAGCGCTGAAGGTGAGTTTCAGGTCCACATCAGGGTGTATTTCTTGGGGCGGGTGTTGCTCCAGCCCGCCCTGTCCCACCATCACTCACTGCTGTAGAACTGGTGTTCCCAGCTTGTATTTCCTCAAGCTGAAACAGCTTCTCTGTTCCGTCCAGTTGCTGAGTGAGCTGTTGGCCCCGCTGCCTGATCGGGTCCAGGAGGGGATTCCCAACTGCAGCAGCTTGCTGGCGCCCAGGGCTGGGATGAAGGGGGTTGCCTTCCGGGCCTCCGGTCCTTGCACCTGCTGCGGCCTCCCGCACTCCTGCAAGGTCAGGGTCTGTGGGTGCCTCCTGCCACGCTGGGAGGGGAGGGACCTGCACCTCCGCCGGGGGGGGGGGTTCTGCACGTCAGCTGTTGGATATAAACGACAGCAGCCCTGTCGGAAGATTCATTTGTTTCTAACCGCTCCCATTTGGACTTCTCTTTAGAACCACAAGAAGGGCTGTCCTGCTGAGGTGCCGTCCAGCGCTGGGGGTCATGGGGTTGAAAGTGGGGACCCGGGCCAGCCAGGCAGCCAGCATCCTGCTGCCCCCAGCCAGAGACTCCATAAGACGCACAAGCGTGGCTCAGAGGAAGAGGAGGGTGTGGGGAGGCACGAGTGGCCTAGCAAACGCCAGAAGTCTGGTAAGCCTGGGGGGGGGCACACAGCATTTAAATGAGTGACTGACTATACAGCAGTGACTGGAAGTAGTGCAGTATTTCAGACCCTAAAAAGTGTTTCCCTTTCCAGTCCTCGGGGACCCACAGTGAGTCCGTGTTTTTGCTCCCTCCGCTCTGCCTGCCACACAGTCCAGATGTGAGGCGTCTGTGGGTCCCCGAGGATCAGATTGGCAAACGCCACCCTAACGTATGAATCATGACCAGTGATAAAGCAGAGTACAGAGTCAGTTAGCATCTGTTTTTGAGGTTAAGGGCCAAGTGGTGATGATTAGTCTGCCATCCATGGGATTCGAACCCACAACCCCCCAGATGTGTGTGCTGATATCCTAACCTGCTGTTTAGTGCATCCTCTCACCGTGAGTGGCTCGACGCCTAACCCCGTCTTTCTGTTTGCAGTAGGGGCCCTGCAAGATGCGGATATGTCCCCCCAGGCCCCTGATCTCACCAGTGTAGCTGGCACCATTGATGTCGCTGACCTCGAGTGCCCCTTGTGTATGAGGTATGCTTCAGTCCCACTGTGGCAATGACATCTAGTCATGGCTGTGTGTCTCCGGTCACATGACATGGCCTGCACCATGCCCCGATAGCCTTTCCTGGTCGACACACTGTGTCTCATGTTCATTAAGGAAGCACTCCGGTGTTTAAATTCCAGCCGGGTGCCGAACCCAGTGATTCAGAGGCGTATTCAGAGATCATGACGCACGCTGAGTCCTCTTGTAACCTCAGTCTCCCGGGAGGCTGCTCTGGGTTCCTGTTTCTTACCTCTGAGCCCAAGGGCATAAAAGAGGGAACACGGGTTCAACAAATAAGTGACACAGTGATTTTTATTTCCCAAAGCCCCCAGTCAGTCAGCATTTCTATTCACGGGTGATTATTTTTGGAGGTTCTTAATTCCCACTTTGTTTCTTGGTGGAGTAGCTGAAGCATGATACACTCTTCTCTCGCATCCATATTCTAGACTTTTCTACGAACCTGTCACCACTCCATGTGGTCACACCTTCTGCCTGAAATGCCTGGAGCGATGCCTGGACCACAACCCCCAATGTCCCCTCTGTAAGGAAGACCTGTCCGAGGTGAGCTCCGCACAGCTTCTGTTAGCGGCTGCCCACTACAGACTGTGGACCTGGGTCTGAGCCCTTGATTCTTATGGTTTTTTTCTGACATCCACAGTACTTGGCACGGAGGCAGTATTGCAAGACTGTGCTGATGGAGGGCCTCATTGCGAAATACTTGCCAGAGGAGTTGATCGACAGGCAGAGAGCCAATGAGGAGGAAATGGCTGAGCTGTCCAAGTAAGGGCCCAGCCCAACTAGCCAATCATAAGTGAGGGCACAACCCAGTCAGCAAATCATAAGTAAGGGCCTAGGTAGCCAATATTAAGTTGTTTCAGACAGCATAGTACTGCCTTGCTTGTGTGCTCTAGTAAAGCTTTCATGAGCTAATTTCCTGCAGGCCTGAGGTGCACTCCTGAGATGTTAAGTCAAGGGGTGTCATGCCACATACCTGAGGCAGTTGATGAAGCCAAATAACGGACACTAGGGTGCGCCCTGTTGTCTCATTACAGCTTGAACAAGAATGTGCCTATTTTCGTGTGTACCATGGCCTTCCCCACGGTGCCCTGCCCCCTGCACATCTTCGAGCCCTGCTACCGGCTCATGATCCGCAGGTGCATGGAGACGGGGACCAAGCAGTTCGGCATGTGCCTCAGTGACTCCCTCAAAGGGTGAGTGACCCTGGGGGCAGTCCCGCCCCCTTTGATTCTGTCTCTGTTCAAATGTGAGTTCGGTGTCGAGCTGACATCAGAGTAAATTGTGTCCTGTGGCAAATGGCAAGTTTGAAAGGCATTGTGGGAAAATGGGCAGTTTAAGGACACAGGATGGTGCTTTGTGGAACAAGGGGTAAGTGAGTGTGCAAATGTGTAAAAATGTGGTTTTAATCGCTCCGAATGGCCAGGTATCGGCTAAATGAACAGGTTATGTAAGAATAAGGAAGTTTCATTATTATTTGCAAATAACTTCCCCTTTAACTTCCCTCCCACCTTCCAGATTTGCCGATTACGGCTGCATCCTAGAGATCCGCAGTGTGGATTTCTTCGCCGATGGGCGGTCGGTGGTGGACACGATCGGGCGGAGGAGGTTCAAGGTCATCCAGCACCGGGAGAGAGATGGCTACAACACGGCCGACATCGAGTACCTCGAGGACAGGAAGGTGAGCAGTGCTGGCCTCTACTCCTGTGCCGGCAGGGTGCGGTGGCGATCGAGATGCCCCGCCTCAGGATGAAAGCTTTGCATATTCATGGCGAGGTTTTCCAGCCTCATGTTGCCTTGGTAACTGAGGTTCGTGTCTGGCAGGTGGAAGGAGAGGCTGAGGCCGAACTGCGGAAGCTCCACGACGCCGTCTATGACCAGGCCCTGGTCTGGGTCAACTCCCTGAAGCCGGAGCAGAAGGAGAGGATCGTGGGCCACTTCGGACCCATGCCTGAGAAGGACTCCGATCTCCAGGTAGGCCTGGAGTCTAGGGGAGTCTCCCGCACTTATTCTGTAAGTGGATGTGTGCATGATGGGTGAAAATGTCCCTGAAGAGAGCGTGGGTAATATGCCCACCACACACGCGTGTTCTCATCCGTGGTAACGTAACACTTGCCCAGTTCTACCCTCAGTTCTGTAAGGCACCTTGCAGGCAGTAGGGGGTGCTATAGAGAGATGAGGTGAACCTAGCTGTCTCACTTCTGACACCTGCTCTTCCAGGGGAGTCCCAATGGACCGTCCTGGTGCTGGTGGCTGCTAGCCGTTCTGCCACTGGAGGGCCGCGCCCAGCTGCCTTTCCTGGCCCTCACCTCGCTGAAGGAGCGGCTGACCGGCATCCGCAGGGTCCTCCTCTTCATGTCCCGAGACCGCTCGCGATGACCCGGCAGGATGGCTGCTTCCCGCCTCCTCATCGGACCAAATCGGACAGCGTTTTGTGTGTAGCTATCATTGGCCGACCATCTATACTGTATCAGCCTATCGCTGTTTGGGAGAAGGCCTCCACATGGATTTTACTCGCTGTAGACTGTGTTTTTCAACCTACGTGCTTTAAAAAGGACACACATTTTTAAAAATCTGTTCTGTCTGTCGTTTTCTTCAGTTGAATGACTAATTCCGTGTCTGATTGCTGTTTGGCAGCCCATAAATATGCATCACATACTCTGGCCCTATGGCTGCCACATCACTTCCTGCAAAAGGAGGAAGTGATGTAAATGTCTCCCCCCCCCCTTTCTGCTGCCACTGCACTGTCCGCAGTTGCATGTGAAAGGCATGCAGACGTGTTCGGGCCTATAGTACTGAAGCGCTGAGGAGCCGGGTTGGGCAGTGTCCCCTGGCCCGAAGCCCCAGCCACTCAAACAGAAGTGAGATCTGTTTAAAAATGTGCTTTCTCACGATCTACGTGAACTCTTCATAAGGGAACGATGGCATGGGCTTCAAAGGCAGGAAGAACAGTGACAGCTGAAAGTAAAGAGTAAAGTAAACCCTATTGCTCATGTGCAGATGAGGGCTTCTGCTTTCACTTAATTATATGCCTCTGCTTTTTTGCCAGAACCCTCCCATTTCTTCCAGAATGTTCCGGCATATGTTATCATGGCCCTGCATTATGCTGGCGTAGTTTGTGGCCATTTTGAAGTTAACTTTAATCCCACATATCGGCATGTCTAGGGTCTCATCGCTATGGCTGTCCTGCGTGGCTCCATCCCCCACAGTGTGATCCACGCCACTGCTCTCCGAGGCCCAGAACCCAGATCAGTTTGTTCATGCACAGTAGCCAAAAAGGCACAGACCGGGTCTCGGTGGGGCAGGTACAGGCGGGACCGGGGTTTGGTTCTCTTTGTCCAGGGAGAGCTCTTGCCCTCCCCATCAGCTGTGAATCGGCTCACTGACCCGCTGCTCTCCCTGACTTTCTGGCATTCCTGATTTTCCAGTAAAACCAGAGAGCTTGCACCCCTCCTCAGCCCCAACAGTTTTCTCTTTTTTGGAGGGGCATATGTGGACTTAGGTTTGAAGCTTCCGAAGGGGTCGTGTGGTTTTGTCTCTGTACCGCAGTGTAACACACTGACCTTGCCCTACCCTTGGTACAGACAGGGAGTTTCCCTCTAAACAGTTTGACTGTCTTTGATGCCTCTCCAGTGGCTAAATGGAGTTTGATTTCCTCTAGGAAAACCCTGTTCTGGTCACCGTTTCTTGCTCTGTGAATATCTTGTGCCTTAAGCTGAATTTCTTCCATGATGCTCACACCAGGCAATAACTGCAGAAAGTAGCATCTCCACAGTTCATAGGGAATGACTTTTGTCTTAATGATTTTTAAATATATTTTTTTTTGCTTTCAGAGATGAGACCCAATTTAACGATATATAATGCACTTATGTCGTACGGATTATGAAACTCAATCCCTAATAGTACCATATCTATTCTGGTTCTACGTATCGTGGATGTTCTCCTTTCACCAATGGAGAGCCCAAATGTAACCTAATTTCAGTTTTTAAAAAAAGCAATAGTTAAACTTTTGTTAAATTGGGTCTGATGTTACGTTTGCTGCAGGTTCTGTTACTGGAGTCAGAAAAGTCAGGAGTCCCAGACCCACAATCTGGGGAGAGCTGTGAAGGAGCTCTGGAATTTATAGGAGCACAAGCTTCTCTGCCGTCCATCGGTCTGCTGAGCTGACCTGTGAAACCACCTTCTCCTGACTTTTCTGTATCCAGCTGGTTACCCTGCACTAGTATCTATGTTGACCTACCTCCTTGACAGCTGAATTTTGTTCTTCCACTGAAAAATGCTTAAAAAATGATTTTGATTTTGGGTGTTTCTATTTATACAGTAGTGACTCTAATTTCTTACTGTCATTGTTGTGTGAAGTTGCCTCTCTGTACATCTGTTTACAGCAACCTGAATGTATGTTACTTCTCTCTGTCGTTTAGCCAGTGCTGCGTTACATGCTGTACATATTACACTAAAATAAAGTGTTCGTTCTGTCGCTCCAGACTGATTTTTCATTAACTCCTCAGAACTGGAACTGGAGTCATACTCAAAACCAAACAGAAGAATTCAGTGGTTAAACCTTTCCTAAAACCATTAATATTTCTAGTTGGATGCTTTCATTCAGAGTGATATACTTTTGAGAAAACGGGGTTAGATAGTCCCTGGAGCAAAGGGAAGGGCCTCGCTCAAGGGCCCAACAGTGACATCGTTCTGCTGAGCCTGGGATTTGACCTGATGACCTTCTGATCCCAGACAGTGTCTTCACCCACTGTGTCACACTACTCCTTTAACAAGGCATAAATTCACGGTGGAAAAATCAGACTTCGTTTTGAGACCTCTGGTTATCCAACAGGGCAGACTGAGGATCGGGCTTGGCAGGGAGGCTGTGAAGGGGTGGAGCAAACAAGTACTGGGACAGAGGGTGAGGTGGTGTGACACAGGGCCGGCTTGCTAATGTGGGTCAGGCTGAAGGCGTGTCAGCCTGCTGCTCCCACACTGCCCGCCCCAGTGGCCTACATTCTTACACCGCTGGCCTGCCTTCTTTGGAAGACTTCAGCGATCTTGATCCCCATGTGTCCCTGACCCTGGGGGTGGTTTCATAACACTTACGTAAGGAGGGTGAATTCGGACGTTGCATAAAGTTCCAAAGTGGGCTAGCCTCCACCGGTGTATCGAATAAGCATCCAAGAGGTGACTTACAAAAGGCAGCCCCCCCCCCCCATGGCTTTCACTGCTCTGTCCCAGTCAGCATGTTTTTCATCGAAGGAGGCACTGGTGTCCTCTGCAGTGGACATGGGACTGAAGTCCTCTTGGTGACCTCAGAGCCGCTGGGCTGCTTTGTGAGATGCTGAGTTCAGCACCTCTTCTGGACGAGTGGTTCACGGCGCAGACGGGGAGGGGGGTCTGCCACCTGTGCCCCGTGGCAATTTAAGCATCAACTTTATTATTGATGCAACAGGCAGCCCTGGGGTCCGGGTTGCCACCAGCAGGGGCCGGCTCCCCTCAGCATCTGCCTGAAATCATATCATGTAACAGCTCCTGGGCCAGTAGCCCCACCCACACAGAACATCTCTCATTCCTCCAGCCAAGCAGGGTTGCATAACCACAAAGATAAGGTCACTAGAGGCGGGGGTTGCCATGGAGACCTGGCAGATACACCTATTCCGCCAGTATGAAAACGTAACACGCTAGCATAAGTAGGCCAGAGCAGTGCATTTTGGGAGGTGGTTACCTAACTCACCCAGAAACGGCAGGAGCGATGTGCTAACAGGCCGCGCAGCGCGAGGACCCCGCAGAGAGGCGTCTCTCCGCCGCCTGCCACCACATCCCTGCTTAACCTTCAAGTTGATGGTATAAATAGACCTTGTTTTTTTTAGGGGTCTGAGCAGGGTGTGGGGGGAAACATTTTGTGAGAGATGAATTGGAGCAGGTCAAGAGCATTCCTTATGTTGTCTAGTATGGCTAAAACGCAGGAAAAGCCATCGCTATTACACGAAACATCCCCCGGCCAGAGGCAGCCACTGCTGGCACCTACCTGCTGGTCTCAGATATATTTCCTGTGCTGCGTGATGCACATTCCCAGCCAATAAAAATCAACTTGCGTTTGCCTTAACAGGAGATTCTACCCCATCCCTCATCTCATGGCTACCAGGATAGCTTTTTACTAGTCAGGCAAGGGTTTCATTGGTCAATTTGCTTCTGGCTGCTTATTAAAAGCTTTTGCTCCAAGAAACAGTTTGTTTTGTAAGAACAGAAATTATTAAAGACATGCTGCCACAGAAGCCAATTGGAATCTTTACATCATGCTCCTAAGGGATTAAATGTCAGCTTACTGTGAAAACAGCAGAGATGCCCCCCCGCAAAAACTAAATAAGTGATGGGTGTGAGTGACCTGTGGAGACAGGTCGTAAAACACCGTGAAACAGGAAGATGCTCCAGATGGAGTCTGGCTGAGGATCTGGACCTGAGTTTACAGATTGTGGATTCCAAATCCCAGATGCAGTGTTGGTCAACCATGGACCCAGCACTAGTGAAGTTCTGCTCTAATCAGTTAACCAAACAAGTAACAGTCTAGCTGCCTTTTACATAATTATCTGTAAATGCACCATGTGGAAATTAAGGAAGTTTATTTACAGTTATGCTAATAGTTATCCGCAATACTGGGTTAACAGGTTTATCAAGTGATGAGCTGATATGAGTAATGAGTACCCCTGTCTGATGCCATCTTTACCACTAAAACCACACATTTGTATAGGGCCCTACAGGGCTTGGGGGCCCCCTGATGGCCACAAACAGTCACTACACTAAGGCAGGGGTGCCCAGAAATGACTTTTTGAGTGGGGTCTCACATGAAACCAACTTGCGCCTTACTGTACATACAAGGATCGATGTCCAGGAGGAGACTGGGAGCTGTGATCTATAAGCCGCCACTTTTGTTATACCGTAATAACATCTACGGCAGCGCCGAACCGAGCCGCGGGCACGCATCCTTCGTCGACGGATATCATGTATTTATGTAACTGTAACCCCCTCGACGCGCTCGCGGACACCTCATTCTGCAGGCTCGGGTAGGCCAGCGCGTGAGTCACACGGTTGCGTAACCCGTAGCGCGTTCCCGGGACTGAGCGGTCACCCGTCTCCCGGGACGCGCGGATGGGCTTAGGACGCGCCCCCATCGGGCTGCAGTATTTACAGGTGCGCGGCGTCGCTCTGATGTCCCTCCCTGGGAGGCGGCGGGCTGTCAGACGTTAATGCGGAGCTGGCACTCGCTGTTCCTTCCTGTTTGAAGGACACGCTGTACTTCACCGAGAGGGAGCAACGGTGTGTTTTTACCTTCGTTACGGGTCACTCTTAAACCGGCCATTTAAGAGGTCACTGTGACCCATATAGGTCACTGTGACCCATATAGTTTTTCTTCCAACCTGTTGTCTGATCGTAGATCATTTTTCACATAATTACAGTTACTTAAACATTTTCAAACTTAAGTGATAAATGGGAGCACGGGCGTCGCCAGGGCTGTCTTGGGGGGCACCCCCCGCCAAAATAAATGTACGGTGATTAGTTTAGTTTATTCTCAGTCGTTTTTGTTAAGCGTTTTCCACCAAAGCCCCCCCCCCCCGCCACCCTCC
>JAODUD010000002.1:20524461-20538653 GCA_026784285.1 Stomatorhinus walkeri
CCGATCTCAAAGCCCCCCCCCCCCTTCATAAATCCCTAGTGATACTTCTGGTTAAGAGCCTTTGTTTGCCCGGTTTCTATATTGGAGACACCGCTATGGGAAATTGTCTCGGTCAAATCGCCAATAAAGATAGATTAAGGTGGATCATTCAGTGTAAGTGCATTTTCATGTAAAAAACATCAATTTTTCCACATAAATAAAATAATCTGCGACATTGCGTAAGTACAACTGACTATAATTTAGGACACCTGAAAGTGGTTAATTAATAGATTAATCAGGGCACGTTTCTCTGTGTTAATCGGTGAAGACACATTTGTATGCAGCTCCATGCGGGATTTTACTGTAGTATTAGTCACCAATCTGAATTTAGACACTCAGTTGACAGGTATAATTGGGAAAGCAAGCGGAGCTGGCCGACTTCCGGCTAAACCATGCATTTTCGTCTATTTAAAAGTTATTTCTAATGAGCTCGTTAAAGCATCTGACAGGTGACAGGTTAAACCCATCCATATTTACCTGTCTATACACTTTATTGATCGTACGCATTTCTTATATACTTTTCATCCGGCCAATATTAAACATGGACTTGGAGTCATTAGACATGTAATCGCAAGTTATAATAAGTTATACCGAAGCTATTTATGTTACAGTCCTGAGGAGTATAGGTGCTATTCAAGTATCAATTTAGATAATCCTTTTACTACAATAGAAATACTTATAAAACCATTACAATCTGTCATTTATTTACGCGGTTAGGCTACTTGCCAGTGGTAGCCTACTTTCTTCCATTATATGAGTTTCAAAAACTAATATTCAGGTAAACTCAGATAAAAATCAGTATATTTCTAATATCTATGCTAATCATGGTACAAGTCGAATCCTCACACGTGGCTCCTGAAAAATGCAAACGCAGCCTTATGTAAGTTTATCTCTCAAAATAGCAAATCCTTTACGCGTCGTCATGAGATCAGCTGAGCATGACAGGACAGAAACCGGCCATGATATTAAACTAGGTTAAGTCCATAAAAAGCGCATGTAGTATAGCGCCCGCTAGTGAAATGTATTCGTTACTGCAACTAAAACCGTAGTTCTTTTGTGAATATTACGCTTATTATGGACGTGCCCTAAAACTCACACGAAATTTAAAAATATAAAATATGATTTTATATTAAAATCATATCTGTAAGCTTGTCAGCTTACTATAAATGGAATATATGATGACGGCAGTAAGATTTTTTTTTACACACATAAAGGCGTCAGATCACCACAATAGTGTAGTAATATAAAGTTTATTAACAATGTAATAATCCCTGCTGTCAATGTTTTCATATAATTGACATCTGTAAGAAAAGTTCATTTGAAATGCAAAACTTCCCAGTGTAAAACCCTCTAAACAATGGATTAAACAGCTGAAAAGTGCTTATAATTTCTTTAAAAACATCAATAAAGATACTCCAGAAAAAATATTACGAAATGCTTGTAAAAATAATGTGTAATCAGTCATAATAAGGAGTTCTCAGTGAAAATGCGGGAACTTTTAAAAAGAAATGAAAGTATAGGTTACATAAGTATTTGGACACAGTTATAACCCCCCTTCGTGAAGAAAACGTAACTGCACAATATGATGTGCGTTTATCGCAGCATAATAAATTGATTTAAAGAAAATCACGTGAATTATGCATTTTTTTGTTTTTCTTGATAATTTATATACAAAATCACATAATGATGTGTGCATTTTTAAAGGCGATACCAAACTCAATACAAACCCCAAAAAGGGGGGGGGGGGGTATAAAAATAGAAATAAAATACACAGCACATGTGGTAATATATATATTTTAAAAGCTCATCTCAGACCTACAACCTAAAAGGTGTCACCAATGAAGAGTGAATGTTGAAACACGTAACAACGCTTTCCGTGCAAACACGATCCGTGTCTTTTCACAGGAAAGGCGTGGGGGGCCATCTCCAGGCCTTAGCCTTCTTCTTGGCCAACGCCAACCAGGGGGGCTGCTCCGGGCCCAGGGCTGCGGGGGATGCCGACATCATGGCCCGCTTCCCGTCTTTGTCCAAAGACGCAGAGTTAGAAGTCTCCAGGGATTTCAGACCTGTGAGTGTGAAAAAATAAATGAGCCCTTCCTCCTTGATTGGAGAGGGGAAACTTTATGACAATACAGAGCCTCATGAATGCAGACTTTAGTCCACAAGGGGGCAGTAATGCATCACTTACTGCACAGTCGACAGCAGGAATTCTCTGGAGGTTACATTAAAACAAGGGTTTTACAGATCAGCACAGGCTGAACGGAGAACTACTTACCAGTTGCATTTGGGATTGAAATCCTGACCTGGTCCTTACGAGATGACTTAGAAAAAACACTGAAGTTTTTCGTGCATGCTGCATCCTGGAAAACGGATTTTTAAAAATAAACCAGTGACAGAAAAGTTAAAATAAATACATAATTAAAATCACACAATTCAGACTTGAATATGCTACATTTCTGTCCACACCCAACACAGGCTAAGCACACGTTTACCCTGGTTCATGGCTTATGTTTGCTCATGTTTGTTATGTATGTAGGTATATGGTATCTCCATGTAGGCTTATTTAGGAGAGACCACAAGCTGATTAACTGGGCCCTTCTCAATGCTACTAAGTATCAAGAGAACGGTCTTGATTCTTGCCATTTTGAAGTGTGGTTAACAGGTGTCTCTATTGTGCCAAATCAAGGGCGATTGTGTAAAAGGAGGTTAAAAAGACTGTTACCTCAGGCCGTCCAGACGTAGAGTCTGATATGAACCAATGAGATTACAGTGGCCTTTGTAAAACGATTAGATAAGGAAGACGGGGAAAGGATTTCACCACCTCACAGTGTAATTGGTGGTCCTGTTGTGGGGAGGAAGATTGAGAAGCCTATTTCAATAGGACCAGCACTGGCCTGTGTCAGCAGGGTCACAGAGCTCACCTTCTGAAAAGGGTCTTTCCTGCCTGGACTTTCCTCCAGTAAATTCTCTCTGAAGATTCTCTGCTTTTGCTTGGCAACATAGACCCAGCTTGGTGAAGCCGGACTCCCCCCAGGAGAATGACTGGCACCGGGCTCTGAAAAACACATGAGTGCATCAGTCATTCTTATTGCCCCTCTGACAAATGGACGACTGTGGGAAACTGGGGGAGACTTCTCAAAAATGAGTCAGGCCTAAACACCGAAAGCCCTAACACAGAACTGCAGCGGGGAGGGAGTCTTTGGTCTTACAAGTAAATAATGGACAAAGCAAATCATATTTTATTGTAATATAAAATATATAATACATTAAATATATATTATATATAATAATTCCTCTACACACACACACACACATTTTCTGTCCTACCGGCACAAAGATTAGAGTGACAGAAGTGTGTTTATGTTAACGTTGTGTTTGCCATGGCTTTCAGTGAAGGGCACCTCAGGTTTCATTACAGGTCACTCTGCTGGAATAACCTCAGCACAGCCCCCTGAAACATGCACTACAGTCTACAGAGCATGACTGCATGGTTTCCAGAGCATCTCTCTCTCACAGTGCCGGGAGGAAAATCAGAATCGTGCTCTAAACTGCAGAGGGTTTCCCTGTGAAACTACGCAAACAAGCATACAAATTGCTACATCATTCACATGTGATCACTGACAGATGCTTTTGTTGAAAGCGACGTTCGGCTGAGAAAGCCGGGTCAGCCAGTCCCTGGGTTATGGGCCCTGCCGACGAACCCAACCCCGAAGTCACTTTGCTGACCTTGGGATTTGAACCGGTAACCTTCCCATCACAGGAAGAGGTCTAACCTTCTGAGCGCCATCCTACTTCTTGCCATCTACTTGTCATATACTAGGTCTTTGCTTAAGCTGCCGATCTAGATGCAATTAACTGCAGAATATAGGGTGTTAAACTGTTCAAATTTTGCTAACTGGCATCTCTAAACCTTCCATAATATGCATGACTATGAGTGTGTGCCCTGCAGTGCACTAAAATTCCATCTGGGGAAGCGGTTGGGTGGAAAGATGGATAGATAATATAAAACTAAATCCATATTTTCAAGAATTTCATACAATCAATAAAGCTACATTTTACATATTAGAATGCTTTCTATCACATGCGTATTTGGATGGGTAATTTCCTTAACTTTTCATGCCGTTATATTACACAGTACACCTTCCCTCGTACCCTGTGCTGGTGAAAAGCTCATGAGGAAATGTAAATGGATCGCACTGCACGTTTGTTCCACATCATCCTGAGGACTCCTACCTAAGTGGTCTGTGATAGTGTTTTTTTTAAATTGAGATTAGTGATGAGAAGGCCTGCTACAGGGGTTTCATACCTGCTGTCCTCCTTAACTTGGCTACGTCGTCCACCAGAAGCTCAGGTTTCCTGGGCAGGACAGGCTTGATGGTGGGAAACTCAGGGCAGGAGGCTTTTGGTGGTTCACTGGGCATTCCAGGAGGTTCTCCTGAGTCCTCTGTGCCATAGCAGAAGCTACTAAGAGAAGTCTTCCTCAGCCGAACACCAAACGGTGTCTCAGTTGCGCCCACGTCCTGGTCTCTCACGGGAGACAGAGATGCATCGCTGTGGTCATGGGTGATGTCGGCCTTTGGGGGGGTACCTGGCTCAGATCTGATTTCAGGACATGCCTCAGAAGCCTTTGCAGCAACGGAGTGGCAATAAGCTTCTTTGAAACCATCTCCTGACAGTGACCTCTGCCATGCCGGAGCAATAGTATACTGGACTGGATGCTTCCCAGAATCCTCTATGGCACTGTTTTCCTCCTCACTGTGGAGTAGGCTAATGCTAGCTCTGGAAGGCAGGTTTATGGCATCTTGGCATGGTTCTTCAGTGCTGGGTATTAATTGCTCAGGCTCTACCCGGTCTGATATGGACAGGCTTTCTTTTGAGGGTGGGACATAGTCCCCATCGCCTTGGCTGGACACCTGAACAGCCTCATCTGAGCTAGGCCCACCGTCTCCTTCTGAGTCCAAACCAACAACTGCCTGGATACTGGCCCCAGGCTGCTGATGTGTATTCAGCCTCCCAACCTCAACTAGACATTCATGATCCTGGGTCTCTGAAACCACTTCTGCATCCATTTCATCATCACCCTCATCATGATCACTATCTTCTTCTTCCTCTTCTTCATCTTCCTTGTGTTTCTCACCTACAGTTGACATGATTGGCTCAACTATAAGACTCTTTGCTTCTTTACTATCTTCATCACTGATCTCCACCAACTCAGCATGTCCCTCATCCTCAGAACATTCTTCTCTTTCACCTGATGCACTGGACTCGTCCTCTTCCTGATCCACAGCTACATAGGAGATTTGAGCACCACCCTGTGCCACCAGCTTGTGCTGGGAGGTCGGGCTGTAGTGCACTGACTCCTCACCTTGGCAGGTTGCTTCCCTCTCTGTGCTTTCACCCACTTTCTCCATTTCCTGGCCTTCAGCATCAGGCTCCAGCACAAGCCCAGAAGCCAGAGGCTTCTCCAGAGAGCTGAGCACCTCCTGCAGGAGCGAGCCTGACTCCTCCACTGGGGCTTCGCACCATAACTCCAGCATAGGATTCGTGTCATCCAAAGCGGGGAGCTCTAGGGAATCCAGAGACTCTTGAGAACTTGTCAGCAGGGACCTGTTACCCTGGTGTTTCTGTGTCTCTGAGGATGGATCCAAGAGTAATTCCTGTGAGTTATCTACAAAGGAGGAAGACGTAGAGCAGGAAGGAGGAAAGGGGGCTTCCTCGCAGCAGGAGCTCTCATCTACAGCGCTCTGTTCTTCAGACTCAATCCTGGGCCACTGATGGAGTCCAGCTGGCTCCTCCAACATAGGGGGCTCCTCCTCTGGGATCGACTGCTCCTTCACAGGTGACGCTTCCTCTGGGACCAGCTGCACTTCCTCATCCAGGAGCTCTCGCTCTTCACTAGTCCTCTCAGCAGAGTCCATCTGCTGGACAGCAAAATCTACAAGAAACAAATGGTGAGCTTGCTGGAGCCATCTCTGTCAATACCTACCTATAAACGTCTAGATCAGGGGTGGCTAATCTTATCCGCAAAGGGCCGGTGTGTATGCGGGTTTTCGCTGCAACTCCCTAATTAGATTACTAATTAGAGGACTGATTGGCTGAAGAGTCCTCACACCTGGGTTTGAACAGCTGACCTACCCGGCCCTTTGCGGATAAGACTGGCCACCCCTGGTCTAGATGATTCTAGTACTGATTTTGTTATTGTACTAGTTTAGTTATATGAAATATTTGGATGATAAAACATCTAACTCTTCAGATGATAAAATACCTTTATATTTCTCCTCTGCTGAAGTAGGTTCTGGGGTAACATCACCCAGTTCAATTTCTATTCCTCTGGGGGAAACTTTTCCACTGAGATCCCCCTCTCTTCCACTCTCCAGGAACTCTCTCTGAAAGTTAAAGAAAAAAATGACCACGATAAGCACCAATACCAGGTTCTAGCTATGAAGAAAGCAGCATCACATGATTGCTGAAGGAAGTTTTTCAGCTGTGAAGCTGGAAGATGTACAAACTCTGAGAGCTCATGGCTTGTGAAATCTGGTGATGTTTTTGTTTTTTTTCCCATTGCCAATCTGTACCAGAACATACCGAAACTGCTGGTTTTCCCCACTATCAAACTGAAAGGGTTTATTCCCTTCTACATAACAGGACCTGTCAAGGTCAGAGTAGTTTTGATATCACATCATGCAAATCTTATGATAAAATTATTTGCACAATGGTATTTTGCAACCCTGTATAGTTTGTTGGCAGATGAATTGTTTTTTCACAATGTAGCTATAATTTTTAAATTAAAAATTTCAATAGATCATGTTTAGAGTCTGTAATCCATATTTTAATTGTAGCAATGTTTGAGGTCCCTGGGGTTGGCAGCAGGGGGCGCTCTCACGCTGGCTGGCTTCCGCTTAGCACAGGCCCGGTTCTTGACAGCGATGCGGTGGCGAGCAGCTGAGGTGTCCAGGCAGCTTGATGGGGTCGCTGGACAGCTGAGGTCCACAAGGAGGTAGTGGGGGGGGCTGACTGGCCTGGAGGACGCCTCAAGGTACATCTGGACAATTGTTTGTGTGTATGTGAGAGAGATAGAGGAAAGAGATAGCGAAAAAGAGAGACTTCTGATTTTTCCTAAGCATCACTGTTCTTACTGGCCAACAAAAGTGCAAATTGACACACCACTGGAGCACAGGATCAACTAAAATAATGAAAATTATTCATGCCATTCTAAAAAATGCAGCTACCCTCGATATTTGCTTTTTTAAAACAAATTATTAGTTATTTAGCAGCCATGTTCATTCAATGCGACGCACATTTGAGAAAGCGGGGTCAGTCAGTCAATTTGGAGTTAGGAGCCTTGCTGAGGGACATTAAGCAGAAATCATTCTGCCCTGCATGGGACTGGACCAGCAACCTTCGGGTCACTGGCACAGCACTCTAACACGCCGAGCTACACTCCACCCTCTGGTATTTCACAAATTTCCTTGCAGGCCCTTGTTTTTCCTGCTTTCATGATTATGCCTTACTGTTAGGAATTCACCCTCCCTTTGTGTTAGTGGAAAAGGAAGAAATGGATTATGCGTACATTCAGAAGACTGTCGAGCTGAACAAATCCTACGAGGCGAACAAGTAGACGTCAGTTTTCAACATTAACAAGAGCTAAAACACTCCCCTCTGAAAACCCCACTCTCTGTTCCAGTGTTTTGTGCCTGCTTGGCTTCAGATAAACACAGTTAGCATTCCTGTTCAACTTTACAAGCCATGTTTGAATTCCAGGCCCTCATGGATAACTTACTGGGAATTTATAACCAGCTCTGGCCCCACTGACGTACGGCATATATTTTTGTTTACATGTGATCCTGCAGCAAGGCGTCACTCGTCATTCTGAGCGGGGAAAGGCGCTAGAAAGACACCATACCAAGGTCAGCATGCATGTAGGCTTTGTGCCAAACTGACCTTAAGAGCCATATAAGCAGGAGGGCTCTGTGGGTGACTTAGCGCAGCGAAAAAAGGACTCCAGAATTAGTAATAAATGCCCTTTGTTTTCCAAGGAGGCATGGTCTGCTGTCACAACCGCCCGCCGTCCTGCGATTCCTTGGCACGCCAGGAGCCCGCTGGAGAGCCACCAGGCTGTGGGAACGGCAGGCGGTGCTGACCATAAATCCTTCAAAAACACGTCCAAAATAACTCGAAAAGTACTAGTGTCACGTCAGCATCTTTGGTCTGGAGAGCAGGGCCAGGATTTCGAAGCAGTGCAGCCGGCTGCCCCTTAAGTACTGAGTCAAGCTGGTTGCTGGCGGCTCCCGGCTCGTTTTGTGCTTGTGTGTTTCTGGGAATGTGGGGTCAGAGGTCGTGACGTTCCCCTGTCGTTCATGTGCGTGAGAGCGACCTGCACGTGTGTCAAAAGATAAGTCTGGAAGGATCTGCCCCATTTGTAAACTCCTCATAAAAGACAAGCTCTTTTGATGGGTGAGGACTTAACACTGCCCCCCCCGCACCCCCCATCTCTGATGTGTTGACAGAGCTCCCAGGAGAACACAGCTGGAATGCAGGACCCCTGTAGGCCTTCAGCCCCTCCTGCCCCCCATAGCCCCCCAATAAAGAGGAGGTTTAGGCCCTTAGGTAACCCCTAGCCCCTTCCCCAATGGCCAATGATCTTCAGATTAACCATAAACTAAAGCTCTGTCCAGTGCTTGGATTTTCTTCATGCTTTGTGTATCACCTCCATCCTCAGAATTTTAGTGCTTTCTGGAACAATTCCCTCATAGCCTGATGAGCCTGTAGCTTCCTCTGTCCCCCGTGGATCCCCCTGAGCTGTCTTACTGAAGCTCATCTCTGTTTATGGGGAAGCTTATTAAATATCTGTTAGGACTTTGCATCTGGCTGCCGCAGCTCTCTCGGCTTTTGCTGCAGTCCTTACACATCCCAGAGGCATGTAAGCCAGGGGATGTGGCTCTAACACATACCCATGTGCGTGAATGTGCAGGCGTCCTTTGACTCACTATCGCCCCCTGCAGCATGGCTGGGGGAGGGTACTTTGTCACTGGTCTGATATATTGTGTTGCATTTTGTAAGCATTATATGGTGGCATGTCTCCAGATTCCTGTTTTGAAGGCCCACAGCAAAGTAGCTGGTCAACAATAAGATGGGGCTATCCCATCGATCTCCGAGGAACAAAAGTGGAGAAACACTGTAAGCATCCACTGCTGAGACGTCATGCCAAGGGCTTAGAATGCTTACCCGGTCATCGTCAGTGTCAGACCCCTCCTGGCTGAGCAAGCTGCTTCTCTGGACTGAGTTTGAGGGCTGGTCTGCCAGGACGACGTGCAGGGTGGAGATCTCTGGTGGGCTGCAGGGGAGGCCGTCGTCCTCAGACACAGCCCCCGGGTCGTCATCCTTCCTCACAACGATGAGGGTGATGGGCGTGGCCTGCCGGCTGCTCTGCTTCAGCTGCAGCTGTTGGGAAGGCCCCCAGACGCTGTCAGACACCGATAGGTCACTGCACTCCCTATAGGCCAAGGCTGTAGTCGCCAGCTGTAGAAAAGGCCAGAGTGTCTCAAACAGCAGCTTATTTATGACTGATGTTTCCCCTTTCCGATCTTTGAGGAAATGAGTGAATATAAAGATCGGCAAGTATCTTAATTTAAAAGTAATTGGTTGATTAGTTAATTGTTCTAGGCCCCAGAACAATCATATAACTGAATGTCTATATGGTCTTAATTATGTAGAAAATTGATCCAGTTATGGAGTACAAATGAAGGAAAATAACACCAAGAGGAGGCTTCTTTCAAGAGGCACAAACGCATGTCCAATAGCAAAAACCTCCATGCCGTGGAGCAGTTAACCCTCAGGAGATGCAACATCCACACCAGCGTCCAATCAACTGGGCACAACTGAAAGGGAGGGGCACCCGATTGGTCCACAGAAAGCAGGGACATGGGCCTGACGAATCAGAGCTATGTAGGGCACTGTCGTCATGGCAGCAGAACCTGAAGCAGCTTTGGACTGCCCGTGCTGTCTGCACACAGAGGCAGATGCCGTCTCCACTCCAAAGAAGGGCACAGCGCCACACGATGGCCCTGCTGCAGAGGAGCAGATCGTAAACAAGCGGCCTGCGGGCCCAGACCTCCATCTGCGGCTTTCGGTTTGTTTCTCTGTCTCATTTTCCTCCTTATTGTCGGGGGGATTCGTCACAGCTGAGGCATGTGGTGGTAGACCAGCTACAGGAAGCAGCTCTGACTTCCCCCCCCCACCCTGAGGCTAAGGGTCGTCAAGTGGAGGGCCGCAGAAACATTCAGTAAATCCTGACAAAATCTGCTGTTTACACCTTCATGCAATAAACATAAGATGTGTTATAAGCTAGCAAAAATAAGTATGATATTCTCATATTTTGTTTTTTTCTCTGAGCAAAAACTTCTAAACGTCATCAGAATCTGTAGGTGGTGGGAGTCCCCCCACTCCCAGGAGAGAAAATGATTTACGGGTGATTCTCCGGGAGTGGTAAGGGGTTCCTAACTCTAGTTAACTCTATTTTTACTCGGTTGAACCCAATCTTCCACGATCCCTCGCTCCTGGTACATGTGTCTAGGCAACTCCTATGCTTTTCAGTTTATAGCCATAGTGACTAACCCTCCACCAGGCCATGTGACGAAGCAGTGGGGCTTCTGGTAACACATCTGAACCGGGAAACAGAAGGATTGCAGGTGAGAAGGAACAGTTCAGGCTGAGATGGGAGTCAGAGCCAGGAGTCAGAGCCAGGGACGAGACACTGCGAAGATGGATGTGGCTATAGATGTGGCAGTGGAGATAAATGTGGTTGTGGATATAGATGTGGCAGTGGAGATAGAAGTGGCTATGGAGATAGATGTAGGGACAGATGTGGCTGTAGAGATATACGTAGCTGTGGAGTACCTGCAGGGCCTTCATCTTCTCCTGGACACTGTCCTGCGTGGAGGTCAAGTCCTCGGTGCCATCCGAGGCAGGCGAATCGGTGACGAACACGCTGTCATGTGACTTGGCCTTGTTCCCCATGCTGACCTTCTGGCTGTGAGACAGATCACAGTAGGGCATTAAATATCTCCCAAAAATGCCAGAGCAGTTCAATCAGGCTTATTGCACATACTGAGAGAAACTAGTAATCACGAAAGCAGGAGTAATCAAAAATAATCACCAGGAAGGAAAGAAGCCTACACCCTGTGACCACTTTATTAGGTACCTCTACATCAGTGGTAGCCAATCTTATCCAGAAAGGGCCATTGTGTATGCAGGTATTCATTGCAACTCCCAGAGGACTGATTCGCTGAAGAGTCCTCACACCTGGGTTTGAACAGCTGACCTAAAGGTTATCCCAAAAACCTGCATACACACCGGCCCTTTGCGGATACAATTCCCCACCCTCACTCTATGTAATACCAGTAGGTCTCAGTTTGTCATCATATGTAAACAAGTTCTGTATTCAGAGAAGCCACTCTGAACATCACTGTTGTTGTTATTCTTGTAGTTGTGGCATTCTGTTAGCTTTACCAGTTCTGGCCATTCTCCCCTGACCACTCTCATCAACAAGGCATTTTTCACCCACAGAACTGCTGCTGACTGTATGTTTTTTGCTCATTATACCATACGCTGTGAACTCCAGACATCGCAGTGTGTGAAAATCCCAGGAGGGTGTCTGTTTCTGAGATTCTGGAATTGCCATGCCTGGCACCAACAAGCACACCACGTTTAGGATCCCCCAGATCGGGGGGTGTTCCACAAAACAGGATGTCTTGCTTAGCTGGATAAGGTAGTCCCTAAATGTATGGGAACAAAGATAAAATTCATTGAGCCCAGACTACCTTAAATCCAACAAGTTATCCAGCTAAGCAAGAAATGCTTTGTGGAAATGCTTCCCTGACGTCTTAGTCCTTATGACCCTTAATCAGTAAGTGAACCTCTTCACAAATCTGCATGCTGCATGTATTCAGGTCCAGCCACGTGATTGGTGGTTTGGAGAACCGAGCTGTTTTGTGGCGACCTATTAATGGCCAATGAGCATTGATCTCATGCAGTTTGAAATGTTTCCCTTTATGAGTGGAGCAGCTGTTTCTGATACTAATGTTATTATAAACCTGAATCCGTAGGAGGGAAGTGCATTCTAAATTAGCAAAGTAATTTGCCTTTAAAGTATGAAGCCCATGAGATGGCTGGGGATCTCCGCATTAAACACCCAGACTCTTATTCTGAAGTAGTGCAATTTCTCCCGATGCCCAACTTATGCAAGCGATTGGCCATGTTGGTCCTCTGCCAGCTGCGACTGCTCTAATTTAAGGTGTGTCGCTCGCGGATATGTGATAAACACAGGGACGGAGTCATCCCGGCGGCCTCGAAGGAACGCCAGGAATTTCTCACACAAAAGAGCCGTTAAGAGTGATGGCAGAGAGGTAGAGCTCCACGCTGGCGGTGGCCGCTGAGTGCGGGTCGGCCTGCCCAGTGCCTGCTCACCTGGTGTCTGCGTCTGTGTCGGCGTCGCCGTCGGCCGCGGTGGGCTTGCCGTCACTCACATTGTCCGAGGAATGACTGGCCTTCAACACGGCCTCCCCGAGGGGGGCACCCCCCCCTTTTCGCTTCTTACGGACAAAGAAGTTCTTGAAGGTCTGAAACTTTGACTTCTTCTTTCCTGGAATGAGGGAAAATGCAAGAAAAAGAGATTCAAGGTGAGACGTGTTTACACAAGACGCACCGATGACCAGCCCGACAGTGGGGATTGGAGTAAAAGTCAGCTGATCATAGTGACGCTACTGCCCACTTCATTTTCAAACGCACCGTTTACAGTGTCTCTCCCATCCTGGCCCTCAGTCGACCCTGGGAACCCAAACAGACTGGCTACAATATTATAAAGCCAGACACACAAGGCCCCTAGCTGCAATAAATTTGTATTTCTTCCTTGGAGATGGGAGTATTTAAAACGGTCTTCATGCTCATCCCTAAATCAGGAACCATGTCCTCTACTGGCAGGGTAAAAGCTCAGACCTCCGAAAGAAACCCATGAACACACACACACACACACAAACTGCCCCTCCAGCAACCGGTCAGATGTAAGACATTTAAGACCTCAGTCGCCCACCCTGTGCTTGGTAACCTGACGGGGATTTATCTTTCGTGTAGTAATGAAACTTGCATTGTTTTAATGAGGGAAGCTTTAAATTACTCCTGATGCTTCTATCCACAATACCACCACAATGTAAATGCCGGCATGTCTGTTTAATGGCTCCTGCCGCGTGAGCCTGCTCCCCCCCCCCGGCCGTATGAGTCTCTGTACCTCCCTTTCAAGGTTTAATAGGTTTTGTTGGTAATAATCAGCAGCATGGGCATAGTTACTGATATGACGATAGCAATAAGGCCAATATCATAAGAACAATGGGTCGTTGCTGGAGACAGGGTGAGGCTGGGGTTTGCAGAAAGGTCACGTGCTATTAAAAAGGTCAAGCTTATTTCAGGCCCAGCCGGTGCCCCCCAGGGGAGAGCCACATCCTGCAGTGTTTACTCTGCACCAGGCGTTCGGGGGGCCGTTTCAGGAGCACAAAGGTCAGCACAGACTCTCCATGGGAGCCGTGGCCACCCAGCTCCAGGGTCCAGTTACACATCATGTCCTGAATCAGTTGCTAATTTGGTCCAATGCTTATGATAGATGCAGCCATGGTATATGTGTGTGTGTCTGTTTGTGTGGTCGTGGAGGGCGGGGCATCAGTGTGTGGGTGTGGGGGCGGGGCATTGGTGCATGGTCTGGGGGCGGAGCATCGGTGAGTGGTTGTGGGGGCGGAGCATTGGTGCGTGGTTGTGGGGGCAGAGCATTGGTGCGTGGTTGTGGGGACGGGGCATTGGTGCGTGGGTGTGGGGGCGGGGCTTCGGTGTGTGGTTGTGGGGGCGGAGCATTGGTGCGTGGGCGTCTCTGTCACACAGCCCCAGTGGCACCGGGTCACACCCAGCCTAGACACCGTCCAGAACCATTAGAATAGGCAGGCATTCTGGCCCTCTGACGAAATGTCACCTTTGGGGTCTCACCACCCCTTATGCTATATCATATTCAAAGGCAGTACCAAGCTAATCCTGAGCACAATCACTACGTTCTACCCAGTTCAAACTATGCAAAGCACTGGGGGGCATGGGCAGGGCTGGGGGGGGGGGGGGGG
>JAODUD010000002.1:20547686-20561086 GCA_026784285.1 Stomatorhinus walkeri
GGAGAGAGAGAGAGATAGAGCGCGGGCTGAGCGGACGGCGGCTCCTAGACCATCCCTCCTTGCCGGCGTCCTGAGAGCGAGTTGTGAGCGTCAGAGTCAGCCACAGATACTTGTGTCCCCCCCACCCCTTCTAAAGGCACAGACACACACACACACACACACATACACACACGTATACACACACTCTCACACTGACGGACTGCATACCTCTGCACGGGTGCTGATAGCGACGCGCTGGGGGGGGGGGCCTTCACTCAGCCCGCCCTGACTGTCTCCTCCTCCCAAGCTCATCTTCCTTTAGCCCCCCCCCCCCAGCTCCACCCCATAATCCCACTCTGCGGCGACTGGGCCCAGCATCAGCATGGTAATTAGGCCGGAGTACCCAGAGCCACGTCCCGTGGCGGGGGCCTCGTGCGAGTCCCACACCTGGGGGAACCCCCCCCCCCATCACCACCACGCTAACTACACACAACACAAAACCCTGCAAGGTTCTCTTTCAGGGAGGCACAAAATTAAATTCATGATAACAGATGACAGAAATACGACATGGCCATACCCTTCAGGGATTACTTCGGGCAACATGAGACTGAGGGGGGGGGGGGGCTTTTGGATCTTTCCGGCAATCCCTCGCCCACCTCCACGGGAGTGACCACACCACCTTCTGGCTGCCCCCTCCCCGCAGGACTGAGACGCTGGGTTGCATCGCCCATGAGCGACAGGAAAATAAACAAGGCCATTTCCGGCGGTTTCCTGTCAAGCTGGGCTTTCTGGCCGGGAAATGCGAGGGCTGAACACAGCCGAGGCGAGAGGCCGAGGGGAGGCAATCGATCCCGAAAGGAGCAGCCTACATAAACAAGCCTAACAGACCCTAAATCTCTGTAAAATGTGAGCCGTGGATGGTGAAATGCACCATCTGGGGACCTGAGTATGTAAATGAGCCGATTATGGATGGCGGTAAATTCCATAAACTGTAACAGGAAATTACAGTTTGCCATTCGCCCCGAAGAAGGTCAGCTCGTTATGAATGAAGACTGACATTAACGGGTTTGTTCTGCAAATGTAAGGTACAGTTTTTTTTTCATATTCCATTTTTATAAAATCCATAACCATGCTGCATCACATAGGGGGAGAGGTACCCCAGCCCCCCCCCCCCAGTGACCAGTATTAGGATGACCAATTGTAAGGTGGATGGATTTCATGAGAGCATGTGTCTGAAACCCTCAACCTCAAGCACGACTGCACACCTGGATTTTACAGCCAGTTTTACAGCTGACCAGTGGACCCAATACAGCAGCCATTGCGACTACACCCCCCACCGCCCCCCCAAACACAAAACTTTCAAGCCTTCAGTCCGTGGTACTGACTGCACAGACTTTCTTAATAGTTAAATATTTACAGTAAAGTTCATCTGTCCTTCCATCCTCCATTAGTGCTTATCCAGCAGCAGCTGTTTCCCAGCAAAGCAGGAGAACACCCTGGACAGGCTGCATCACACACACACACACACACACACACACACACAAACACACACACATATAACACACACACACACAAACACACACACATATAACACACACACACACACAACACACACACACATATAACACACACAGACACACTGACACACACACACATATAACACACACAGACACACTGACACACACACATATAACATACACAGACACACACACAAACACGCACACACACACCCATAAACATACACACACACACCCATAAACATACACACACACACCCATAAACACACACACACTCACACATACATAAACATAGACATGCACACACACACACCCATAAACATACACACACATGCACACAAACATACACATAAACACACATGCGTGCACAATACATGCACAAGCGCGCGCACACACACACACACACGTGTACACAAACACACCCACTCACACTCACACAACTTAAACAATACCTCTGTATTGACAGCACAGCTTTGCGTAATTGGCAAATATTTACAAGAAAGCTTCTGCAACAGAAAGGTAACATTTCACATGGCACTCCCCCAGAACAGGGATTTTGATCCATCGGCTGAATTCTACAGTGTCATGTTTGCCATTTTCATGGGGGGGGGGGGGGTGTTTGTAAGCACAACACAGTTTAATCCTCTACAGCCACACTTCTGCTCGTTTGGAGGAATGCTGGTCAGATTTTTCCTGTGGAGAAAAAGCAGAGGCACGTCCTGATTTTTTTTTTTATTATTACAGTAAGCACTAACATTCAGCCCTGGGGGGTGGTGTTCCTCAAGATCCCAGCATTGTCTGAAAGCCCCCAAGTCATAGACAGCATGACGTATCCACCTTACAAATATTTCCCACAGTACAGACCTCACACCCACTGCCTGCGGTCAGCAAAAATATTTATACAAGCATAGGGACCCAATAGCGTTTCTCGGCCCATGTTATACTGAAGTTCAGAACCATTTTCCATGGTCCTTAAAAACAAGGTACACAGTCATTTACTGTTTTGACCAGACACTTGTGAACATATTGACAGGAAACTGTTCCCTTCCTCACTGTATTAAGAGATATAAAGTAATTATTACTTGAATAGGAAAAAAAAAAGCACTAAGGTCTGCCCCCCACCCCCATTTGGAGACCCCAGTGCAGTCTGTACTTACCACAGTGGTGGCAGGGGGGTGATAGGAGGGGGGTGCATGTCATGAACACAGTTTTAACAGACTCAAATTTCTGAACCCCCCCCCATCACAGGGCTGTGGAATATTTCTTTTCTTTACGAAACCCTCAAAATTCCGGCGAACATCTGGAAGAGATCTTGACGGGCTTATAATTAGGACCATGCTCACAAGACCGTAAATAACCCAGAAATGGTACCCAGTCATACCAAAGGGGGGCAACGGCCTTGCAGGACAGGCACGAATGAGCTTTGTGGGACAGCGCATCTGTTCCAGTGACAGAGAGCCTGCTGCCACTGGAGGGCGCTAAGTGGACAGTCCCATTTAGTGCACATGCAGGTGCGTGGGGTCCCGCCCCAGCTAACTCTCCACTCTATAACCTCACCTCCTGCTGGGTTACTACAGCCCTGCATCACCCTAGCCAGCATCGCCTGCCAATCCATCAGCGAGACCCACCCCCTCCTGCCCCCACACCCATTCCTGAGGAGTAATTTTACCCGTGTAACTGGGGGTGGGGGGGGGGGGGGGTGCATGAGAGGCCAGGTCCCAGTGCCTGATATTATGCCAACTGTGATTGGTTCACAGCCCCTATTTCAGGGGTGCAGACTCCTTGCTGCCTCCAGCAATATAGCTCCAGGGTTTGCACTTTTCTCAGGGGCATAAGCAGGCTTTTAGAGAATGAGTCTGATGCTCCTTTGAGGAGACTCTGCTAAAAAGACAAACTGTTCCCAGCCCTGCTCTGAAGCCATTAGGCTACTACCAAAATCTACACACTGCATATTCCTGTTCATTCAACCTGATTGCCCATTTGCACAACTGTATTTTAACTGCATTTTTCTGTCTTAGGTCCATGTTTCAAAATGTCTTGTTTAAATTACTTACATATTTATATTTGATTTTTTTTTTTTTTTACTGTTTCTTTGTAGTATGGCCAGCGAGATGGATATTTCATCTCAGTGTGCGATCCATGCATCATATACATGCATCAAACAGATAAAGATACTTTGACGTGAGTATGAACAAGAGCCCCCAGTAACGCTGTAAAAATGCATCCCCAGGAGAGCCTAATGTCTTTTGTTTGCAACCCTGGAAATATGTATATTTGCTTCTCACCAACACATTAAAAAACGACGATGGCCAAAAAGACATCACAAACAAAACAACAACATAAGAGTGAGATGTGAGGGAAAGACTCCCTCCAGAAGCATCACATGCAGAATGGAAAGCTGAATATGTCATAAAAGTGACCCCCTTATTTTCAGAATTGCTGTCACAAAAGCACCTCAGCACCGTACTCCATGGCACCAAGCCAGCGACGCCCACAACCACATACTCTGGATGTATCTTAGAGGAATCTTTACTTTCACTTGGTCGGTGAATGTTGTAATTTGGCCAAAGCCTCAAATCCATCAAAGGACAAACAAAACAACCCATAATCCACGTTGATCCATGACCTTAGTCGCCTCTGAATGTTTGTGATGGGCAGCAAAGCAGGATGTGATGTAAGCCATCGTGGCATGCATGTTCTGATCGGTCCTTCGCACCTTCATCATAGGGTCTTCCCAGCAGGAACCTCAGCTTATATGGAGGACCCAGTGGAATATGCAAAAGCCTAACAAAGTGTTAAGGCAGAGAACACCCCTGTGCTTTGGTGAAGCCGTCTACCACCTTGTCATTGACTCAAACTGTTCTCCTGAGTCAGAGCATTGCTGGTTGGGTTGCATGGTCAGAACCAAATCCCCTTAGACCTTCAGGAAAGGTGGACACATTCCTGAAAACACTGAAACAGGAGTAACTCCTGTCAGCTAAAGCAGTTTTACAGACAATCCCGAATAACCCCACAGACAGTTCTTTATCTGACAGTCACAGTGAGTCCGTAACAGTCACCTCAAACAACATGGCAGAGGTTCCAAGCCCAGTGAATCGATTTAAATGGTGAAAACGAGGAAACGCTGGTCTCTTTCTGTAAAGTACACGGAACAGCATGACCTGTCTGGGTGATTTCCCCCTTATCAGTGAACCCATGTGCCTCACACATACACCGCCTTGTTAATTCCCGGGTTTTGCACACAGTTCCATATTAGGACCTATCAAGAATAATCGCCAAAGCATTCGTCCATTTTGTGCTATGGTCCGGATCACTGTCCGCCAGCAGGCAGTGGGAGGGCCGCCCTGCCCTGCCCCCGCCACCCCCGACCGTCCATTTACCTTTAAATTGGTGTCTCAGAAAGTATCGCATGGGTTCAGTCAGCATAAACCGAGAGGTCCCATTACTGAGACTCGGTACCTTAAAGTCCACAGCGAATCATGGCATGTAAAAACCATCAGGAGACCATCAAAAGCCAGCATTTCATAACCTTACCAGCTCAGTACAAGTTAGCCACTGAAACGACTTGTTTTTCATAACCGGACCTTAAAACCTTGGACTGATTCCCGTATGGAACAACTGGGCATCACTATAATTTCATCAGGACGTATAATTAGTTACGCTGTTTATACGGAAAACTAAACACAATAGAACATACACTAAAATCGTGTAATCACATTACAGGCTCTTTATCTGTGAATATATACAATAAAAACACCGATTAGTTATATGCACCACTAAATAAGATGTGTACTTTTTTTGTGAAATCTGCACTGAAAAAATGGGATTGGTGAGTTTCTTCAGCGGTTTCTTGCACTTAAAGAAACTTACAATACTCATAAAATGCCATGCCTCTCCGGCAAATGACTTTGAGAAGTTGAAGCACAACTGCGGATTCCTGTCGGTGTCCTACTATCGCGTCCAAAACACGCCGAAAGCTTATAAACGGGATTTAACGGTTCGCGGGTACTTACGGGTTGGGTTACGTCTCAGAGAGCGGTCCTGTGCATCCATCAAAACACAGAAAACGCTGGTTTGGGATTATTAGAGTTGTCCCGGTAAAGCCTGGGTTTCCCCACCAAGCGCTCAGTACCGCCCTCCCTTTCTGCTCGGAAGTGGAGCTTTTCAGTGAGATTTTCAGCATTGAGCAGAAACTAGCAGCTTGAGATCTGATGACCAGTGCCCCCCCCATTTAAACCCCATATAAATGTCATGCAAACATAATGACAGCACAAACAGCACACAGAACAAATAAAGGGGTTTTGTGGACGTTTCTGAACTATTTATAAATCCATTTAAAACACGGTCACAGAAATAATTTCATGTATGTGTTCCTTTGCTCTAGTTATAGCATATGAGGGATTTTTAAAATTGTACTATTACTACTTAAATAATATCAAACTTACTTTTTGCTTAATAACAGGAAGCGGCCCTTAACAAGCTTACTTCGAGGACATGAAAGGTCGCACAACGACTGTAATCCCCCCATCCCCAAAACAAATAAAGATGAAAAAAGGGCATTGTGTTACTTTGAGGAAGCCTTAAGCTGAACCAGTGAAGGCACTTCGCAGTGCACGCCTGGTCACGTAGCTCTATCTAGTGGCCTCCCTGACATATTGTTAGGAATCACGCAAATAAAGCAGTGCCGCTGTGTACGAGCAGAAAGTATTCAGAGTTCCCGGATTCAGCGCGTATTTTTCTTGAACCTGGACGTTGAGCGCAAACATGATAAAACCACCACGAGACACATTCCCACTGAAAATTAACGTTCACCAATCCATGTAACTCTTTTAACGGCTCGTCAATAGGGCTTTGTTTTTAAAAATACAACTTTCACCACTTTCCTTTCATTAAATAACTGGACTTTATTTCTAGGTCATTTGTGTGTTTATCCTGAAAGTATATTTTGGATTAATGTATTTAGCCTTACTAAAATATCTATGCCACCATTCCCATTTGACTGACTTTAAACTCGTATTTCATTCCCGTATGGAATAGACCAGTGCAGAAAGACTTATATCTAACTTGTTGAACATTTCAGTTAAATCTTTTTGCAATTAAGTGGTCACATAGTTAATAACTGAGAAGGAGGAGACTATCCTTAAACAAACGTTTAATTCAGGCTGGTATATGTAAGCCAGGGACTCTTGAATAAAAATTCGAGGCCTTCCTGTTCCATATCAATGATAAGCACTTGGATAAGGACCTATACCCTTGTAAGAAGGTTGAAGGTATAGATCCGAGATGAGGTTCTATATGTACCTTTGACAAAGGAACAGCCTGGATTGCATTAGTGAAAATGCAGACTTGTATAGAAATGTGAATGTTTACCAAGCAGATAAAATGGTCTAATCATCAACATGCAGTGCCTGGGCTATCTTCCATTCTGCTAATTCCTTGAACATGATGATGAAATAGATGAGAATCCTGTAACCTGAGTCTCAGTCCTCAGTCGATTTTATGAACCTTGTCTGGAAAATTTCACCCAAAAAAAGACAGAGAGAAAAAACTATTTTGAAAGAGCTCAGTCATGATCCAAAAGCAAGAACTTCCTGAAACTGCCCAGGGAAAATGTTAAGCCGCATCTTCCATCCATCTTCATGTCTAAACAATGTATCGGACCTGGAGCTTTTAAAACACACTCATGTGACTCCCTCGTCTGCCTGAAACGGGTTCGTTGCAATCCTAACTGGCCCCGTCCCAAAGGTTCCCAAATGATTACAGAGCTACACGTCACATTATAATACGGCCATTTTGTATCATTATAGTAAATTCACTAGGTAGATGCTATAATCACAAATTGGTTTCGTTTTATTTGCAGAATTGATGCGAAAAAAACAAATATGGAATCCAACAGTCACATAACCATAAACGTTGTCATATTTTAGTAGAAAACAGAATGTTAATAAAAATAGTTAAGCTCCCTAAAGTACCTGGCAACGATTAATTATATTATAATTTTGTATAAGTTCTGTGAGTTTCTGGAAATTTGAGAAATTGCTGAAATACACACCAAAGACATTTTTTCAGTGCATAATTTTAATTCAGTTTTAAAACCTAATGTTTAGTTTGGTGGCGTTTCATTTAAATCAATCCAGCATTTATTATTTTTACTGCTAGAAATACCATCATTGTTATGACCGTCATTATTATAGCCCATTTGGCAAAATGTAGGAACAATTGTGCTTGAGTATCTCCTAGACCTTGGTGTTAGTATAAAGCAGTGACCCCCTCCCGCCTACCCCCGTAGGGGGCGGGGCTTCAACCAGGAAGTAATTTCACGCAGAAGAAGCGAAGCATGGGAAGCAAAGCAGAAGTCAGATGTCATATAGTCCGGGAACTGTTTATAAACTTTAAACGACCTGCAAAAAGCCGGCGATTCGGTGGGAATATTTTTTAAATTTACGTTCAGCTTGGACCAGTTATTGACCCAGAAGATGGCTTCTTCTACATATCTGAGTTTCTTAACTTTTCAGATGTTAATATCGCTGGTCTTGTCCTCAGGTACGCTAAACACTACATCTGCAGCAGACTTTGCAACCCAGCCGCCCTCCCGGGACACTTAACTTTAGGTTCGATGCGGTGATTTAACCCCAGTGCACATGACATGTTGTAATTCTGCATAATTAATGCGAAACCCATGTACCACCAGCCTGCTGTCTGTCTGCCTCCCTCACAGGGAGACCTAACATCCTTCTGATCGTGTCGGACGATCTGCGACCTGCCATGGGAAGCTACGGTTTCCCGGGGGTGATGACGCCCAACCTGGATCAGCTGGCGTCGGAGAGCGTCGTGTTCCGTAATGCGTTTGCGCAGGTGAATCGGGAAAGCGAGTAATACGTGCCGTACCAGCATTATGGACTATGAATGCCCCCGTTCCGCATTTACCAGAGTGTCCGGTTTTAATGACAAGGCTATAAAGATTATATTGTGTACCTTAAGAATTTTTCCACAAACATAGACGGTATACTTGTGACATTTAAACATTAAGTGTCATAAGTTGTTGGTCGTTTTTCTTATGTCTGAAGGTTTACATAAAGACGACGTTAAGAACGTTTATGTAAAGACCCCCCCCCAAAAAAATAAAATAAAATAAACAAACAAATACATTTAGAAACATATTGGACCGCATTGAGGGACATCCCGGTTACAATAAAAGTAACAAGATTATTATAATTAACAGCATGCACCTGTTATTATTACTGTGGTTTGCTTGCATTGTTTTATTATAATTGCTATTCTATTATTGTTTTAAGAAGACGCATTAGGGATAATTATAGTCGTTAACCATTTGCCGGTATCTCGTTAAGCAAGCGGTATGCGCACCCAGCCGGACCTCCTTCTTGACCAGCCGGCGTCCCGACTCCACCCGGCTCTACGACTTCAACTCCTACTGGAGGGTCCACGCGGGCAACTACACGACGCTGCCGCAGTACTTTAAGGAGCACGGCTACCGCACCATGTCCGTAGGGAAGGTATTCCACCCGGGTAAGGGGATGTGAATATCATTAAAAGTCATTGTTTATAAGGCCTTAGAATAGATTGTGGTAGCATCACAGAGTTCTACAGTCTCTATTATTAAACAGTAATAAGATTTATAGTTTAAATGTATGATAATGAAAAGCTTTAATAATTAAACTCTGTTCTCTGTGTGTCGCTGGTTCCTTTGTCCATGATCCCTGTACATTCCTGAATGTTTAGTTCCCACTGTGTAATGCTAATGTGATAATGCTATTTGGATTCAGCATGCCTAGAATCGCAGCACGCACCTATGTGCATGTATGTAGTGCTGTGATTGGTTGTGTTTGTGTCGCTCTATGTGAGGCAGCCAATGCCGCGTTCCCTACTAAAGTGTAAGTGTGCTCGTCACCCCCCCTCTGAAGGCATCGCCTCCAATCACTCGGATGATTTCCCGTACAGCTGGTCTGTACCGCCGTATCATCCCGCCTCCTTGGCCTATGAAAAGAGGAAGGTCAGTGCCATTCGGCAATGCCAGTGCCATTACCATAATCGCATACAGGATTTTGGTGTTTATTTATATATATGTCGCCTGTTATATATAATGTGATTATTGTCCTGTTTGGCACAGTGATTCTGTCCACTGGCATTAATATTATGTGGTTTTTGTGCATTTGTATCATAGTTACGAGGATCATTTTAGCAGGCCATGTAATATTCATCTCTGCAACGATCTGCTTGCATTTATCACCAGCGTGACAGTTCCATAATCACACTGTCAGCTGAGCGAGACCCCTCAGAGCTGTGCCATCACACAAACAAGCATTTTTTTTTTTCTAAAGAGCCATCTTAATGTGGCAACAGGAAGACAACGCTTAATAACCTGAAAGTAGCAGTTCGCTGTTCTGTCCATCTGGATGTATGGATTACAATGGGGTTTAGTCCTAACACCCCACTGATGTAGACTACAGTCATGACCCGATCATGATGTGCAGTGTGGACCATACAGTCGCTTCCTTTCCTTAGCGCTTTAGGGTTGTCTGACCAGCGCTGACCACGTTGCAGTGGTCCAGCTTGCACATTGTGTATGGACGCCCCCTACAGGTCTGCAGGGGCAAGGACGGGAAGCTCCACGCCAACCTGCTATGCGCAGTCAACGTGTCGGAGATGCCGCTGAAGACTTTGCCCGACATGGAGAGCACAGCAGAGGCTATCAGGCTGCTGCAGTCCATGAGGAAGGCCCGCGAGCCTTTCTTCCTAGCTGTGGGCTACCACAAACCTCACATTCCTTTCAGGATCCCACAGGTATTTCAGTTCTTCCCTCTAGGGGGTGCGCTATGCTGCTATGAGCAGAGTTTGGAATGCCACTTCCATGCTGGGGTTCCCCAGATAACCAAAGAAAAGGTGTTTTTACCAGGGAAAAGACATTGACCACACAATGTACTGGATGAACAGTGATGGATGGATGATGGGATGGATGGATGGACGGACACTCACGCTGCATAACAGTAGCCACAAAGCTCCGTTAAATGGTTTCCTTCCTAGGCAGGAGTGCCCAGTCTTATCCACAAAGGGCCGGTGTGTATGGAGGTTTCTGGGATAACCTGTAGGTCAGCTGTACAAACCCAGGTGTGAGGACTCTTCAGCCAATCAGTCCTCTAATTAGTAATCTAATTAGGGAGTTATAGCGAAACCCCACATACACACCGGCCCTTTGCAGATAAGATTGGCCACCCCTGTCCTAAGGTTTCCAGGCTGTTGGTTATGGAGTAGAAAGAACGTGTTGATATATTGGATGTGACGGAAGTGGGCAGCAGGGGGCACTGTGGTTTAAAGTAGGAGGTATGATGCTTTCCTCAGGAGTTCTTGAAGCTCTACCCCCTGGAGAACATGACTCTGGCCCCTGACCCCGAAGTCCCCAAAAGCCTGCCCCCTGTGGCCTATAATCCCTGGACAGACATCCGAAAACGGGAGGATGTGCAGGCGCTGAACATCAGTTTTCCCTACGGGCCGATCCCCCTGGACTTCCAGGTCGGGCTTGATGGATCTCAGTATGGATTTTCTTTAACGGCTTGTTAAAATCGACGAGCTTCCTCCTTGCTAATTCGGTATGATTTGGTGGCTTTCTTCTGTCTCACAGTTACGGATTCGCCAGCACTATTTTGCTGCAGTATCCTACGTGGACTCGCTGGTGGGAACGCTTCTGAGCACGCTCGATGATCTGGGATTGGCTAGGAACACTGTGGTGATTTTCACCTCTGATCACGGTCAGTACCTGTGTGCTATAGTCTTCGTTCTGCCCGAGTACATCAAGTGCTCCCTTTAGCGGCAGTGGGTGGACATGTGGCCGGCGTCTCTGGGACGCTGTGCTTTTGAGGCTTCTTGCCATATTTTTGTCACCACTAGATGGTGATATAGTGACACCCAAGTTTCTCTTTTCCTCTCTGTAGTCAGTGGGCTTTCGAATCCCTTGGAGCCATTGGTCTGGCTTGGGCAGGATAGCAAACGGGTTTGTTTTTCTGGATTTGTTTCTGTGGTTGTTTTTTTTTGTATAACTCTGGAGGCTGTTTTTAATCTTCCCTGTTCCCTCCATGTAACAAGTGTCTTCAAACATTACTCTCAAAGTCCTTTTTTGTTCTGGCCTGGCCAGCTTCACGGCGATTAGTGTTGAAATGTGTTGACATCGATATAGAACGTTCCTCGCTTCTCTTCCAAATGCCGTGCTATATTTTGTCTGGTGAACTTCTGCTGCATTTTTTTTATTCCCATGAATTTTCTTGACACATGGCGCTGTGTAGCCAGAGGTACACGTCCGAAATTCTCATGCGGTCACATGGTCTCATGCGGTCAAGGGCCTTACCTTAAATGCTGTAGTATATATTCCTCCTCTTTATGTGATTTATTATGTGTTAATTATTCATTTTCATCACGGCTGTTAGATATTGTTCAAAGGTGCTTTCTGGCGTGGTCTGTCGCTGGGCTTTGGCCAAGCCTCCGCTTTCCTGAGTGCGTCGGCCAGGTCGTATGTGAACAGGCTTGTTTAACGTGTGTTTGGCATGCCCTCTCTGTGCTCGCAGGCTGGTCTCTGGGTGAACACGGGGAATGGGCCAAGTACAGTAACTTCGACGTGGCCACGCGGGTGCCGCTGCTGATCCACGTTCCCTGGGTGATGTCGCGGGCTGGGTGGACGGCGGGGCGCACGGGGGGGCGGAGCTTCCCCTTCTGGGATGTGTTCTGCTTCCCCCACAAACGCTTTGCCAAAGGTGAGGCCATGTGCACTTCCCCCCCCCCCCCCCCGCAGTGGTATGCCATGTTCTTCGGTGAACTGAACATCTCATAGTCATCTTCCCGTAACTGGATGTGTCCTGTTGTCTGACTGTCCCCATTTGAAGGGCATGTTTTATGTAAGCGTATTCATTTCTATTACTACCAGACCTATACCAGGCTACTTAAGCAATTTGTTCAGCTATTACACAGATTTTCACCTGAAGCGAAATGGCTTAAAAGGACACTATAAAAACTGTTTACTAAACCCGTTGCTCATGGAGACCCCCCCTCCCCAAGGCCCTCAGGGGGATATGGTGGGTCTGTGTGTGGGCTGCTAGCTGAGATCTTTCTCTCTTCCCCTCAGGATGGGTCGTCAGGAGCGTGGTGGAGCTGGTTGACCTCTTCCCCACGCTGGCGGACCTGGCAGGACTCGAGGTCCCCCCACCCTGCCCTCATGCCTCCTTTGGAGTCCAGCTGTGCACGGAAGGTTCCAGCCTGGTCCCGAGCCTCCGGGCCCCAGAGCACAGGATCGACACGGAGGCCACTGCATATAGCCAGTACCCCCGTCCCAGCGACGAACCCCGGGATGACTCGGACTTGCCGTCCCTGCCTGACATCCGCATCATGGGTTACTCTGTGCGCTCCTGGGACTACCGCTACACGTTGTGGGTGACCTTTGACCCAATTCACTTCCAGGCCAACCTGTCGGACATCCACGCCGGAGAGCTGTACCTCCTGTGGGAGGACCCGGGACAGGACCACAATGTGTATGATAACAGTGAGCCCAGCGTCCCCTACAGGAAGCTCAGCTCAGTCCTCCAGTGGAAAGATGTGCTGGGGCAACACTTGCACTGTTTCCGCAAAGGGTTAAAACCTGAAGGGATGCTTTAACCCTGCACTGCATGGTGGCGAAGGACGACATCGCATGCAGAGAGGCCATGTTAAAAAAACTGAAGGGATCATTTCACAATTCGGGACTTACCTTAAGGAACGAGGGAACAAGAATAGGGAGAGAATCGGGGAACGTAACACGAGAACAAGATCACAGAGAGAGTATGGGAGACATAACACAAGGGAACAAAAACCGAGACAGAATCCGGGGAACATAAGGGAGCGTGAACAGAGAGAGAATAAAGGGAA
>JAODUD010000002.1:20571655-20585192 GCA_026784285.1 Stomatorhinus walkeri
AGAGACATGCAGTCACGGACGGCGAGGGGCCCCTTTAATTGTTGTTTGCTAATTACGATGTCTCTTTGTTAACTAAGCATGACTGTTAAGGTGCATGGGGGGGGTGGCGGGGGGGGCGGTCGGAGGTTAAGAGCAGCTAAGGGAAGGCAGATGATGCCTGTCATGTGCTGCCATGCGCCTCTTTAATAACACAACCCCTTATTAATTGACAGAGTGTCAGAACAGTGCCAACATAAGGGGATTAATTGGGCACGGATACGTTGGCCGTAATGACCACCTCTGGGAGCCAGGGGGAGCCCCCTGACTGGTGGCCTTTATGTTCGCCGGCTTCTCCTCCACACACAATTACAGCCTGTGAGTGCTTTGGAATGGCAGGTGGACTGTGCACCACTCTTCATTCACTCTGTGTGACAGACCCAAACGTGGTTCCGGGTGTCCCAGAGGGGCCTGGACTCCGGCGCTCGGTTCCAAGAGCAGGAAGGTGGCCCTGGGTCTCTGAGCCACTGCTTTCTTTAGTTTGATGGCATCTGTTAATCTGCCTCATTGAACATTAGTGCCGTTCATATTATAAACATTTTAATGTGACTTTTGACAACACATCAATTAATCCTGCAGTAACTGCCACACATGTGTGTCTGCGGAACAGATCCTGTGTTTACAATGCTTTTGTGGTGCAAATGGGGTAATTTTGGAAAATTTAAGGGACCCTGGTGATTACTCATAATATGTTTTATCTGTGCAAAGGCCCCGCCCAGTGGGAGGGAGTTGGGAGGGGCTTAGTGGGACATTGACCTTGTCTTTAGCCAGGCACATAGGCCCCGCCCAGAGGGAGGGCGTTGGGAGGGGCTTAGTGGGACATTGACCTTGTCTTTTGCCAGGCACATAGGCCCCGCCCAGAGGGAGGGCCTTTGGAAGCTGCTGAATGGGACACTACCATTGTCATTAGCCAGGTAGATAGGCACTGCCTAGGGGGAGGGCTTTTGGGAAGTACTTAGCAGGACACTGCAATTGTCCTTAGCTGCGGTTAGTGGAGTTTCAATAATCTGCACATGAGGCCACACCAGGGTACCTTTGAACAGGGTGATTAACATTGCTGTGGAAAATCCTACCTTTAAGTGTAAGTGATGCAGAACAGGGGTTGTTTAAATGACTTGACATACACAGCAGTACTGTGCTTAACAGCCACATACCTCTACGGAGCTGTGGATTTTCCCTGGGTTTCCTCGCACAGCCTAAAACAGGTGGTGGTGTGTGGCTCAGTGGGTTAAGATGCTGTGTTTGAGATCTGAATGTGGAGTGCTGGTGGAGTGGTTTCACTGTCAGGCCCGTAGCAAGACCCTTAAACCCCAGGTGCTCCAGATACTGGTTGACTGTGCCTTCTGAATTGCATGTATCTTTGGATTAAAGCATCCAATTCATGAAATGTAAATAAGTCTGTTTTCATGGACTGCTTTCCCATTTGGGGTAGCCCCCACCCAATAATCAAGTCTCCTTTAAAGTGAGAAAAAAATCAGGAGGTACCTTGCTCAAAGGCTCAAAATGCCATTGGCACTCTGAACCAAGCTGTCATATTTCATACCTTGTTTAACCACAACCATGTGTTACATTTACATTATAGATCCACTCTGTGAGCCTGGTCCTGTAACACACCAATAGGATTCCAGATCAGTGTCACATGGTCACATAGTGGCATTCATGATCTGTGACCCCTATTTGTTATCTACATTCAAAAAACACACACACGGTAATGGACGAGCATCCTGTCCAGGGTGTACCTCGGCCTTGGGCTCCTGGAATAGACTCTCCTGTGACCCTGACCAAGATATTTAGCCAGAAGATGAAAGGTTTGATATGTCAAAAAAGAACAACAAGCAAACAACATCCTGAATTGGACTCTTCAACCTGTCTTTACCTGTTTTCTTTATTTTTGGATGATGTAAGTGCACTTTCACTAATTATATCTATTATTTCATATTTCTCAGAAGCTATCATGTAGAGAAGTGAGCTTGCATGCCCTAAAAACAACGAGGGATCCTTAGCTTAATAGTATAAGTACCTCACATACACTGGTTGATGTCTGTCTGGAGGCTGTCCCAGGGGCATTACAGTGGAATATAAGCTTGCAGATTTTAGGGTACCACTTAGCCTCTTTGCAGGGGAGTGCGTCATCTGCTGTCAGAAGGGTGAGGTACCCCCTAGAGGACCGCTGAGGGTGGCGCGAGCAAAAATGTCTGGGATATGTCCGCGAGATGGTGGCATTTCTTTGGCAGAGACAGATAGAGGGGCCACGGGTTGGTCTATCAAGCCACACGCACACGATTCTCTGGCCAAATGAGTCCCCCAGGGACTGGTACCTATAGCATTTATAAAAATATAAATCTTAAAATGATGCTTGGTAATGATATAAGTTTATGGTGTATTTTGAAGCTTTTTAACCTCTTATTATAAAATAATCCATAAAGCTCTTTCATGCAGGTGAGGCATTGATCTCTAGAGTACAACTTGAGTGTTCCTTCCTGATCCCTGGACCTTTAACAGACCCAACACCACCTGACCTCCTACAGACCACGCTGCAGTCTCAGAGGAGGCTGGGTCATGGTGCTGCTCATCTCTTCCCATCGATGATGGCTGTGCGTTAAGGACAATCAGCCTGATTTGCAGAAGGAAGGACCAAGCGCCGTCAGAGCATGAGACGTGCTTGACTCTCTCACTGCCTAAGTTTGAAGACGTGCCCAGTATCTGCCAGCCGGCGATGGCGACAGCAAGGTGGACTCATCCAAGTGTTTCCTGACATTCCATTCGCTTCCTGAATTCACCGTCAAAGAGGTCAGATTCACTCCAACGACGGGATTTTGGCTGATCCCCCGACACGATTGAGCACCAGACTACAGGAAGAGTCTCTAGGGAGGGCAAAACTTTGGTACGTACAGAAGCCACGTGGCATAGTCACACCAGCAGGGGGCGTGCTGACTGAGGAAGTGGACTGACTGAGAAAACATTAAAATGGTTCAAATCCCAAAAGATTCCCCAGTCCTCCTCCCCCAACTTAACTACAGCGTAATGATTTCCATTTGAACAGCAGGAAAACCTCAAAGTGATGGGATGAAAGTAATCACTAATCGTGCACTAGAGAGAGCATAAGGTGGGTGTTTAAAAAGCTACTATAGATTGAATAAGGTGGATGAAACATAACCTACTGCAGATAGTGCGACACGCAGTCCAGCAGTACGGTTTGTGTAATGGACTTTCCAGTGACACCCCTGCGTAGGCCTTAGCTGGTAGAGACATGTCAGTGAAGAACAATCAAATTAATCTATACTTCAGCTAAACTTAAAAGTCTAAAAAAAAACATGTTTTACATATAAATCTGCTGCAGGGTAAAGCTTATTCAAATCTGTGGGATACCATTTCTCAGGTCTCGATTTCTTATATTGTTATTGTAATTTGTTGAATGAATATTGTTTGCAGAGGAGAAAACATCAAATCTGCCTGATCTATTGAAGATTAAGAACATCCCATAGAAAAAGCAATATCACAGAAATACAAAATAACAAGCACTATTTAAAAATATGTTAGTCACATTTTCCAATTCATTTTTTAAATTTGCACAATTTACATTGTACGTGTTTCAGGGTGTTTAAAAGCATATGTTTATGCGAAAAATTCTGTAGAGATTTCAGTAATGAAAATGTGTTGAAAGTGAACTGCGTTTCATACGACTCCTGAGGCGGCTTCCCTGTTTGCATGTAAATGCGTGGCGTGTCTGAAACGCGCTGTGCAGAAAGCGCAGAGCGGTCGGCCCAAGCTGAAGCCTTCTCCCCAACGCACTGAAGCGGAAATGGGGCTGGAAGGCAGGTTACTGCAGAAACGGCCAGCGGCCCAAGCGGAGTCACGCTCGAGCAGGGTCAAGATGTTTCCCTGGCAACACGCTGAAAAGTCATTCAATTTCTTCAAGACCCCCCTCCCTCCCTGTGGAATCCAGAAATGAGCAAGAACCAAAATAGTATAAAGTGATGAAGGGGGAAGTAAATTGTGCAAGAGGAGAATGGACTTTAAAAACGTTACCACATGTCGTTCGGGTTAAACAATGCCCCCGCTGGAAGGTTTCATGCTTGAATAAACAGGTGACACCCTGACAGATTTGGGCAACGAATTGGGCCTTTTTTGGGGGCCTGTTTTCCTCCTAACCACACTGGCCTTATCCAAGACGGCACACGAGGTGCGAGGCTTAAAGGATGATGCACAATGTTATATATCATGAATAACATACTGAGCAAGCTGTTAGGTGAACGAAGGTCAAATCACAAATGTGTTTTATTCAAATTGACTTATTTATACTCATTATTTATTTTAATCTGTGTTGTCTGTGAATGTATGCACCAATATTGCCAAAATTCCCAGTGCATGCAGGTGTACCTGGCCATTAAAGTGGATTCTAATTCTACAGAATAAGCATATTAATAATACAGTGTGTGTGTGTGTGTATATACAGGCCTGTGTGGACTACTGCAGCTCATGCCGTTGCTTTCCATGGCGTTCCAGTGAAATTGCGCGGACTGGGTACCAGGAAACCTCATGGTGCTAATGAAATCAAACCAGGACACCCAGTGAGTCGGGATCGATAGCAGCGCTCTCACATCAAAGCCCCTGCAGAAGGTCAGGGCTCTGTGGTGCCATTCTGGATCATTCTGTCTAACACAGCCCCCGCTGGTCTGATGTTGACAAATGATCCCGCTTAAGTTCTTGGGTGTTTCGGCCCCATTAGAGCAGGCGATATTAAAAGGGACGCCGTCCCACCACAGCCACCTTAACATTTCCCCCTATAATGTCATGCTTCTGTTTCCTGTAATTCTTCTCATCTGTGACTGTTATAAAAGTCTCGTGCTCTGATCCTTTACAAAATCCCTCGTCTGAAGAGAGTATGTTTCCGTCTTCATCAGGAAGCTGTATTCATTCCATTTTCTTTATAGCAAATGGGAACTGTAGCTTGAGGAACATCATAAATCCCTCAGGTTCAAAAACAAAACATAAGGAGAACTTTAGCAAGTCAAACTGCAATAACTCCCAATACTTGGAATAATAAAATAAAAGAACATTAAATACAGCTAGAGAGACTCACAGGGATACTGGCGTGTCGTGTGTAGCCAAGCACGCTCTTTACACGCGGCGGGTGAGAGAGACCCCCCTTCATGCAGGATTCTGATGAGTTCTTGGGGGTGTAGCGCACCCAGGACCCCTGCTGCCCCCTTGGCGCTGTGATCCTGAATATATTCAATCGCAAGACGGCGAGCAGTCACGGACGGGTAAATGAAGCCATCAGACTTGAACTATAGTCTATATTAACCACCTCTTGCAGAGATTAAATGCAATTTTATTGTTTCATTTCAGGCTCAGTTCGGTCCTAGGCCTCACCAGCTGTCTCTTGTCAAACGAGCAGAAGGGTGATTGGTTCGGTGTCAGTGCTCATTGTCCTCGTTCCCAAGATCTACACCCTTTCATTAAAAAAAGCTAATTTTTTCCCAGAAAGTTTTTTTTCAAGCATTGACAGGCCACTATGGTCCCTCTCCAGTGACAGATGCATTTTTGCCTCAAGCAAATATAACAAATAAATAAATAAGACCTCAGCTGAAACCAATCATAATTCCACAGAAAAATGCAGCGCAGGCGGGTTTACGGACAAATAAGCGCTCTTGTTGGTTTCTCAACCTTTACACCGCAACGCTGACCTCAGCTCAAGACCTAATTAAAAATTAAAGGATTTCGTCTGACGCCTCTCACTTTTCCAAAGTCCCCTGGGATTTCTGCCAATTAAATTATGAACAAGGGCCGCAGGAGTAAATGACTGTGTTAGTATAATCGCACCCCTAAATAGAACAGGAGTGCAGAAGGCGCACAAATTCCAGAATTGATTTCTTTGTGTTACATATGGGGCGTGAAATGTTTTGCAGTAATGAAGTCCAACACATGAGTAGAAAGTGTAATCCATTGATCGTTTATGAGTAGTACTGTCCACCAGGGGAATGCTGGTCCGAGAGAACATGTGGGTTTCCAGAAGCTTCTCTACCGCTCGAACTCATCCTCAGGCTACCCGTCACTACAGATTTATCTCTGGGGAGCTCTCTGGGAGTCTTTTATTCTCCCTTATTTGTTGTCCTGAGCTTCTCGATTAAGTCGTAATCCTCCATTGGGTATAAAGAGCTATAACTTTAGCAGCTCAGATCTGATCCTGTGACGAGGCACTAGGGTTGAAGCTGAACCCACCAGCACGGAGTACTGCTCACCCCCAAGAATGGTGCCATCTCTCCAGGGCTGAGCACCAGGTCACTGCTGCCCCTTTAAGGGTGTTAGCCCCCCCCCTCCACTACAACTGCCAGGTACCACTGGGGTTTTTGCAAACCTGGTTTTAAAGATCAGCAACAAACAGTGTGCTTCTGTGTTGAAATGCACTAACCTTTGGGAGTTTTAAGCAGTGTCACCTCCACCCCTCTGGCTGGAGTGCCTATGAGCCGGGCCATGATCCCACGACTCCATCCAGAACAACACGGAGACAGCTCCCCGATAGCTGTTAGCATTGTACTGGAGCTCCTTACTGCGAAAGAGGCCTCCTGAAACACCCTCCGATCCTGTAACACAAGAGCACAGAAATCAGGTCGGCCTCTGCACTTAAGGTGGCGTTTGGTTGAACTTATGACCGACCTCGTTAGGGCATCATCTGCAGTCCCAAGGCACTCGTCTTTTTAATTCATACAGGAAGAGCTCTGCTGCCCAACATCAGCAAGGCAAGGCCTCTTTCTCCAGATCGGACAATTCGCAGAGCCGTCCAGGAATTCTCCAGCAGACTCTCGCAGAAAGATGTCTTTTAGATTAGCGTGGTGAAGTTACGACTCACGCTCCGCTCAAGAATGTCTGCCCGGGACCACTGGCCCTCTGTTGATGCTGGCTCACAGTACGGCTGTCTTGGAACAAGCAACTTCTTAAAAAACCCATCCCAGTGGATGTCCTTCCTCCGCTCAGCCCAGAAGGAGACTCCACACTCTCTTGTTTTTCTTTTGCCTTCACCTGTGAGTTTCATTCTGGAGGTTTCTGTTAAAGCGGTTGTCTGGGAACGAGGGGCTTTGAGTCTTGGGGGAATCCGGATGCATGAGTTTATTGGCAAGAACGCAGGCCTGCAGGTTTTCTGGTAATTGCTTTGGTTTCCATACCAGAAAACTCCAGGGGCCGACCCCCCCCCCCATATCATCTTTCATGCCTCCCTTTTTCACTCTTGGAGTCAGTATTCCCGATCCGGATTTTCTCCTGCAGTAACAGCACGGAGGATTCGGAGTTCTCTGCGGGAATTTAAAGGGCTCTTCGCGCATAAAGCAGGGAGGCTTCTTTTTGGTTTTATTTAAATCCAGAAACAAAAATATTGAAATTGGCTAGTGGTGTCGAGGCCGTTTCCTTGCTGTTTGTTTTTAGTTCAAAGTAAACGGTTCCTCCCCGTGAATTATTACTTGCCATGATGCCCAAACGTGTTTGTGTTGGGAGCATCAGCCCTTACTGGCCTTGACACTAATGCAGATGAGAGCTGAAGGCACTGCTTTTTGATGTTTCTGCTAGTGAAGTCTTCTTTGGCGCTCACATTCGGACTGGCATCAATGTGCCTCAGTCAGAGAGTAGACACACGCCTCGTCGCTTTGATGTCTCTGTGCGAAGGAGTGTCCGTCACTGGTGTGCGGGGTGACACATCAATCTCCGGGCTGGGATTAGGCTGTGACAAATCTGTGCAGACCACTCATCAGCCTGGTGTGCTGTCATCTTGTTTGAGGCTCGTCACTATGACCGCCTCAGCCATTGCTCAAGCCCGACTTTCTATACCCCCGAGGTGAGTTTGCGACGGTCCCAACCAGTGATGTCCTTCATTCTGATTGTCTTTGGACCCCCAAAAAATTAACCTTCATTCTGTGAACACTGAATGAAACAAAAGCGATTCACCATATTCCATTGACCATACTGACCCGTATCATTCCAGAAGACAGGACACCACATTTATAGGGTTTATGGATACTTTTTCAAGTCCTTTGACCTCATTGCTTCATGGTCCCCATCCTGCTATGAGAACATGTACAGTATGAAGACAGCAGAACCAGCTGGTATCACGACCCATTACGTCCTCTCAGCCCCAGCCACATATGACGACACAGCCATCACACACAACTTGTACAGAGCTCATTTCACAAGTAATTGTACTTATAAAAAAAATCAGAGAACTAATTAACAGCACCGGCATTTATTATGTTGTATTTTCACAGCTGGACTTGAAACCTGCTTTGGTTTAACTTGTTTACTTGCCCTAACGTTTTGGGAAATGTCTGTCCTATATTCTAATAATTTCACAGACCTTAACAACATTTTAAATGTTTCCAGATGGCCTGGAAAGTCTTGGTACTGAAATGTAACTTGATTCCTGCAACGATGCACATGGGCTGAAGGTGCTGTAATGATTACTCTGAATACTCTGAGGTTCCTGTGGGGATTCTAACAGTAGATGCCCACAGGCTATGTATGTTAGCATGATGACAGGCAACATCACCAGTGGCTAAACTTCTTGTAGATGTAGCCATGACAAAGCTGGTGGTCTGGCAAATGATGACCCATGAGGCGTTGATGGTGGGAGCTGCCCTATGTGATTCTGATATCTTGGGCCGGAGCTGCTTGGGAATCAGCGGGCTGCTGGTATTTGTCATTCGGGTGATTCGCTGCAGCCCAGATCTGCCAAGACAGTTGGATGACATTCTGTTCATCACGTGTCCTGGAAGACTGTTGTCAAAGCCAGCATGGGGAGATGCCCTTCGGCCTGACTGCAGCCCCATAGCCCTCAAAATACATTGTCCATAAAATTATGTGAAATATTACTCAGGGTAGAATTTCATTTATTGTATCCTGGTTCATTTTGTTTAATTAAACCTTTCATCGTGATTGCAGTCGTTATTTTTTTCCTCTAATTAGGGTATAATTGACCTTTAAGATAGTAGCCATATGACCTTGGTATGTAATGTATGAAGTATATCTGAAACTTCTTGCTGGAAAGCTACACTCAAGCCTGATGGCTTTAGCTAAAGCCTTTAATGAAAGCTCACTTCTAACCATGAAATTATATGTGTTATGTAACCTTGTCAGCGGGGACTTCACGCATAGGGTGATGATGTTCTTATTCATTGACTACAGAGTCCATTAGGTGTCACGATTATTAAAACTACCATTCTCAATCCCAACAAGGGTGAGAGCTCATTTAGAATAAGTCATTAGCAAAAGTATCCAGACAGGCAGATGTTCTGTTCTGCAGTCTTGTTCCAGACATGAGAACACTGGCAAAAGCATCAAGTCAAGTCAAGTGGGCTTTACTGTAATACCATCCATATATAGTTTATAGTGGCAAGTGATTGGTGGGGAGGGGGGGTACCCTGAGGCTGGAGGGAAGCACTGGAGCTGTGGTGATGTGCGGACTGGTGGAAAGGCAAATTTAAACCAACAACACAATTGCCCCCCACCGGTGCTTCAAAAAACATCTCAGTTAATGAAGCTAATTTTCCAATGAATGCACCTCGTGAAAACCAAATATCTTCATGAAAAAGTGGTGCCTTGTGTGACTCAGTGGGTTTGGATGCTGTACCTGTCATCAGAAGCTCACTGGTTCAAATCTCAGGTTGACAGAATTATGCCTAGAATCTTGAGCGAGGCCCTTAACTCCAAATTGCTCCAGGAAATGTGTGGACCTGGTCCTTCTTGATTGAACATCACATTCGATAAAAACATTGGCTAAATTCATACGATGCAAAAAGCATGATTCTCTGTATCATGCAGCGTAGTCTGAGATCCCTTCCAGAACCACAGAAAGTCAGTCGGTGTATTTGTGGTACAACTAAAACAGGCCACAGGACTCTGGCAGAGAAGAGGACGGGCCACTTTTTATCAAAGACTACCCAGGGGCTCAACCTGACAGGGTCTGCGAGGGAGAAGGTGGACTTGTGCAGGCAGCGTAGAGGGGGGAGGGGCGGGGCTCCTGCCAGAGGTCGCGTCGCATGTTTTGTTTGTCAGTAGACAAACGATGGGCCCACATCTGGAACAGCTTGCTGAATAAATAACACATGACAGTTCATGTATCACAAGGCTGTGTCCAGCGAGCCGGTGGAGTGGGGTGGCGCGGAGAAACACAGTCTTATTATAACCTCGGAAAGCTCGACACATGTCAGAAAAGCCCATACTGGTGGCGGGGGCTGGCCGCAGAGACGGGAAAAGCTGTTTTTTGTCAAGTTTGAGCTACAGAGTGGCCATGGGGGTGTCTGTGTTTTACAAGGCTGAAACTCTCCTCCCCAGCTGGGTCTTAACTGATCCTGGGAGTCCTTACCTAGCTGACAGAATCACCCTGTTGGCCATGGCTGAAACCTTTCAGGCTTCCTCCAGCATCTCCGCCAACCCCCCCCCCCCCCAGATCTTTCCTGTTACGTACTGCATCAGGTGCGGGGACCAGTGTGGCGTGAGATGTTGGCGAGGGGGGGGCTCCTTTCTCCCCCGTGCTGTAGCTTACATGCACATGTTGCGTTAAACTGGTGTGAAGAGCCGCCTGTGAAAAGTCATTCGGCCCGGAATTGTGCCGTGGCTGCCAGAGTGCAGCTTCATTAAATTAGCAAAGGAGGACACTTACCATGTAAATTTATGGTAATATTTCAGCATTAGACAGTAATTACCGTTAACTGCTCACGCCGTGCTCTTATTAGAGGAATTCTAATGGGATCTTACACACATTTTCGGCTGCTGTGAAATATCCCAGACTTGCACGACCGTGACGGACGGTCAGGGATGAACTGGAAGGGGGTGGGAGTACTTTCCAATCCAGTATGTCCCCAGTGCTCCCATCATGTCAGACTGAGGCAGCAGGAGGCTGACAGGGGTTGAGGGTTTGAGAAAGCCTGTCGGTTTAGGAAAGCTGTCAGTCAGGAAAGGAAAAAACACTGGCAGAGTGAAAAGGGGAAATCAGAGCGGCCTGCTGTGTAAAGTACAGCTGTGGAAAAAATTGAGACCACTCTATATTTTTAAACAAATCTGCATTTTAAAATTCTGGTTTAATTGTGGGTCTGCCGGCAGAAGGCTACACTGAGCAGCAGGTTGCTTCCAGGTTCAATATTTCTAAGACCGCAGCACAGAAGAATGAGGTAAAGCAGGAGACACAGGGAATGACCAGAAACCAGCTAGGTAAAAGGCGGAAGCAACATTCTAATGCCAGAGATGACTTATCTGACTGTTTCTCAAGAATCGGAGGATGACATCAAGTGACCTTCAAAAGGAATGGGAAACATTAAGTGGGGGTGTGAATTGCACTGCCGGGACATTACCCAGGTCACTTAAACCCGTGTGCTAGAATGTGAGTGATGAAACTTTGAAACAGTTGCTAAAATCCATCTAGAAATACCAAATAGGCCAACAGAAATGGAGGGTGAAGCTACCAAATGCCAACTCAAATATTATCGTGCCTTCAAATTTAACCTATATTGCTTTCTGAGCATAATTCATGTGCCATTTCCTTGAGTAGTATCCTTTAACAGAGTTTTTAATTGCTTAATTTAGTTTTAAACAATATCTTTCATAAACAAACTAAGTCAGGCTGTTTATTACAGCATTTAATGTAATGTATTTCATCCACTAAGAAAAAAAAATGTCCCTAACTTTGAAATCACTTCCCCTAACCCTCCTGGGGGCTCTTGGTTATCATGTGCCTGTTGCTCTCAATGCTGTTGCCATGACAACGGGGGGCGGTAATCGCTTTGGTGAGGATACGTTCTCCCTGCTTGTTGTCTCGGTGACCCCCCACCTAGCGGCTCTCTGTGTCTCTCCTGCCAGGTTTTTAGTGTGATAGCATCTCTGCACTTTGAGTTTATGTACCGGCTGCATTTGATCATCAACTTGGGAAAAATGCTGACTTTATGTCCCAGTGATGTTTGGTGAGTCATTCCCAGCCCAGATCATGGGTTTCTAATTTCAGATTTACCCCCCAGCCGGGCCATGTGCCATAGCCTGCTGTCACTTTTCCATGAAGTGGGGGTGGAAACAGAACTCTGACATCTACACCAGCGGGGTAACGTCCTGGCCCCCTCCCCCGACACTCAGCGTGTCATGATCCAGCGGTCTGACAGCGGGGAGCTGAATCCATCTCCAGAAACAGTGCTTTCCCCAGCCAGCCTGACCTGGCTCGCTTCTCCAAGCGGTCCGCCAGCATGGGAACACAGGCCTGCTTGGGCGCTGTTCAAGTCCAAGTCAGTCCAGCACAAAGCACCGAAACCTGGCATCGCTGAGGGGTTCAAATTCACGTAAGCAGAACCAGAACCAGACCAAACGTATCATATCCAGACATTAGGGAGAGCACTGGCCTGTTACTGAAAAATAAAACCATGTAGCTTGCTCTGCTTTGTAATGTATAATCCAGTGCCTAAGGCTGTATCTGCAAACCCATTAGGAGACTGTCTGTAGATTATAAAATAATGAAGATGGATAGTTGAGTGGATGAATCATTTATTAATGCAATCCTGCAGCATCATCATATTAATAAGACAACGACCCAAAACTGGTAGGCTGACCATTGCCAGTTCATTTCACCTTTTACATTTGACCATTAATATTAGTCCATTTTGTCATTCAAACAGATCAGTCTATCAGTCAATCAATTGATCCATCCAACCATTCATTCATCCATCCATCCAGTCATCTTTCTCTCTATCGTTTCCCTTTCTCCTAGCATCCCATTGGTGATTATGTCATACCGCAGCCTGTGTTGCAGATGATGTCACCATGGTCCTCGAAAGATCATCCCAACATTGTCTGAGGCTAATAACATCCATCCTGGGGAAGGCGCTGTTGTATAGTTACCCAGGGCAATTAACTCGATAAATTTGAACTGTCGACAGGTCTGGCTGAGCGCCAGGAATCGGTGAACAAAGTGGGTCTCTGACACCTCATTTAGTGGATTATCCGGCAGGCGAGAGGGAAGCCCGCCTTTAAAGACTCCTTCTGAAGAGTTTGCCGGCAGCCAGAGTGACTCCATAAACGAAGGCACATCGCTGGGGCACGTTAAACATTTTGGAGATAAAAAAAAGAAGCAGTTAATTAGATAAAGGGTGAATTATGAAAAGCAATAACATGCATCTCATTCATATGAAAATGAGGCTGTTAGTGATCTAAGAAACTTGAAAGTCAGAAGCTTTACACTTAATGACCCTCCAATAATCACTATCGGCGTTATCGAATTTTCCCCCTGCCAGTCCTCACTGATGTCCATTAGTGTTGTAGCTACGTTCCTCATGCCTGTGGACCAAACTGCCGGCCTGGACTGCAGGACAAAATGGTGAGAACCTAGACTCTTTATGGAGGTTTGCCAGCCGTTTAATCGTTGGCCACCAATGACCGAACGCAACTGGTCAAATTAAGGGGATAAGAACATAAGAACATAAGAACTATACAAACGAGAGGAGGCCATTCGGCCCATCAAGCTCGCTTGGGAAGAACT
>JAODUD010000002.1:20590245-20601283 GCA_026784285.1 Stomatorhinus walkeri
TTTTCCGGCTTATAGCGATCCCGCCTTGAACACCTGGGCTGATTTTTGCCCCCCCCCCCCCGAGTGATGCTCCTCCTGGCTGCTGATCTCACGGATGGCTGTGCTGCTTTCCGCGAAACGGTGTCCCCTGTTGAAGACGGCCGAGTGATGATCCGGTTTGAAATGACACGCCCGAAGTGGCAGGTCCTCTCTAGATCGCTCTTCTTACTTAGCCGTGGCCCGCTGACCTTCATTGCATCCTACTGGAACATCCAGGAATCGATAAACCATCAACCAGTGAATTAAAACACTGTGACTTTTTTCCAAAGTGTACAAATAAGCCATTTTTCACCCGTCCCATAGCTAATGATAAGTGAAAACATACTCGCAGTCTATTGAGACGTCCTGTACTGCATACAATACGATGAAACCACGCAGTGTGCAGGGACCTTTCCAGCTTGAACGAGTCAATCCTTCACACACTCTAACCCCACTCCCCATCCCACCCCCCACCATCCCACTCTATCTCTCTGTCACAGTGCAGGACAACCCACTGTCCCCCAACAGTTGTCATTCCACAGAATGTTTGGATTAAAAACAAATTGAGAGGGAAGACGCCATCTCACTTTTTTGGAAAGTCTTGAAATTCCTTCGAATCCTGTGGGACTCTTAAGGTTCTTCAGACGGCCAATAACAAAATAAAGACAAAAAACAAAAAGTAAACAACAAAAAGCCCAAAAACAGCATGGTTATACACAAGGATGTGGACTCCTCCCGAGGACTGTGATTGGCTGGCAGAGAGGGGCGGTCCTCGTGGGGGTGGGGCGGCTGGAGATGGACGTGCTGGTAGAGGTAGTGATGGAGACGGGAGAAGTGGGGGACGGCGGCGGCGGCCCAAGTCCTATAATAAGTGAGCCTCGAGACGCAGCCAGTGGAGCCCCTGTCTGATGTAACGCACCAGGTCTGTCATGCTACTGTGCTGAGTTAGCGGCTCCATCACTGAGTCCAGCTCCAGAAAGAACTCTGAGTGGGGGGGAGAGAGAGAGACAGAGTGAGAGAGTGAATGAACAGGAAGTGTGAACAGGGAATATACTGGGAGCGCTGGAGGGAACTGAGGTGGCAAAGACCCCCCCCAGCAGTGGGTGGCAAATTCTCCTCCTCTGAGGCTGAGCAGTGCTCACTACAGGCTGTTAGGTCAGGCCTTGGTTATACGACAAATGGCTTCTGTGTGGCGCTCCGTTCTGTGCTCATGTGTTCGCGAGCGCTGTTGCGGATGGCAGGATCCCCCCGGGCACCTTGGCTCTCGCGCGCCAGCCGCTCCGCCGTGTCCCAATGCTCGTAGCTGCGCAGCACATTGTTGGTGATGTTGACGTGACTCGCCGCCATGTGGTGGATGCGCTGGGGGATAGCGACGTAGCCGCTGGGCGAGGGGCCCCCCGGACCTGTGCCGCTGCTCACCGAGCTCACGGGCGACGAGCTCAGGGACATGGGTGACGGTGTGCCTGTGCCCCTGGGGGGGGGAGAAGAAGGCCATAGGTCAGGGGTCAGAGTTCAGAGGCTAAGCCGGGGCATGCTGCCCTTTCACTCATCATCATGCTATCAAATTAGCTTGTTTACTTATTTATCCACTACGCAGTGAGCAGGCTCTGGTTATTTAATTAGCTAATCAAGGTCCATTTCAGAGGAATCACAGCAGAGACCAGAACCACCTTTCCTGACCTTTACAGGCAGGGTTCACTATGAATACACAGACTATGAAACTGGCTGTAAGATCATACTGGCATTTTATATAACGCATCAAATAGTGGCACACTACTCCCACTGACCAGGGGAGGCGCCTGTGACTCTCTCCAGCTTTGCAGGCCTCATGGGTGGGGGGGGGGGGGGGCTGACCTGGGATGACCTTGTCCCTGGGCCTGTGTATTTGTCCCGTAACGCCCTTCCAGCCAGGCTAACCGCTAATCGCTAACGCTGATGCTGGCAGCCAGGGCTCTGAAGGAGCTCCTTCTAACTGAACAATTATGGGCCTCTGTGCCACTGGGAGGTTCCAGCCATCAGTCAGAGGCCACATTCATCAGTGTCTCAGCGCAGAGCCCGACAATCCGGCTCCGAGTACCGTCATTCCATGCCGAAACGGGACGCACTCCCCCCGCAAACGTAAATTATGCCCCCTGTCAGCAGTCCTGCTCGTTCCGGGCCATGCTGAGGTTTTTACTCAAATAAACAGTCCCTGGGAGGAGGAGAAAGCAAAATAATGTGTGATTCATGACTGCGGTGGGTGGGGGGGGGGCGACGAAAGGTGAACAAACAAAGCCTGGAATGGAGGCTGACTCAAATCTAATGCTGATTACAGCTGCAGCAGGTGGGGGTCCAGAACCCCCCATAGCTCCCCCCGCTGCATGGGCAGCAAGCTTACCAACAACACAGAGGGGTAAGTCACCACTGAGCCCTGGAGAGGGCTGTGCTGAGGGCCCATCACCCAAAATCCACCCCTGACTTAAGTTAAGCACAGTATTTAACTTAGCACTTAACTAGGTTCTGCTATATGCTTAGGTTCCACCCCTGCAAATTAGACTGTGCTCTCCCAGTGTGATTGGATATCTTGCCATGTTTCACAGGGGCTGGACCCCGCACCTAGTGTGTCAGGGGCTGCACATCACGCCACATCCAACTGGGGCTGGACCCCGCACCTAGTGTGTCAGGGGCTGCGCATCACGCCACATCCAACTGGGGCTGGACCCCGCACCAAGTGTGTCAGAGGCTGCGCATCACACCACATCCAATTGGGGCTGGACCCTATGCCACATGCGATTGAGGCTGCACTCTACAGCACGTGTGGTTGGGACAGGACTCTACAGCACAAATGATTAGGGCCACATATAATTGCAGTTGGACCCCACACCATGTGTGACTGGGGCTGGACCTTAAGCCACGTGTGATTGCTACGGTCTAGTTGGGGCTGGACCACATGACACCTGCGATTGAGATTGGACGTGCTGGTAGAGGCATGCCACATGAGATTGGGGCTGGACCCTATGCCACATGTGATTGGGATTGGACACCACATCATATGCAATTGGGGCCAGACCTTACACTACATACAATTGGAACTGGACACCACATTGGTGCTGGACCCTATGCCGCGTGCGACTGAGAATGGACCTTACACCACATGACTGGAGCTGGACTCTACGCCATGTGCGACTGAGACTGGACCTTACACCATGTGACTAGAGCTGGACCCTATGCTACATGCGACTGAGACTGGACCTTACACCACATGACTGGAGCTGCACCCTACGCCATGAGCGACTGAGACTGGACCTTACACCACGTGACTAGAGCTGGACCCTATGCCACGCGCGACTGAGACTGGACCTTACACCATGCGACTGGAGCTGGACCCTACGTCATGTACGATTGGGGCTGGACACCATGCCAACAAGTGATGCACACTAGGATACTCTGACCATTAAGATGGTGCTGGGCCCACTTACTTTCCATTTGCTCCCAAGGGAGAGGGTGCTTGTGATGGCTTGGTGGAGTTCTGAAACAGAGACAGTGTCAGCAAAACGCATCTCCAGCTTCCCCTCATGAGCGGACCGACACGCGAGGCCCGTGCCCAGCAGTGCAGCTTTGGGCTGAGAGTTACCTTGAAGTACTCCATCAGCGAGCGAGAGTACTTCATGGCGTGGTCCTTCTTTAGTTTAAACATCCTCAGGTATAGCAGGGATAAACACCGGTAGCTGTAGACACAGACAGAGACACGCAATCAACACACGGTCGACTTCTCAAACCTCCACTCAATAACAGACGCATAATATCCTAACTAAATTATAAACCATGTGAAACAAAGCAGGCAACACAAACGTGAAACTGAAAACCCTGTTTATGTGATGCTGTCGGTCAGCAGTGGCCAGTATGTTCTGACCCCCCACCCCTGTTCACAGACCCCTTTCCTGCTGTTTGAAGCAGCGGCTGGTAGGGAAATCACGAGTTATGTTGTAATAGCTTAATGAAATACAGAATAAAGGGCCACTTTAAGCTGATTAAGTGCTTCAGCTGTGTTTAAAGCTCCTTCAAGATAGAGCCGATTGTACTGGATATTTAAATAGCATTTTACAAGGGCTGAGAATTTACCATCTGATGCTTTTGAACAGCGCTGGGTTTCACACTCCACTTTTGGGTGGTTGGAGGGGGGAGTATGAGCGTGAGTCCGTGCGTGACGGGGCACGCGAGGTAAACAACTTACCACAAGACGGCTAATTTCTTCTCTGCAACGGTTGCAGAATGGCTGGTGAAGTTCTTTAACCTCATGGCGTACCTTTAAAAAGCAGGTCAGCGTGAAACTCTCCAGTGACACTAGCAAATGCCGACAGTCTGCGGGAGGCGCTATTTCCTGAACATGCAATCCTAAGCCTAAACTTAACCTTAACACCTCTGGCAGCCTCCCATTGTTTCAGTAACTATCATGGCTGCATGACGATTTCCAAACACAGCAGGTAGAGTAAGGGCGACATCATAGCTAGCTAGCTGGTTAACGGAACATGCTGCACCAGCGTTTCCTAAATAACTGATGTGGTTATTTAATATTTAGTGTAGTGACTGCTTGTGCCCAACAGGGGGAGCAGGACCCACCTGATGAGCTCAACCGTCTCCGAGTACATGGTGTAAGGTGACTTGGCCTCCAGGGGGTCCCGCTCCATTGCGTTGCCGCACTCGATGAACGAGAGTGCGCCGTCTGCGTAGTTTACCGCCTTGCCGAACTTCTCCAGCTGTGGGGGTGGTGAGTGAGGGCGTTAGGGTTAGGGAGTCAGTGGAATGCATTTGGGAACACGGATGGTAGCACTGAACCCCAACATTCTCAGATTCTGGCAGGAAACAAAAAACTCATCTAGATGGGTCATTACTACATCATCATCATTACAGTCCTATACCTTCACCACCTTCACAGTCTTCAAAAGCACCATCATCATCATCATCATTCATGGAGCCCCCCACGTCATCAGTTTTGTGACCACTGTCCTCTGTTAACATCCCAGTCCCGATGATGCTGCTAGCCCCCCCCCCCCGCTACAGGTCTAACATGGAATATTACATTTCTCTCAGTCCTTCTTGCCAAAATGCCTGTCCTTTCCATCTCATGGCAGTGAAGGAGATTTGTAGGCCCCTGTGAGGTCTATTAGTCGTAAATGAGCCCTGTAACACAGGCCGCTGGCTGGCCTCTACCTCCTGGCTAATCAGCTCCCCTTGCCTTGCCTTCCTGTCACGCTGCAGGTCCCCGACCAGATTTGTGACCAAATAGATGGCTACACATCTTCAGTATGGCGACATGTCTAGGGAGAGATAAACCCCAGGCGGCATTTTCCATCTTCCCGTGGAGCAGAGATCGCCCAGGTTCAGGGTTAGCACCGACCCGTGCTTCTGCTGGTTCTGGGCATTCGGAGAGTCTGTGTTTCCTTGTCCACATATGCTAACTAGGTACATAACAGGATATTGTGCAATGAAAAATTGTGGTTCAAATTTATGACAATTCAAATCAGAAATTAAAAAATAAACCACAAAATTGCAGAAAAAATTATTAACAGGCTGCATATTTTATTTAGTTTTTCCTAGCTGTAATGGTGCTGTTTTCAGCAATCAACTAAACAACCTGCAGAAGTAACACCTTGGAAAGGTGATATGGTTTAGAAAAGCCCTATTTGTTAATTACTTTTTTCATTTTTAATAAAAAGAATATTTCAGTTAATAGGCAACAATATTTTACTCCAACTTTTACAAATGTTTGTAAATAGCTATTGTAATGTTGTAATAATCGTGGGAAAATTAAATCGTAAGTCTTGTATCCTAAGTCAAGAATTGGGTGAATCATTACACGCCTGTTGCTGCAGCCAGGTAAGATGTGTTCTTAGGCTTTGTAGTTTAATGAACTCGTAAGGAGAATCAGCCCTCAGATCTCTTTGCAATGTCTGTGAAACTGTCCTACGAATTCCAGTAAGCCTAGATGGATGATTTATTAATGCAAAGAAAATCCACAAGCAGGAGGTAAAACATGGTGCTCTGGGCTTTGGCTGTTGATGGCTGGACCCTGAGCTCTGCATATAGCTGTTTGCATCCCCACACGCCGATGCTGAATCACAAGAACATATTGTCAGGCTGCAATCCCTACTCCGCCACAACAAGACCATCTCTCTCTCTCTCTCTCTCTCTCTCTCTCTTTCTTTCTCTCTCCTCCATTTCATTGAGCAAACTGATCTTTTCCCTCAAGGGGTTTAACATCTGTAAACTGCTGCCCTGATCACAAAACATGGATGCATCAGCCATTCATCTAGATTAGGGTCAAAGGGCACACAGGGTACGAGGCGGGGGACAACCTGGATGGGATCTGGGACAGGGTGTTATATTCTTACCAGGGCGTCAGCTTTGTGCTTTAACCGCTTGGCCTCCTGCATGTAGTAGTCGGCGTTGTGGAGGCTGTAGAGAGAACAGGGCACAGAGTGAGCTCTGTTCCTACCAGCACATACGCAGCCACTCAAACACACTCGCCCGACACTTCATCTTCAGGCTCCTCCATTTATCTGTCAGCTCACTGTGACTCAGTCTAACGCGCCACTTCCAGCATAAACAGATTTTTTCTTCTCCCCCAAGAGCTATAAATTGCCTGAAACAGTCAGGCTGGATGCTAAATAGGGAGAAAATGATTAGTCACACGTAGCGAAAGCTCTAAATCTTTATAGTTTTAATGGAGACTGTGATTCACAGCTCCTTTCAGCTGCAGACAGGGGAGGTAAGCAGTGGGGAAGGCTGCACAGGAAGTCTGCAGCACCTGATCACACTGTCAGTTATCAGGGGTCAACAGGTGGACAGAGTTGCTCTGTGATTGGCTGATCTACGAAGGGGCTGGTCAACAGTGGGCTCTGGCTCCACCCAGCCCCGTGTTCCAGCACGTACATGTTGCTGAATGTCAGCTTGGGCCTCCTGGGCTCTGGATGGTCTGCCGACACCGATGGCGGGTTGGACCACAGCTCGATGTCGGGCTGCCCGTTGCCATGGAAACTGCCGGAAGGCTTGCCGCGGGTGTCCTCTTCCTGCGAGACGAGGAGGGAAGTGATTAGGAGCAGGAGAAACCAGGTTCGGACTTAATGGCACAGTGATGCTCCCTGGCGAGGCGACACTGCGGGTGCGTTACAGCCACTCCCTCAGACTCTCAGAACATGGGAGAGCTGATTCTGACTCCTTTATCGTGAGTAATTAGATTGTGAGAAACACAAGGATTGCTGGTAAAAGCCTGAGGCACATGAGACGTTTCCAGCAGAGCTCTGAATTTACAACTTATTCTGTTTACAAAACGGGCATTTTATTTCTCAAAGCATGTGGACTCAGGTATCTAGTGGAAACCGTTAACTGAACCCTAATTACCCTGAAACAACAAAATCAGGCACTTTAGAAAAGTACTGAATCTGCAGAAATAATTCTGATATACTTCAGGCCGTAGAAATTCATGTTGTCCCATGATTTGGCCATACATTGATTATTGTGACTTTTATTGTGATTCATAGATGTAAATGACGGTCAGGTGAATCTGACAGCAAGACTTTGGTTTTATTCCCTAAATGAATAACCAGAAATGACACATACTGGCTTAAAAAGTAAGTCCATTAATGGTTTTTAGAATCAGACTTATACTTAAAGCTGCATTAAACGTCACGCTGCTAACCTGCCTCAAGAGCTCGTCCAGCAAGGGTGGAAAGTTCAGGTCCAGAAAGCACTAATCCAGACTAAGGTTTTGTTTTAATCAACCATCAGAGTATAAAGAGTCACAGTCACAGAGTACTAAACTGGTTGGTCAAAACAAAATCTTGGTCTGGATTTGTATTTTACCTGACCTGAACTTTCCACCTCTGACATGCAGGACGTCTGGGTCATCACCATGGACACAAAATCCACCCCCTCTCCCCCAGGGCTTACGGTGCTCACCTTGGAATGGGCTGGAACTTTGTTGTCCCCTTTGCGGTGCTTGTGTGAGGAAGAAGATGAGGATGAGGAAGAGGAAGACGAAGAGGAAGATAAGGGTAATGGGCAGCCAGGAGGGAAGGAGCCTGCTACGGAGGTCGGGGGAGGGACGGCTTCGGGGCCAAAAGAACTACACCCCCCAGGTGGGAAATGCCGGGTGGGCTCATCAGACAGGGGTGACAGCAGTGGAGGGAGGAGCTTCTCATCCCTCTTCCGGGGCTGCTTCTTCGATGAGCTGGATGCAGAAAGAGCAAAAGGACCCCTGCTCGGTCAGGCTACACACGTGAATTCATCATGCGTGCTCCATCCGAGAACGGTTCCCCCCACATGCTCAACGTGTATCGTATCGACAGAATTATGAGTGCACTCCAAACAATTAAAGCTACTAATGGCACTACAGACGCCCTCCAGAGTGATTAACACTGCACAAGTCACTGTGTGGAGGCAACTAGGAATTAAACATGCCATCGACTTTATGCAGACACAAACAGCCGGTAACTATGACTGAAAAAAGAGCAGCAGAGGCGCCGAAATCAGAAAAACAGCAAAGAGAGCCAGCTGGTATCCTAGAAGCGCCTGACACGGAGATGGGAGCCAACCAGAGAAGCGTCACATTATCGAGAGTCAGGTGACATGGGGTCTGGGCATGTGATGCTGCAGGCCTCTGACTCCTGTGCTAGTGTGTTGCCAAAGGCAGCTGTTGGGGCAGCTGATTCCCAGGATAAGCAGTGCCGTAGCACCATGGCATAGAGACGCAACATGCAAATTCAGCGTAAATGGCTCTGTGAGCAAGGTAAGGAAGCTGAGGAAATGGATAATGGGCAGGAAAGTGTCAGGATAGTTTGAGGCGGAGTGTCACAACTGGGCAATAACCAAGAGCAGCACTTTGATGCAGGTTTTGGGGTCTGCTGCGTTCAAGTCTCACATTTACATTTTACTTATTTATCTGACTCCTCTATCCAGAGTTACACTACAGAAAAAGGCTACAATTTTAGGTATGCGCTCTGAGATTTGAGCCCACAAACTTTGTATTGTTAGCACAATACTCTATTTGTTGAGCCAGAGCAGGGCATTGCCCCAGTTCCATTCTAACTACTGGAGACCTATCCCAGCCCGAGTATGGGGTCAGCTTTGGCCTGTCCTGGAACACATGTTCACTGGACACTCCCTGCATGAACACCAGAAAACACGTCACAGGAAGGAGCAGGACTTGGTAAAGAGCAGAAAGTATCAACTGGCTGAGCGGAGGAAGCCTTCCGAGGCCAGATATCCGCTGGTGGCGGTTCCGTAAATGCACGGACAAGCGCTCCTCTCCAGCTCTGCCTGGCGATCTCCCCTGGGGAATACGGTCTTCTCTGTTTTCACGTTAAAGCTAAGACCTCGCTCTGTTTCTGGCCAAAGTTCTGTGGATCGATGCGGCACTCCGGCACCCATGGAGAAACTGTGAGGAGGAGTATATCAGGTTTCTCTTCACTTGGATATCTTAAAGAGCTTCCTAGGATGGAGGTTGGCGGGTGGGTGGCACCTGAACCTGCCTGGCCATTTAAACAGTGTGGTAGCAGTTCACGGGCCAGCAGGTCAGAACAGATCCACACCGAGGAACCTGGGAAGGCCCCTGTGATAACCACTCCCCACTCCTCAAGCACTACTGTCTGCAATGAGCTTCCTCACGTCTAATTTATTAAGGAGGTAGGAGAGGGGGAGAGAGCAGGGCCTGGCTGGAGGGGAAGGGGGGCAAACTGCACAAAATTTCTGTCTCAGCTTGTGCTCCTGACGAAACCCTGCACGGAGCTCCTGGTGGACATCACAGTTGCTATGGAAACTGCAGTTGTACGTGCTCTTTTTCCTTAAAAAGTGTTATAGTGGCCACTTGCTTGGACATACTCACTCTTTAGTGCTGGTGAACTTGTAGCTGTGTACGGGGGATATGCAAGGGGGCTGGAGACTCGACTCCAGACGTGACTTCTTGGTCCCACTAATAGGTTCGCAATTCTCCGACTGTGAGAGAAAATGAGAGAAATGACAATTTAAAAACAAAAACATGCAGATCACCCCCTACAGGAGGGGTGGGTCACTGCATTAGGGGAGAGAGGCAGCAGTTGGGACCGGGCAGCTTGCCTTGTGTTTTCTCTTGGATTTGCTTGGAGGCTTCTCAACTGGCGTGGACACAGGCGATTGCCGGCGGTGCCTGGTGACAGAGTCCCTGGGCTCTGGCTTGGTCAGTGCTGGCTCCGGGGGGTCCCGACCAGGCACCCGGGTTAGGAAGCTGAGCTCAATCTTGACCCACAGGGACTTGACCTCATCAAGGTCTCGGAGTGGAGACAATAGCTCGTTGGGTGCCATGGGAATGGGGGAGAAGAGGGGGTCATCCAACAGGTCAGTAGCCCCCGGGTCCGGGATGGAGGCGCTGCTGGTACTGGCCAGGCTGCTCACGCTCAGGATGTTGCCGCTGCAGTCCTTGGACTTCAGGGGCCCTGGGCCACTGGGCCCTGGGCAAGGAGGGGGAACTTTGGCCAGTTCCTCTGGATCTGAGTGGCACTCAGACGAGGAGGACTCTGTCTCGATGAACTCCTTGGACTTGGGGACGATTTTGCTGGGTCCCCGGTGCTTCTTCTTGTCCTGCGTGGTGGGTGGGGCAGCCGTGGCCGTAGACCGTGGCTCCTTCCGGGGGGCACCCTTTCCCCTTCCTTTGGTGGGCTCTGGTGGCGGGGGCTCCTTCTCCTTGGCGATAGCACTGGGGTTACTGGGCTTGGGCCATCCGTGTGGGTCCTCCACGCTGGGGGTGCGCTCTGCCTTGCGGGGCTGTTTTTTCCCTGTGCTCCTCCGGAGTGCCACTGGTTCCCCGCTGGCTGGGGACTTGGCCCTGGCACTCTTGCCCTCAGGTGGCTTCTGGCCTGTCCTGGGTTTGGCCTTGTCCCGCACAGGGCTGAGGAGTGCCCGGTCCTTGGTCTCCAGCGGCGCCAGTTGTCCCGGGAGTTTCCCCTTGCCATCGTCGGCCTGACCATCCCCTGGGCCATGACTTTCTGGCTGGCTGTGGATGAGGGCC
>JAODUD010000002.1:20690887-20702280 GCA_026784285.1 Stomatorhinus walkeri
GCAAAACACCTCACCAGGAGGCATCCTGGAGGCACCCTAGCTAGATGCCTGAACCACCTCAACTGGCTCCTTTCGACCCGGCCACTCACCCGTCGTGTGACAGCTACGCTTGCAGCGATGCACCAGTCAGATCCTGAGTCTGCTGTCATTCCTCCCCGCCCCTCCTACGGCTATGCCCCCAGTCCACCGGCAGGGTGAGGGGGGTCGGCAGCGCCAGCCTTCCCAGTGAACAGAACGCACCCGTTTTTGTTGCTCTCCAAAATCCCAGTGCTGTGTGTAGGCAGCCAAGGTCACTGAGCTCAGCACACAGCCGCTGAACACAAAAACATAAACGCGAAAAGATACAGCTCCTGGGAATAGCGCTTCACCTTCCCTTTGACCGCGCTTTGTGGTGACTTTCTGCATGAAGCAAAACATCACACCCGACACACAAAACAGGTCAGTGTAAGCATGAGAACACAGGAACCCGCTGAGATAATGAGCATAGGTGTGTAGGAAAAGAGAGGCTAGCTGTGCTAATGAACATACGCATATATAGATGAGGAAAATAACTGTGCTAATGAGCATAGGCATACAGTATATAGTTGAGGAAGATAACTGTGCTAATGAGCATAAGCATATATAGATGAGGAAGATAGCTGTGCTAATGAGCATAAACATATATATATATGTGCTAATGAGCATAGGTGTGTAGGAAAAGAGAGGCTAGCTGTGCTAATGAGCATGAGCATATACTGTATAGATGAGGAAAATAACTGTGCTAATGAGCATAGGTGTGTAGGAAAAGAGAAGCTAGCTGTGCTAATGAGCATAAGCAAATATAGATGAGGAAAATAACTGTGCTAATGAGCATAAGCATATATAGATGAGGAAGATAACTGTGCTAATGAGCTTAAGCATATATACAGTAGATGAGGAAGACAGCTGTGCTAATGAGCATAAACATATATAGATGTGCTAATGAGCATAGGTGTGTAGGAAAAGAGAGGCTAGCTGTGCTAATGAGCATGAGCATATACTGTATAGATGAGGAAAATAACTGTGCTAATGAGCATAGGTGTGTAGGAAAAGAGAGGCTAGCTATGCTAATGAGCATAAGCAAATATAGATGAGGAAAATAACTGTGCTAATGAGCATAAGTATATATAGATGAGGAAGATAACTGTGCTAATGAGCTTAAGCATATATAGTTGAGGAAAATAACTGTGTTAATGAGCATAAACATATATAGATGAGGAAGACAGCTGTGCTAATGAGCATAAACATATATAGATGAGGAAAATAACTGTGCTAATGAGCATAAGCATATATAGTTGAGGAAAATAACTGTGTTAATGAGCATAAACATATATAGATGAGGAAGATAACTGTGCTAATGAGCATAAACATATATAGATGAGGAAGACAGCTGTGCTATTGAGCATAGGTGTGTAGGAAAAGAGAGGCTAGCTGTGCTAATGAGCATAAGCATATATAGATGAGGAAAATAACTGTGCTAATGAGCATAGGTGTGTAGGAAAAGAGAGGCTAGCTGTGCTAATGAGCATACGCATATATAGATGAGGAAAATAACTGTGCTAATGAGCATAAGCGTATATGAATGCGGAAGCTAGCTCTGCTAATGAGCCTGAGTATAAATGAATGAAGGAGCTAGCTGTGGTACTGTACGTAAGCACATGTAAATGTGAAGCTAACTATGCTAATGAGCATAAGCATATATGGACATAACTGTGATAATGAGCACAAGCTAATGCAAACATGTTAATAGGTAAAAGAATATGAATGAAGAGGCCAGCTGTGCTAATGAGTATTTAAATATATGAATATAAAAGCTAGCGATGCTATAAAAATATATGGACATAGGACCTAACTGCAGGGTGGACCGTAAACTCTGGTCAGCTAGCTGGAGTCAGATTTTCAGGACATTTACATGTATGCAACAGTTTTATTGCCTTATATATAATGAGTAGGGATTGCAAACTACTCCGACACTTTTGATGTAGCTAATTTTAGGTTTATAGTGGAATAATGGATTGATTTGCCGTAAGATTTTATTCATGTGTGTATGAGAGTCTGAAAGTGTGAGTGTCACGCCAGATGCGTGAGAGCTGGCAACACTGAAACTGTGATAACGAATACAAACAAATGCAAATATGCTAACAAACAGTAGCTTATAAGAATGCAGAATCTACCTGTGCTAATAAGTAAAAGTTAATACAAATATGCTATGACCATACATAAATGTGGAAGCTGGCTGTCCCAGTCAGTATAAGCAAATATGAATGCAGAAGCTAATTGTGCTAAATAGCCTATCCTTATATATAAATGTAGGAGCTAGCTATGCTAAAAAGCATAAGCATACATGAATGTAGAAGCTTACTGTGCTAATAAGTAAAAGTATGCATGAATACTGAGGATAGCTGTGCTAATGAGTATGAGACACAGGAATGCAGAAGCTAGCCATGCTAATGGTGTTTGTGTCGAGGAGGCACACATTAGGCAAATGGACTAGCAGCAGGGGTAGAGAGCGGGCCTCCTGACATCCGCACGCTGCCCGCTGCTCTCTGTCTCACTCCCTCTCGACACTCCATTAACTCCCGCAGTTGTGGCTGGCTTGCGGCTGCACCATGGATGTGCCGTACAGGCGTGTGATATAGGGATTTGCAGTAAATCCACTGTTCCTGTGGGTCCCCTCTGCCTTCACTTATCTCCGCTTTTCAGCCATCGATGTGCAGCCCATTGGGAGCCAGGGGGCAGCAATGTGCCACACGGGCCCTCGACAGAAGTGAAAGGGGCCCCTGACCCAGCAGGTCGAGGGGGTCACTTAGCATGTGACGCGCTAGGGTAGCATGCTTCCTTAGAGCCGAGGTCTCGGTAGCTCCGGGGCGGCAGCCCCCCCCCCGTGATGAAGAGGATAATGGCTTTCATGAGCTGCCGGGCACGAGACAGAGCGTCGCCAGACGCCGGCGAGCACGCCGCTCAAGTCGCCGTGATAAACGAGCGTAATATTTCACAGCTTACTGTAATCCTTCGCTCTATCGGCGGCATCGCTGATTTTAATTAATCAAGTTTCTCAGTCGTGTATTTCCCGGTGGGTAAAAAATTTGCACATGAAAAAAAAAAAAAAAAAAAAAAAAAAAAAAACATGCATCAGATATTAATGCTGAGGGTGGATAAAATAAAAAAAGATAGCAAGGATTTATAAATAGGGACCGGAGAATAACAACTCCCTCTCTGGTTTTCCTGTGACAGACACCGATAAACAGCCTCCAGCCAGTTCTGAGATGGTTGTTTCAATTAGTGCATAGACACACGCAAGAGTCCCTACCACTCTCCTCTCCATAAAAAAAAAGATAATACAATTTAGGTCTCCTGCTGTATGGAAACTCGTCCCCGGTTTCCATAGCAACCCACTGCTGGCCCAGACACCGCGATGAGGAGGAGCGGCCTCCAAGGACAGAGGCACAGGCGCTCCAACACAAAGCCGGGGCCAATTACGGCTGCTCCCAGCATGCCGGGGGTTAAGCTCACCAATCGTGTCGCAGAATGCAAATGAAGCCAAAGTCACACTGGCTCCAGATGAGGAACATGGCCAGATAGAGAGCTAAGTAAACACAGTGAGGGTATGGGGGGGGTATGAGGGGTGTCATACCCAAAAAAATCAGGAACACTGTGAATATTCAGCAGGGCACGTCCAGTCCAAGCATCGCCAAGCTAAGCCCTTCATCCAGATCTTAAATATCTCAACACATGTTATCGGAATTAGCCAGGGGTCCAGTCCATTGCTGCTTCACGAGCCAGACGGGCGTGATAAATCGTCAGAGAGACAGGCCGCCCCTCCACCCGTGGCCCAACATGGCTTGCCAAGCCTGCCTGGGCTCCGCAAACAAAAATAAATCTTCACCCTGGATGTATGAACCTGCAAAAATGCAGGCACGGAATTTGAGATTAAAAACAAAAGGAGTGTTCAAAGTTCCCACCCACCCCCAACTCCGCATGCTAGCGCACAGTCTAACCTCTTAACAAGTTAGTTTGCAGACTGACAGAGAGGTTGGATTGCCCCGTGGGGAGCAGCAGGATGCAGGTTTGACGGGGGGAGTGTTTCTCTGTTAGCCGTGCCCATATCCACGCCGCAGGCTGACGCTAATGCTAATGGTAACGCTAATGCTAACACTGATGCTAAATCAGACACTGTCCCTTTCGATCATTCCTAATCGTATATCGATGCAGTGGTGTGGCTCAAAGGATCAGAAATTACTAATCCACCCCCCCCCCCTCCCAGCTAGATGGCAGCACTATTCAAAATACAGTGAACACGATTGTGTGAAGCCAATACATCAGAGAGACAGAGAACAGGGACCAGAGCACCAGAAGTGCCCTGGCAGCCCCCATGAGGGCAGGATTATGAGGAAGGGGTCGGCTTCCAGAAGAAGGAGGGGCTTGTCAGCATACTACCACAGGTAAACCAGCACGCTGTCTGCAGAGTGTATGGTAATATAAAACCGTATATAAATATGTGACTCCCACTATCAACATATATATATATATATATATACACACACACACATCTACACAAGCCACTGCATTCACCTTTAAAATACTAACTAACACAGCTAACAAATTACTCCTCCTAGCACTTTACTGCTAAATATTTTGAAATGCAGATTCGCAGTCCCCCCGTCACACTGCAAAAGCATCCTACAAAAACATGCTTTTAGGGTGTAGAAGAGCCCAGCAATGAAATCCAGCCACGGTTACTGTTGTCTGATGTAAGCAGTCTGGTCTCTGTATCAGGGAAGGATGGGGGTCCACATAATTATCTACGACACCCTGTGGTCTGGCAGCTCGGACGAGTAATAGCTGAAATACGCCAACATCGCAAACTGGAACAACACAGGAAATGGATGAATAACCTCTTATTCAGTTCAGGGTCACGGCACACCTGGAGCATATCCCAGCATGCACAGGGAAAGAGACTCCCCAGCACTTCAGGGGGGACACGCACGCACACCCTCAGAGGCGTCGGCCCATCTAAACAGTGCCTGCGGACCGTGAGAAGAAGCTGGAACACACAGAGAATGATGGGAGAGCGTAGATACCGCACACGCAGTGCCGGGCAGGGAATCAAACCCACAACCGTGGAGGTGCGAGGCCACAGTGCCGCCCAGCAAGCCAGCCTCCCACTCAAAACACCCGAAAACCAAGGGATAAATGAAAACAGGTGCTGGACCCGTGACCCCTATTACCCTGCATGAGTGACAAACACAGGAGCATCAGAGGGGACGCCGGGGACAGGCTTATGCCTCTCCAATCCCCGAAAACATTTCCTCCTTTTCTCAGTTGATTCCCCCCGTTTGTGGAGTTAGATGCGTTATCTGTTGCCAAGCCTGGGTAAGGCACAGCTGCATATCCACCAGAAGCTGAATCAAATCACAAAGAGGGGGGGGGGGGGGGGTCTGACAATAAAACATGCAGACCCAGCCAGGCCCCCTGGAACACGGAGCCTCTGAGTCAGCGGGTTATGGGGAGGCCAGGCCGGGGGGCCTGTGGGTCATGCAGTGGACAGGGCCGCACACACCCGATTCTGACTCAATACCCCCCCCCCCCACCCCCACGTCGTATTAATAAGTTTTCCAATCCTGGCCAAGGGGTGGAATAAAAATTTTAAAACGTAACTGATTATTAGCTTGTTTGCTCTTATTGCACTTCTTAATCATGATGTTTAATGAATTTGACCACTTAAATCACTTTTATAGATTGCTGGGGGAGGGGGGGGGGGGTGACAGCCTTTGTAGAAGTTTCTAACATGTTTGTACTGTGCTGTCTGTCAGTGCTGAACACCAAAGATAAACATGAATACTGCTGATTTTCCCAAATGTTCTGTGACAGAAGTTGATTTCTTTTTGCCTTGTGGTGATCATATGACTGCCAGCGGATCATGTGACTACCATACGATTTGCAGAGAAACACGCCGAACAAGTATTTTCATTCTGTGGGTGACAGATCTTTAACCGCTAGGCCACCTGCTGGCTGGATCTGCAGTGTCCGGGTGCTGCAGACAGGATAAGGTAACCTTGCGTGTTCTGCTCTGGGCCAAACAGCAAGCGAGGCCGCGTCTGTCTGGGATCCTTCCCCAAGTGAAGCTCCGCAGCCTCTCGGCGCGTCAGCCAGCACGCTGATGGTCCTTCTGTTCCACACAGCAGGAGTTTACAGCAGATGCCTCTGTTTTTTAACCCCCCCCTTATTGTCTTTCCGTTTCATGTCTCATTCTGCCATTTTAAGAAACGAAAAGAGAGCTGCACACTTCCAGTGAGGCATCCCATGGACCCCAGACGCGAGCTGCGATGGGGGTGGAGGGGCTTGGCGTAGATCGCTGCGGCGACCGCAGCGTGTCTCGCTCACGCTAACACCGCCGTGATCGCTGGGCCGGCCAAGGAGATGGGCTTCTCCCGCATGGATTAGCGGATTAAGCATGTCTTTGAGAGCAGCACTGAGCACTGTGCCGCCATCGTTCTCCTCAAAAAGGATGTTTTAGCAAAAGGCAAGCCTTCCCACCTCCCAGCACAGAAACAACGCGGTGGCCCATTTCATACCTGATTCCGTACTCATTCATTTCCCACACATTTTACCTGGCTGGATATCCGCCCCAAATGTGATTACGGTAGCGATGGTACGACAGCAATTACAAGTGCAAGAGTCGAACCTCTGACCTGCAGGTCACGGATCCTTAATCATGGCCTTGCTGGTGGCTTAATAATACGAGGTAGTAATGGCTGTCTCTCAGGGAGACTCAAAGCAAGCTTGTTTGGGGGGAGGGGGGGGCGTGGACAACAATCAGCCTCCCACTTCCAACCAGAAGTCTGACCAGCATTCCAGAAGTCCACCTCTGAGCATAGCGCCGTCAACACCCTCACAAGTCGCTGGGTTGGGATGATGCCTCTCTTTCCAAAACATTCCAGTCAAGCTCTGTTATGATGTTGCATTGCAACTGATGAGCTGAGGACAATAAACCCGCTTCCCTCATGCTACCAGCGCACACGTGTCTGGTGGAGTCGCGATGACTCATGGCTGGGGGATCTCCCAGCAGTCATGAATGAATGATATCCAGTCGGGTATTGCAGAAGGTTCCCTCACACCCAGGCTGAAACCCTCAAAGGACCCAGTGGGGAGAGAGACCTGTGACACGCCGATCTGACACCCCAACGTGAAATTTTGGCGTGAAAACCCAGAATCTGCTGCCTGAGTGAAAGGCTGTTCTGTTTGCACCGGACACGAGGGACATTCTGTTAGACCGCTGAAGAATGCGGGTCGGATCAGCACCGCTGCGTGAGTCAAGGCCCCGGGATGTCGTCGTGGAAACGGCAACCAGTCAGTCACTTTTCCCGCCCTGTCAGTCTGAAGCGCGGCAGCCAACATCTCATAGTAATTAGAGCCCAGCACACGCCGTGCCTTTGTTTAGCACGTATAAATTACCGGGGCACACATGCATAGTTGGAGCTGATTGATTTTCCAATAAAATCGCCATTATCAAAACAATAAAGGAGTGATTCGCCTTATTTTCCATTACGGCGATGCCTGGAGATGGCTGACAGTTAACGGTGGTGTGTTTGTGTATGTGTGTGTGTGTGTGTGTGTATGTGGGGGGGGGGGGGGGGGTTTGGGGGAACCGGCCCCCCCCCCCCACCACCATTAAATGTCAGCCGGGGGTGACCCTGCAACATTTGCCCCCGCTGTCCTCGGGCCTAAAAGATGACAGAAATACTCTCGTGTTGGCCAGTAGACCAGGACAGCAGGTTCACTCCGTGTTCAGACAGACAGGACATCCTGAACGGTACTCGTCAGCAGCTTAACAATGTACATCTGCATTGTCTCAATATCAAGAACACTGTTTCATATTAAACATACTCTAGAATGTACAAATATAATGCGTTTAACCAGTGAGTACATACATGCATGCATATCTATCCATGTATACATCCTTCCTTCCATCCATCCATCCATCCACCAATCTTCCAACTTCCTGCTTATGGAGGGCTTGGAGACAATCCCAGGCAGCAAAGAGCACAAGGCTAGCATGCCACTCTATCACAAGGCACAATACCTGCACCCTTCTTCTATTCTCAGATTCTTCACTTGTCTTACTTGTATGACCTTTGGCCTGTTGTTTCCCAAAAACCAGCTTCCTGGAGCGCGCCACACAATTATACCTATTATAAGCTTCCTCACCTGAGCAAATTAGCACCGCACTGTGATTGGCCCATGTGAGAACTGTAAACGTCAGGCAGCAAAGAATCATGGAACCTTGGAGGTCCAGCCACCTGGAAGGGCAGTGGGGAAAATGAAGGGGGGATTGTAAATGAAACTGAAGTGGGGGGTGACCTCATACCTGCACATAAATATATATTAAAGACACCCCAAGCACATATATAATATGTGTAGCATAGGCACATAGTATAACACAGATAAATATAATATGACATAACTATAATAATTTTCCTGCACCCCAGCCTATGTAAGGATGTATCCTCCAATAGCGGACCCCAGCTGAGCTCCAAGGCATCCTGTCGCCATGGCAAAACGCCAGCGTGGAGCATCCCTCACGCTGCAGGCGACCGCCAGGCCTGCTTCCTGTTCTCGCGCTGCATGACCGCTGCAGCTCCCCCCCCCCACCCACTCTGCACCCCCCCGCGTGTCCGTCCCTCAACCTCGCTCAGCAAGGGCACGAACAGCGGGGCTCCAAACAAAGTGTGTTCTTAATTATGTCAGCACCGAGCTGGAAATAGGTCTTAGTCATCAGGTGACAGAGAGGCGTACACTGCCAGTAAAACTGCCCAGAAAGGCCGCTCCGAGACGTCAGCGCCAAAATGTTCCGCTCCCGTCCTGATCTCCGTGGCCTGTTGCTGATTGTCTGGCCCGTGACCCTGACTGTGACGGAGAAGACACCGTAGACACATGAAAAAGGAAACTTGTTAATTACCACCTTGTCTGAGGTGTGTTCGGTGCATTTAGACATGTGTCACAGGTAAAGCTTATGCGTTTCCAGGGCTGGGTTAATCTGGACCACACTGCAGCGTGAGGTGCCCCCACCCCACCCCCAGCCCCCACACCCTGACCCCCCCTCACCCACCTGCCCGTGTGGGGGATGTCTCCCCCCGGAGATCTGCAAGACCCATGGAAAACAACCCATTCAACACAACAGGTCCCAGAGAGGGGCCCCTCGTTATTAAATACCGTAGCCCTCAGGCCAAAACACGCAATGCGAAACTCGCAGAGGCAGGAGGACATGACCGGCGAGACTGATCTCAGCTCAAGGTTTTGTGGTGTGGAGACGGCTGCCTCGCCTAGCTTTTGTGCCGTGGAAACTGGCTCACTCTCCTCAAGAAGAGCAGTGAAGCAGCAGGTCTGAGGCTGTGAGATTTATGAACCAGTGAGCTGGGTTATGGTGAGAACAGTGCCTGTAAAATATATAATTAAGAACATTCTCCCTGTGGCCCTAACGGCTTTTGATAACAAATGAATTAATGAAGCCGTAAAGGACGGCACAAGTGGATTGGCGAGAGGCAGGAAGAGAGAGAGAGTTGGAACGCAGAGTGGAGACACGGCGGCAGATTAAGGCTTAATGGCTGCGGAACAGTAGTAATGTGGCCATTGCTGCCATCCGCTCGGACCGCAGCACATCCATCTGAGTCACATCATGGTGAAGTGGGCCGGACGCCGGGAACTCCTGAAGGAATCGGGGGAAATCAATAACGGGGTAAAAAATAATCATCTGGATTACCGCCGTGGGAATTGCCAAATCGGAAAGTGGCAGCGGTCTGGAGGGTAACCGTGGAAACGCAGACAAATTCACACGTTACGAAAACAACAAAAAAATCTGGACATCGATGGGACGCCACTCGGACTTTGAGCAAAAAGTCTGTCATGTGTGAGGGCATTCTGGGTGCTGTGAGGGCATTCTGGGTACTTTCTGAGCCGCAGCCTTCCAACACGGCCCACAGGCCAGCTGCTCCTGGGCCGCGTCCCAAACCCCTCGCTGAAGCCGGGGCCCCTGCCTCCTTCAGGACTCTGAGCTGATTTTACAGGCAGGACAGAGGACCCCAAGGACCCCAGGGGCATGATGAAGAGCAAGACCACAGGGCAGGCGAATGTGGTGATGTCACTAGCTGAAGGCAGATGTGTTTCTTGGTGGTGAATCGCGTAAGCCCCGCGCGTCTTAAACGGCAGGGTTATCTTTTCTCCTTTTCTTTCCAAATAAGGATAACACCACCTGGGAGGTTAATATTAACACTGGCCGACATGGACTCCCCACCCCGTCCAAAGGCAGGGAGGATAGAGAGGAAGTGTGAGATGAGGGGTCGTTTTCATCAACCAAATATTACGGGTTCAAACCCTGTCTGTGCTCTGAAACTAAGGGTCATCACGTTAAGGGGCACTGTGTCCATTATCAAAAGGTCACCAGTTCAAATCCTGGGGTTAACAGAGAAGATGTCAACATTGGACCCCTAAGCAAGGCCCTTACTCTCCATTTACGTGGGCTGGTCTGGGAGCTTAAAATCCCCAAAGGAAAAGCGCATCTGCCCCCCCTGCATTGGAACCCCCGCTTCATATGGAATCTAAGCCTCACCCATTTTCATGAGCACGGGCAAATTCAATCAGCACTCTCCATCTTGCATCCACACAAAACTTTCTTTCCTGGAAGTAATTTGGCTTTTAGGATGCGACGTTGCAGCGCCGTGACCCCCCCGCCCCCCGGTTCCGCCGGCGTGCCGTTCCTGTTGCTGTATGAAGTCCTCCGAGGACGTTATCGCCGCCGCTAAATGGTTTGTCAATTTATTCTCCACAAGTTCGTCCCTGAGAAGATTACCGCCAAACCCGGCTTCTGCAAATATCGTTTGGCGCGGGAAACGACAGATGGGGGGGGGGTGTGGGGGTTGTGTATTTCAGAAAACGTGCCGGCCGGGGGTCCCAGGTGGTGCAGCTCCCTCCCTCCATCCCTCGCTCTCTCTCTCCCTCTCGCTTTTGCTCTTCTTGCTCCTTCCCCACACGCTCATTAAAAACCGCAGCCATCCAGAGAATCCCGTGTGGTGTTGTCCGTAAACACCCGGACCCGGGGTGTCTACAGGGGCTGAGCCACAGGGGCTAATGATAAAGTTGCCCCCCTGTATGAATTATGGCCCATCTTATGCCCCCCTCCCATCCTGGATTTCCTCTGCCCCCAGCTATGCCTCTCCACGGCGACTCGCCGTTGTCGTGCCTCAGCATCGTTGAGCCCCATCCTGCCTTCCTGTTCTCTTCACCCATCAAATATCAGAGGATTTTCTTGGGGGGGGGGGGGGGGGGGGGGGGGGGGGGGGGGGGGGGGGGGGGGGGGGGGGGGGGGGGGGGGGGGGGGG
>JAODUD010000002.1:20712507-20740480 GCA_026784285.1 Stomatorhinus walkeri
GGGGTTCAAGGTTTGATGATGCTTTCTTGGCTATTTTGGGTAGTTTGGGGGTGAAACACTCCGGCTTGTGGAAAACCAACGGCAGCATTGAGCCCCACCAGGGGCAGTTCTGCACAAACCATGTTGTTGTGCTGTGCAAGTCAAGGTCTTTGACATATCATGTGCATGATGAATGGCTGTAGCCATACGCTGAAATGCTTATGACAAGGCTCACACAGCCATCACTCGCATATAGACACAGATACATTTTACCTTTAATAATATGAAAGTATGAAAAAGGTATGCAAGTTTCAGTGAATCAGGACTGAACAGCACATTCAGAATGCACTGCGTTGGGGGCGCAGTCAGTGGGAGATTTGTTGTTTCTGGGGCTACATTTAAGAAAGTCTCAGAGGTCTAACGCATTGCCTTTGGTTTGCTGTCTCCCCTGGGGGTGGGGTTCATACCCCTCTTCTGACACTTATTTTTTTGGGTGGTGTGATGCACAGCAGGCTAGGCTTCTGAGCCTGTGACTGAAAGGTTGTTAGTTTAAATCCCGCGCTCAGCAGATCAGCTAACTGGCCACGCGGCCCTTGAGCAAGACCCTTAACCCCCCGAAATACCCTGAGGGCACAGGATGGACGGCTGACCCTGCGTTCAGACCGCAAGCTTTACTCTCACATCTATGTGTGTGTGTCTTAATAAGGACAGCTTGATGGGATACAACTAATAGGCTCCAATGTAGTTGTACACTAAGAAATAAAACTTCATTTCAGGTTTTCAAAAAAATCTCTGGAATGGGAGTGCTGTCGTTGAAAGATGTGCCCTGGGTAGCGAGTTCAGATTCCACCAGGTCCTTCCCGCCCTCTGATGTCGGTATAAATATAGATTAATGTGTAAAAAGCAGCATGAGATGAACAGCCCCCAGCTTTGATGCAATGGTTCATCTTTGCAAACAACCAAGCGAGTTCAATAATTTAATTCAAAACCCATTGACCTGAAGAGTACATCTGCACCACCACTTCTAGAACCTTCTGTGATGAGCCAGGGGGAACATACCGTAAAAATTTCCATTCTGACCCAAAAGTTTTCCTGCTTGACATTGTGGCATTAGTCTCATCATGATTGCTTGCCAGTTTTTTATTTGCATGAGAAGTTTCAATGCACTCAAATATGAGTTTTGGCAGTGCTGAAGACTCCATTCATCTCCCAGGACCACAAAACTCCTCACACAACCCACTGGACTGTGAATGAAGTTTGAGCTCAAGTCCAAGCCAGGCTGGGGTCCAAGCCAAGTCTAAGTCTCCACCTTGTTTATGGTACAAGCCAGGTCTTAGCCCCTGTCTTGGCTGTGGTACAAGCCAGGTCTAATACCCACCTTGTTTGGGGTACAGGCCAGGTCTTAACCCCCGCCTTGACTGGGTTCCAAGCCAAGTCTAAGCCCCTGCCTTTGCTGGGGTACGAGCCAGGTCTAAGTCCCCACCTTGTTTGGGATATGAGCCAGGTCTTAGCCCCTGCATTGGCTGGGGTCAGGTCTAAGCCCCGCCTTGGCTGGGGTACAATCCAGGTCTTAGTCCCCACCTTGTTTGGGGTACAGGCCTGGTCTTACCCCTCGTCATGGCAGGGGTCTGAGCCAGGTCTAAGTCCCCATTTTGGCTGGGGTACTGGCCAGATCTAAACCCTCGCCTTGGCAGGGGTCTGAGCCAGGTCTAAGTCCCCTCTTTGGCTGGGGTACAGGCTAAATCAAAGCCCTCGCCTTGGCTGGGGTCTGAGCCAGGTCTAAGTCCCCATTTTGGCTGTGGTACAGTCCAGATCTAAGCCCTCGCCTTGGCTGGGGTCCGAGCCAGGTCTATGTCCTCACATTCTTTGAGCCAGAACTAGGCCCCTGGTTTAAACCAGGTTAAAGGCTTGCCACCACTTCATGCTGTACTCTGGACTCTTGACCCACTGAAAGGAGGGAAGTAGATTAGGTCATGCAATGGCACATTGGTACCCATTGGTACCCAGAGAACTTGGGTTTAATTAAACAAACCTCATAATGATGATAAAAAATGCAATCAATAGTCTTCATCAACTGGCAGAATAGAAAGGATCATTAATAATGTTTTTTTTTTTTTGAGCATCCAAAATGCTACACGTTTTAATGGCTGTCTAGTGGCCGATCTTGGAAATGGTTTACTCATGTACCTCTGCACACCACAGCTGGATGGGTCTGAAAAGCAACCAGCAAACTGGCTACACAAAGCCGCAGAAGCGGAGGAGAGACTCTGGATGGGAACAGCAGAGGTCATACAACTGCCTCCCTACCCACACTGATCTTGATGACATGAATAAAGGAGCCATTATTAGTTATACTGATACACCAAGCAGAGAACTTCCTAATTATACTGCTGTAATTTCAGAGTTAATTATCTCTGGCGATTCTGACAAAACTTTTCCTTGCAATCTCGCTGAGTCACATGACCTGGCCACCTGCCAGACAGAGGCACAAAAAACGCTAAGCGGAGCGCGGAGGCTTGGTTGAAAGCGAGTGGGCTGGCTTTGCGATACGGGCGGGGGTTACTTTTCCCTTAGGGTGCGGAACAGGGGCCCAAAAAATCAGAAGAGCGTGCTTGATGAATAACTGTCCTCCCAGGAAGGGCGGTGCTGCAAATGCCCGACGAAGTGAACAGCGATTTTAAAAGGCCGCTAAACTCAGCAGAAGTTTTCTGCATCATATTTTTTAAGATAATAACATGGTAGGGTGCGAACGCCGTGCGAGCGCTCAGAATCACAGAACTATCTGCCAACATTAAGCATTAGCACGAAAACAAGCGGCCTTTGTTGGCATATCATTCTTTTTTCCTTTCAGAGGAGTGAAATTGAACAAATAATTAAATGCTAGGCTGTTTACCCAGCAGCAGTTCATTTAAAGGAGAATTCCCTTCAGTTCGCTCTGTGCGCTCCTGTGGGCTTGTGGAAAAATTCTCTGCTGCGAGGTGCCATGGCCCTCAAGACCCCGATCAAAGTTACCAATCAGACATGACAGGGGTCTGTCACAAAGGCTGCCTACTGTATTTTGTGTTTTTTCCCCTTTTTATCTGCAGTTTGAATAATATCTAAGTGCTATTGACGTCGTTTGAAGGAATTACCTAATTATGCAGGAGATTCCCTGCTGTTCATCTCGCACAAAGATACCGACAGAAAGATAACATGACACTTTAAAAACTTCCTGACTGCATGACTTCGCTACTGGGTGCACAAAAATTAAATAAATATATTTGTGTGTGGGGGGTGGTGTGTAGTCAGCGCATGGTTTAGGCTTTGTGATCAGAAGGTTGCTGGTTCAAATCCTGTGAAGAAGCCACATCTCCTTTGGGCTGTTGAGCAAGGCCCTTAACCCCTCCCTATAAAATGCCCCAGCACTGCTGGATGGATGCCTGACCCTGTGCTCAGATGCCAAGCTTCATTCTCACCTCTATATATGTCTGAGTCTTAAAAAAGAGAGCATGATGGGATACGTGGAAACAAAAAAAACACATTTCGATGTACCTGTACTTGTGCAAATAAAATATTTCTTTTTTGGAAATCCAGCCAAAAATGTGGGACTGGGGTAACAGGTATATTATCACTAAGCTGACACCTGCAGGGTTAGCGCAGGCAGACACTGGCCCACAGGGGGCAGTCTTCGACCTTAGTAAGCAGCCTAGGAGGACCAGAAGACTGCTAGCATTAACAGTACTGTTAGCGCCATGCTAATGTTAGGAGCAGCAGCACTAGCATTAGCATTAGCCTTCTCGACGTGTCTGAGCTTGGCTGCCCTTCCTGTGGAGTGGAAGTCATTAATTAGCTTAGCCTCCGGCATGCCCAGCCAGAAGCGGCCAGAGCCCCACGGGCTTGGACAAACTGCCCGGCTGGCGGGAGCTCCCGCTCAGAGCAGTGCCATTCCAGCAGCACTCTGCTGACGGAGGTCTCCCCCGTAAACATCTGTGGCCAGCAGGCCGCTGGCTGCTGGCGGCACAGGTCACATGCAGCTTGCTTGGGCGCTGGGAGTCAGGCGGCGGGCACCCCCCCCTGCTTGAGACCCTACCATACACTAACATGCTAACAGGACACACCAAAGGGCCCATTCATATACGTTTGTTCGAAGACAGCAATCTCTGCATTACCAGCGGCCTCAAGTTCCTCTCAGTCTGGAAAAAAAATCTGTCGTTAATTCGGCCATCAAGCGGAACGGTGGTGGCAGGGGGGGGGGGGGCGTAACAGCAGCGTGTGAGGTAGACATATAGGAAGCCATGCACAGCACCTTCATCTGGACGCTTCTGGCCAGCCCCAGTGCATGTCATTTTTGCCAGTGGTGAGCGTGTAAGTGCAGGCAGCCGGCTTCAGCACCTCAAAACATGGGAAGAGGGGCGCGTAGGATGTACACAATGCAAATTTGACTAATTACTAAATGTCCTTGAAGCGATTCCAGTCCCCGATCGAGGCAGAACAGCCGCAACACAGCTGATGCACGCAATTGCAGCAACAGAGGGTGCAGGGATGCGGGCTGTGGAACCTGCTGGATATATTTCTGAAAAGTAGCAGCACCTCGGAAGGCTGCAGGATTTAATTAGAGCGCTGGCTGCCGGAGCTTGGGTCCGGCCTGTCTGGCTAATTATGCGGCAGCGCGTAATAATATCATAACTTCGGCATAAACGTAATGAGGCTTTATGTCAGTGAGTGACGCAGGCAGCAGCGAAGCCGCCCCTCCAGAACTCTCTCAACCGCCAGAAGGACCCAGAAGGAAACCAGGTCGTCGACAGTGCATGCAAATCGACACCTGAATGGGGAGCGTTTCTCCTAATCATTTCAAAACTGACATGCGGTCCCGAAAAACACAGAGCTGGTGATTCTACAGCACCGCTTCACCTACGATCCTTAATGGGCAGGTGGCAAGCACACAGGTTTCAGTTTCGTTTGTGCATGTGACTTACCAGTTGGGGAAGGGTGACACCAAGTCCACTCTGACTAGCCCTGCCCCTACCACACCATTTATTCTAAAGAAAAGGGAAACCAATAGGATCTGCAGTGATTAAACACTGTTCTAATTTCCGGCGAGTGTGCAGTAGAAAGTGCAGATGGCCAAAATGTTCAGACAAGCAGTGGGGGATGTCAGGTATCTTCTTATGTTAGTGGAAGCAACCACTGGCTCCTTTTGGACTAGAATCATAAACTGTAAAATCACATTTACTTTCTTTCTCCTGAAGTATGACTGTTACCATGTTTCCATTATAGATTTGGCAGCTGTATATGTATATAGGCAGATTTCGACTGACGCAAGTAATCCGTCCCTCAAAACCTTACATAAGTCAGATTTTGCAGAAGTCACAGTAACTTGCCCATACAATTTCAAGACACCTTATAATCTTATCCAGACAGGGCTGCTCTGTTTGTGGGTTTTCGTTGCAGCTCCCTAATTAGATTACTAATTAGAGGACTGATTGGCTGCAGAGTCCACACACCTGGGCTTCAACAGCTGACCTACAGGTTACGCCAAAAACCTGCATACACCCCGGCCCTTTGCAGATAAGATTGGCCACCCCTGTCTTGTAACAAAAACACATGTATTAAATAACATTAATTAAAAAAAAAAAAAAACTTTTTTGTATTAGTGGTCCGTAAACTCTTGTATATCTTGGATATTTTTTTGCATAATTCTGGATTTACATAAGTCTAGAGCTGCCTGTAAATTTAAATTACATTTAAAATTTGAATTATATGCAATATTTAAAATAAGCTTCATATACTGACATGAGACGTCCTCATAACCTTAAGGTGACACTAGGGCTTTAAGGATGAACTGGACCATGTGACCAAGGCTTGTGAAATCCAAGCCTACTTTGCACTCGGTCGTCTCGTAATTAGCCTGCTCACCATGAAGTCAGTCATATTCTAGCGTGTCCCATTTCTACCCGATTCCGACTTTCCAGGGGACTGACTCTGTGCCAAAGTGCATCCCGAAGGCGAGTGCGGGTGAAGCACAATAACCGGGAAAGCGACAGAACAGAGCCGCAGGCTGAGGGAAGGGCGTATGGCGAGACCGCAGAGGATGGGCGGAGGGCGGCTCGCCGGCCCAGACGGACCTTTATAAAGTGAGTGAATCTGGGAAGAAGCAGAAGTAGAAAGGAGCCCAAGCACACTGGAAACCCCCACCCAAGCACACTGGAAGCCCCCACCCAGTTTATTCTGCCAACATTGCCCAAAACATGATCACCAGTTCAAATGCAGTCGAAATATTACTGAAAAATCACCATCCTGCCTGCGTATCACAGACACCTTGAATAAGCTAATAGCTGCTCAGCTCACTTTCAGATAAACATGAACAATGGATGCTCCGGCCTACGCCGTCGCCGCGCTCCCCTCAGATGATCCTGTTTCACCTGCGCATGGACAATGGTGGCTTTCAGGAGCCAGACGGGATTCTGTTTTGCTTAATGCTAAATTAAGACTGAACAGCGGTGTTAGGTTTTGTTTAAAACCAGACTCATCGCTCTGGACGTACGTTCACAAAGGAGAGGACTGTGTCGCCTAAGAGACGGCCGTGACGAGAACGGACCGGATGGTAGAACGGAACAAATGGGAGGGAGCCCTCCACTACCTCCTACCAGGACACGGATGGTGTAAACAGGCAAAAACACCCCCCCCCCCCACCCAAGCTCACTGGCGCCACCTTCAGGTCTACTTTCTGTAGCACGAGGCTGTATCACCCAATGTTTCCCTTCGGATGGGCCATCGCCAAAAAGCAAGACGCCTAGCCCTAATTCAAATGGCAGAGTCCAAAAAGTTTATGGGGTGTTTGGACTGAACAGGAACAGCACAGCACTGTGTGTTCCTTCCTAATGAGCTTTTATGGGTTCTGTTCTATTTTCCTCCCTTTATTTCGGGTTTCTTGACATCTCTACTGGCACGCGGAGCCCCGTCCCACAGCGGGCCTGAAGACTCCAGCAGGCCCTCGCGGTCCAGGGCCAAAGGGGCTGGGACAGTGATGAATTAGCAGGGAGGGTGCGATCGCTTGGTAAGTGCTGGGGGAGGGGTTTCATGCCCCTGGAGAGAAGCCAATCACTGGGTCGCGTTTCACAGAAGCCAGAATGAAAGAATTTATCACCCCCCACCAAAAAAAAAAAAAAACCTTGCTGTCTGGACTGACCAAGGGCTCTGAGGCTGGGCACAGGGGCGGCATGTCAGACAGTGAAAGCGGCCAAACTGGACTGCCAGTCAGCCAGAGGGAGTCAGGGGACGGGGAGCAGGTGGTATATACGTGCCTCAAAGTGGCATGTCCAACGGAAATCTGCAGTGATTAAGGACCCGATTACCCACCTCCACCCCCCCCCGCAAACTCCGCTTTCAATTGTGCAACAGTTTCCTACAAAGAGGGTGAGGGCAAGTACAGCTGCTAATCTGACGTTAAAAACCACGGTCAGAGGCGAAACAGATGCCTCTGTTCCCTGAATTCACAACACGCCAGAAGCTCCGGGGCACCTGTGCCACCCAGCCTGTCCCCCGCTCCCCGCCCCCCCCAGACCCGACCACAGCGCCCCCGTGAAACCAAGAGCCCCTCCCGTGAGAGCGCAAGCACAGAATCTCGCTTTCAGAATCCAGCCCCATGGGAAAGAGCGCTCGAGCAGGGAGGCACCTGGCCATCCTTCTGAGAAGGGGCTCGACCTTAATGCCCGGGTAGCCCCCAGGTAACCTCAGGCGACCTCAGACAACCTCGCTACGTATGAAAGATAAAAAACCAATAATCGTGCCATTGATGGCATTTGCACAAGTGAAGAAGCACTAAGCACTAAATTAGCCCGTGTGCAGATCTGAAGAGAGAGCTGGAAGGGGGTCTCCTTGTGTGAGGAAAAGGCCACAGAGCTCCAGAGCGCTCATGGGGAGGGTGCGACAGCATAAAGGCTGCAGCCAAGGAAACACATGCACACCAAGCAAGCACCTGACACAGGAGAAGGAAAGACGGCAACAGACGCCATTAATAAAGTGAAGACCAGGGAGATCTTTGCTGTGAACTGGGGGTCCTTGACATGGGTGACCTTGGTCTGCCTGATTTTTTTTTCCAACTAGAGCTCCCTTCTATGGGAACCGATCAATCAAGGTGCCACCCCAGCCCACAAGGTCACCCTCGTGGAGGGCTCTCGCTCACACTGGCGTCGGATCCGGTCCACTCAAAGGGGATTAGATGCTCTGAAGCGTTTACACTCCATAAACCGTTACTGTGCACTGACACTTAATGATTGTTTCTGCAGTCTTCCAGAGTGAAAAGGAATGATACGGCACTAATTAGGTAAACAGAAAGTGACGGGTCTTCACTGAGGCCCCAGTGTGATCCTGGAGGACACAGGAGGCACATAAAGAACCATCAAACGCAATGTTTCCTGCTGGATGCTTGGAATGTTGTCCGCAGCATAGATGAGCCCTTACGCCAGAAGTATTTCATATTTTAATAAAAATAAAATAATATGATTTAAAAATCTAAATCTAATATACATTTCTCCTTTGGTTTCATCCAGAGTCCTGCTCAGGTCAGGCACCACCAGTGGGGGTGTAAAAAGTCACATGACCACAACCAGCCAATAACATCTGGTCCAGGCAGCCCTACATGTGTCCAAGTGAAATGTGTCAGGAATGTGTCCCTACAAGAGGGGGCTGGGACCTGTTAGTCTCTGTGGGACAGAGGACTGCCCCGCAACCTCACCTTCAGCCCCAACCTGACAACCATGGCTGAAAAGGGCTCAAAGTAGTGCACAGTTTGCGGGCCAGTGGAATGTGACGCAGAGCTGCCATGGAAACGGGAAAGTGGAGGTCACATGGCTCTTTTCCCAGGAAAGTCAGAGAGATGCTGCCCCACATGAACAACTTGTTTAAGGGTGGAGGTCTGGGAAATGGAAAACTCACAGGCACGCCTGCATGCACACATGCGCACGCACACACAAAAGACCTGAACAGAGAGGCACTTGTCTGGTGCGGAGGGGGCGGGTAAATAAATAAATGTTGGGACTGGGAATTCTGGAGCAGGAATTTCTAGTAAAAATCTGTTAGAATTAAAACAGCGCACTGGAGCCCAGCTGGCACCGAGTCTGGGAGACGTGCACGGCGCCTCCTACGGACGATGTTTACAATAAGAGATGATCTGAAAGGGCAGTGTTTTGTGAATGCGCTGCTGGATGGCGCTGGCATCCGCGGGCACCCAGGATGGCAGAGCCCAGCCGTGGCGTTGGCAGGGCGGCTGGCAGCGTGATAATGGGGAGAGACGCCAGAGCCTCACACTCACGGCCTGTGAAGTCCTTCCTAAACGAGGGGCCGGCCGGTGCCAAAAAAGTTGGAGGGGCTCATTCGGGGAAATGAGAACAAAAGAGCCCCTCCCCCCCAAAAACAGGACGAAACAAAAGACAGAGGAGAAAAATGGAAGCAGTAGAAGAACCACACATGGACGTATTTATAAGGTCATTCCAAAGTCACTTAAGCATCACACTCCAGGAGATGCAGTAGGTCCCCCCCAAGTAGGTACTGAATTTCACTGCCTACTGATTAGCGTCTTCCTAAATAAATCTTTCAAAATAAAAGCCAGGTATGGAACTGCAGGCAGGACAAATCTTCAAGTGGGCTCTGTGTTCGCTCCCCAAGTAACGAGTGATGCCCTGCCCCCTGCCCCCCGCCCCCACTCCAACAAAACACCGGCATTAGTTACTGAGCTGAATGCCCGTTCGACTAATACGAGACTGTAATGGATGCACAGGCGCTGCCATTATATGCTAATTAAATGGCACTCCAGGCACCATTCTAAGTGCCATCATCAATTTCCCCTGCACTTCTTAACGATCCTGCTGAGGTGCCCGGCGAAGGGGTTGGGCAGGTGGCGCTCCGCATCCTCAGAGCCCACCCGCGCCGGTATGATCCGGGGTCTGCGCCCAGCCCGTGCGGGCTCATCGATGTCATGGAGAGAGAGAGCGAGCATGTGAAAGTAGGTCAGGCTTCGGAGTACGTGGATGACAGCTCTAATTCCACAGCGAGGCCAGCGGGAGGCCGAAGCTGTGCGCACCCCCCCCCCCCCCTTTTTTTCGCTAGAAATAATTGGGATGCATCTCTTAGCCAGGGCTGCTCTGTCAGAGGCTGTCGGAGCCATCCGAACAGACAATCTCTCCCGAGAAATAGTAGAAAACACTCACTGATCACCCAACCTGGCAAGTGGAACCTCAGGGCAGTAGAACACTGCCATCTAGGGGCTCAACACAGGAGCTGCAATCTTGCAATTTTGTTTAATTGCAAGATTCCTTGCCATATAGGTTAGAAAGAGCAATCAAAACCATCTGTTTTCCATACCGACTTGTTCGATCCAGGGTCACAGGGATCCCAGTAGCTAGACACAAACGAGGTAGGTAATAATGCAAGACACCACACACACACTTCATACCTACAGACAAACTCGTAACTCTAGTTCACCTCAGCATGTTTTTGGACTGAGGGGGAAAATCGGGACACAGGGGCACATGCAGACTCCACACACACAGAGCCAGGGCAGAGACTCGAACCCTTGGTCCCAGAGGGGTGAGGTGACCGTTCTAACCACTGTGCTGCCCAGAAATAAAGCTTATGTTTTAAAAAAAATTATAATAAAATACAAATTCTTTGATGCATCATAAAGCTATACTGATGCTGAATTTCCTAGTCATGATTTAACAATGTCACAGAGACAAATGAAACCAAATTAGCAGAGAAAGATCAACCTTTATTTATTGAAACTGCTTGCATACAAAATATATTGCACTATAACCAAACAATGTCAACATAAAACCCAAATTGGTTCTGCTAATATGTACAGAGAAAATATTGCCCAAAGTGCAGTAATATACAAGGTCAGTCTACCTCAGTTCAGTATCTACAATGTTTCGGTTTGAAGTTTTATACCACGACAGCCTACAACGTGTGCAAGAAACATCGGATTATTTTTTTAAATCTTTTAATTCATATACATTCCCAAAATAAATAACTACAAATCGTCCCGTTTGGCAACACTTAGAGGACATTTCCGAGGACCATCTGCTTGCGCTCTGTGCCGGGCGCGCAGGCGTTAAGAACACTGATGGTAAACGGCCTGGCAGAGCCCGTCAAGCGGCAGCCCAGAGGTGTGATTCTCCAGTCGCCAACGCCTTCGCTGGATATCTCCTGCAGAAGGTGTCACAGACTGGCACCACAGCACCAAAAACCCACTTACTGCACCCCACAACGGATGTGAATGATGATGACAGATCTGCTCGCCTAGTGTTGGAAGTGACACGAGTCACAGCAAGCCAGTTATTCTGAGGTGCGGGTTCACCAATAACGTGGTGCTGGTTATTCGAGGTGCAGTTTCACCAATCATGCGGGCGCCAGTTATCCCGAGGTGCAGGTTCACCAATCACGCGGCGCCGGTTACTCCTTGGTGAAGGTTCACCAGTAATGTCATCATCAATCATGCTCAGTGGGTTATCCCACGGTGCAGGATCACAAGTCACACCGAGTCAGTTACCCTGTGGTAGAAATTCACAAGTCACGTCTGGTAAAAGCGCTCTCATGTCCGAACCGCCATTCCACCGGACGGCAAGCAGGTCACGACCCAGTAGTACTGGACCGGTGGCACCAAGTGAGCACGGTGTTGGACGGAATTTGACAGCAGTTGCAAACTGGAAGTCGCTTGTAACGTCAGATGTTTATATTACAAATATAATAGAGGAAAGGGCAGAGAAAGTCAAGAGGCGTGGCTCTAAACAGTTTCAAGTCCTCGAAAGTAAACTAAGGTTTAATGCACAAGCACTGATCATGTAAGACAGACGGTCCACGAGGAGCAAAGTGAATCTCTCACCGAAACGGCCAGGGCCCCAAAGGAACAATCAGCCGGAAAACTGCTGCCCGATTTCAAAACACTGCAGACGGCGAACGCCAAAGGATTTTAAATACCACATCTGGTTTATTACATTTCATACGATTAAAGAAAACACCTGCAAAATGACACGGGAAGAAAAGGCCTACCTTACATGTTGAAATCCAAAATAACAGCATCTATTTTTTAAACAATGGTATAATATACAGTGTTGCAGCCGTCCAATAGCATGGATGCGGCCTTTTATCCAATAGAACTTGACAGTGTATCTGACAGGCGTGCACACATGCACACACCTGAACTCCAGCTCATCTCCATCCAATGAGAGCCAGGCTTAGCCGAAACACTCGCACTTTCAGTGATATCAGTAAGGGGCGTGGGACTGAGAATGATCTCACAGTTGATGTCTGTGAGCCCACCCACCAGAGCCACTGAATCCTGGTCAGTGCTTCTACAGTCCTGTCAAATATAAACACTGTACAAGGACATTACTCACAAAGCGGGTAGCAGAATGTCTACTTAAACGAAGGTAAAAGCGATCCCCTACGAAGCAACCTAGTCTTATAGTTCACAAACAGAAGTCTTGCCCACTTATGCCTAAACTGCCTTTCAGCACGGTTTTAATTAAAAGAAAAAAAAGGAAACTGGAATAGTAGACGATCACGCGTTAAGCTAATCAGCAGACACCCATTTGATGCTGTGGCTTGCGCTACATTTGGTTCATCCACACGAGCCGCAAAGCAAAGTCGAGAGAGTCCCTCCGTCTTCTGACAGCAAGCGCATCCTAGTACTCTTCAGGCAAACAGACCGCTCTATCGCCAGCTTCCTAGGAGATTTCAGTGCAAGGCTAATGGAAAAACCAGTATTTGATAACACGGGCGATTCCGGTATTTTTGCCCAATTTAAAAAATGGTAAACGCATGCAGTCTCTGAGAAAAGAAAAATATCAGCGGAACAGGCATCTCTAAATACAATTATATTACATTAGTGTTATCCTCAGCCTTCTTCCCTGATTTAGACGTTCAATCACGATACTACCCACAACAGATTAAAGGCACAAATCAGACAGGATTTTTTTTTCCTTTTTTTTTCGAATAATGTCAAAGCAGTGACATCACATTGGAACGAGCATGTGATCTGCTACCAGTGTGGGGCATCAAAGAATGGCAAGGCTAAAAAGCCACACAACTTATTCATCAACCTCTACAGTGGGGGGGGGGGGGGGGTGAGGGGGAGGAACAAATAACAGTAATAATAATAATAGTAATAATAGCTCACTTTAGATGTTAAAGAGCACACAGAGTATTATAACCTGTAATCCACCTGCTAATTGGCTCCTGTTTACCTTTAGCTAAAACCGAACGCTCTCTTTGCGGGCGGGAATTGACCCGCACACACACCACCACCCACCTCACCCCCTCTGCCACTGAAGCAAGTGCTGGACACACAGTAATGTGACGTGCGCCCACCCTCCCCCAGTGTGTGGAAATAGCCCTACCAATCCCGTTCTCTTTGGCCTAACGAGTCTCTAATGAACAAGCGTCTGGATTTGACAGAGCAGTGTGGGGAGGCGGGAGGGGAGGACAGCGGGGGAGCGGCTGCTGGACTACGACACTCCATTCACCAGCATCTGAGACCCTTCAGGTCCCTCTGCCTTCTCCTTCTTCAGGCCACGCTCCTTGGCGGGCCTCTGCCGGTGGCCACCCCCACCCCCCTCAGCACCAGGGGTGGGGCCCTGGAGGGCCTTTGTGTGGACGCTCCTCTCGTTATTTCCATCGACGCGAATCTGCGGCCGTCGGAGAGAAGGTAGATAAGCAGATGAGTGTGCAGCACGAGCATGTGCAGTGCTCCGTGGTGGCCCCAGGGGGCGCTCACACGCAAACATCTGAGGAATGTTATCTAATGATAAAGTTCACGCAAACGAGTTGGATCCTCTGTACACTCAGTGTGTGATGGTGATGTCAGCACTGGGTAACAACCAGAAATTGGGGGGGGGCTGATGCTGATAACTAACACTGACACCCAGTGGCAAGCATGTGGAACTGCACCCAACCCCCATTTCAAAGATTCGTGCCTTCTCACCTGCAGGGAATCTTCCTGGGGCCTGGATTTCACATCTCTGGAACTGCGTGGGCGGGAATCATTCCACTGCACGTCTTCAGGACCTTAAAAGCAGACAGCCAATCATTAAAGAGCTGAACAGCAGCTCCTGACTTGTTCTTACTATCAAGCTGTGTTATGCAGCAAGGCTGGTTAGCAAAGTGCTACACGGGATTCACAAACACCTACAGGCCCAGTGGAAAGCTACAGCACATGTTGACTAAAGACATGCAAAAAAATCCTTGCAGCTAAATACAGACCAGCTTGACAAAATGGCACACATGCAGCTACACAGTGCTAAAAGCTACGGGATCCTAAAGGCTAACAGCTAATGGGTGCTGCAACCGCCATAAAGACCTGATACAGTTGGGATGCCCCACAGGAAACATAACTGACCTTTGTAGCCCCCTCCCCCACGACCCCTCCCACCACGTCCTCGGAGGCCCATGCCCCTCTTGCGCCCATCCCCATGGCGAGGGAAGCCCCTGCTCTCCTCATCGGTGGGGGCCAGGGACCAGTCGCTCAGCTCGTCCCGGTGGTCCGACTCAGTCTCTGAAGCGTTGGAGGCTTCGGAGTTGGTGCCTGAGGGAGCACGGGGTGGCACTTCAGTACATTAAATCGCACGGGCAGAAACAGGAAACGGCAGGTCGCTTATTGAACTCAAGCAGCCAATGAGCAATGAGGGGAGGAGCCAACAGCACATTGGACTATTTCCTATAGCACAGAACAGTCAGGAAAACATTTGGATCTCAGATCCCGGTATCGTGTCCAGTGGGGCTTCAGCAGATTAAACCAAATCGACTGATATCAAACCACAGCAGAGCAAATGAATCATACCACACACATTCAAACACACACTTCTCCTGGTCAGACTAGACAGACCTTTAACCACAGGGAAGCATCACTCACGCAATGTTTTTTTTTTTTTTTCAAATTGACAGCCAAGGCTGGACATTAAACTAGCCCAGCAGGTTCAGAAGAGACTGCTGGCCGGGTGTCATTTTTTACTGAGATAGCCTGGTTGGTTCCACCCCCTCTGACAGCACAAACCTGAAATCTCGCTAACTGAGAAGCAAGTACCTGAGGTGAAAGCGGGACCCCGTCGGCCACGCCCCCCACGGCCAAAGGGCTTCCCCCCACGAGGGGGGCCAGTACCGTCGTCCACACCAAAGCCCTTATCTTTGTCGGGCCGTCCTGCCGAGGTCCTGGGCCCCCCGCCGATCTGGCGGAGCTGCTCGTCGATCTGAAGCAGCTCCATGCGGAGCTGGTCTACCTCCTGTGGGGGTCGGAGGGGATTACGGTTACAAGATCGGCAGGCACAGGCAAAGCAAGATCACCCTCCTGAAGAATCCCCCCTCCTCACCTTCAGGTAGTTGAGATGATAGTCAAGCAGGACGCGGGCGTTCGAGATGCTCTCCTTGGTTCCTACAAAGACGAATGGCACCATACCCTGCTGCAGGGCATGTCATGGAGAGCGGCCCATTAGATACCACACGGCCAGCTGAAGAGACCCACGTCAGACTGCCGCTGGCTGGCCGCGCCTACTCACCTCGTCTGCCGGCGGTGGCTTCTTGTCGTTTTCAGCCTCGATCCTCACCCTGACCACTCCGGATTTGTCCACAACCTCCTGGATAAGCTTGCCACTTTTACCGATGACTTTCCCTAATAAGACAGGGGTGGGGAGTGGTTGCAGTGAATCAATGATGGAAGACCCTGCGGACAAGAAAGGGTGGCGACAGAGGGCTTTTCTACATACCGACTAAATTCCGGGGTACTTTGATGACATCTTCGGAGAATTCCAGATAGCTTCGGGCTTTCCGCACGGCCTCTTGGTCCTACGGCAGAACACCACCGGTGCCAGTTTAAAATGAACTGCCAAAAAGAACTGTCACCACACGACAGGCCTGACAACTAGCGGACTTGGCGGCCCACTCGCTGCATACTCATCCCGCGGCTGTTAATCTACTGGATCTTCTCCCAGGAATTATACTCAGCTGCTTTGTTTCCAGAGGCCAAGGGATAACCAAACAGCCCCCCCTCCTCACCGCAGACACGCAGTTGGTGTTAGGCTTTGTTTCCCATCAAGAAAAACAAACGGCTTGTCTGATCTCACTCAAGGAAACATAAAATGACTCATCAACCAAAACAAATCGTTAGAAGGGGAAAATGACGGTACCTCTCCGTAGATGTGGAAGGTGCAGGTCTCCTCGTCCAGATCGATGGTGGTAACCCCGGTGACCTTCCGGGCCTGCTGGATGTTGGCACCATGGGTGCCGATGGCGAGCCCCATCAGGTCGTCTCGGACGGAAAATTGCTCGTGGAAGCGGGAGGCCAGCTGCCGGGAGCTCTGCGTACAGGAACCCCACCCAAATTCGCTTAGAGATAAAGCATGCCTTTTGGTTTAAGGAAAAGTTCTAAACACCTGACCTATTTGTATAGCTGATGACACAGTTGAAGTGCACCAGCTTCAGGAGACCATGTACATCCAGCCATAATGGAAGATGATCAATATCATGTAATAGCACCCAGTCTCCCACCCACACCGTTTAGATATCTGAAAAACTAAATTGCTAGCGAGTACAGACAGATCATAGCTTGCTAGCTGGTTAGCAAAACAGGATGCTTCCGCACTTCCTAAATAAGGAGCGCATTTATTTAATATTTAGGGTAGTGACTGTCTGTGGCCAACAGAGAGCCTAAACCTTAGGAGCCTAACACAAATACGTAGTTTCCGTTGCGTTAAACACCAAGTTTGTCTTAGAACAACTGTGGCCTCTCTCAGGGTGGCACGTAGGGCTGCATGATCTCAATACTATACTGATGTTTCCTTACAGTTACAATTTGGAAAACACATTAGTAGTATGCCTAAAATATTAACGAGATGCGTATTGTGACTCCCAAAAATGAGTAATCCGTATAAATTTTGCATATATGTTTATACAATTTGGTTAGCGGAGCACGCCACATACTACGGTTTTGGTAAATCATGGAAACGATAAGCACTGAAGTAGCGCTGAAGAAAGGGACAGATCAGCAGCCTTTAAAGCATTAAAACATCCTCTAAAGAGGAGACTCGCCGCTGCCAGCTGGATAAACAATATTAAAAAATGGTGGTGGTGTGGTGGTACTTTTCACAATTTAAAGTCAGACATATTTATTAAATTAAATATGCCAAATTTATATAGATTAACTTTTGGGTGTCATAATATGCCTCCCATTAATACTTTAGGTGCACTATTAATCTGCTTACCAAATTTTGAGCACAAGTAAATGTCCGTATAGTATTGAAACACAGGCATCTGTACAAACGTTTATATCCATCATCTAAAGCCTTGGTGATTATTGTGCATGTGCTATATAATTGCGATGTGACATTGTGCAGCCATAGTTCCACGGCAGCCATTACACCATCATAGTGCTCGACGGCATAACAACCCTATAAGTTTGAAGCTGTGTTCCTTCGGTCCGGCTGAAGAGCGCGAGAGATGCTTCAGAAGATGGGTTGGATACCTCTAGCTGCCGGCTAGCTTCCTCGTTCCGCTGCATCAGGGTCAGCTTGGTGCGCAGACTCCTGAAGTGCATGTCGCTCAGCATGGCCGCCCGCTTGCTCGTCACCTCGTTGACCGACTGGAGTGGGACAGATAATGAGATGGGGGGGGGGTGACGGGTGGCTGGGGTGAGCTCCCTCGGGGCAGGACAGGGGGCTCGTGCAGGCTTACCAGGATGACCAGCTGCTTCTTCTCAGAGTCATACGAGACGCTGAAGCCACCCACTGCCTTCTTGAAGTCTTTGTGCACAGAGTCCTTCGCACACCTAGAGGATGAAAGCAGGAGGTGGCTCTGGGTGCTTAACTGAGAAGGCAGCACTAGAGGATAAGCGCACATCCTGCAATTTCAGGGTCTCTGGGCCACAGAAAGGGACAGGCAGAGACAGCGAGTTTGCATGAGCAGCACTGAGCATTTATTTAAGGAATACCTTAGTTTCAGAAATGTTATGACAGTAAACAGCATTACAAGAAAGAAAATTATCTTCCTTATAAGTCACAAAATGTGCCGATATGCAGACAGACACAAGTGGCTGGTCTTGCGTGGCCACTTTCCACCCGGGCATGTGAGCAGGAGCGAGTATGGGGCAGGAATGGATGGATTTTGGCTGAGCGAGGAACGGCATATTTGGAAAACCTCATCTCTCGCTCTGTCTCGGTCCACTTTCGCATACCAGAGTGGTACCGGATCCGCTCACACAATTTGAAGCATGACAATTCTTCTTTGTAGTTTATTTAAAGGACATTTGACAGGAAATACAGGCTAATTTTTTGTAAACCATATGTGCATTACGCAAGGGCATTTGGGTTATTTAAGGAAAGTAAATTTCATTTAAGTCATAATTAAGGGATTTGCCTAACAGTTAATTTAGTTTTAAAACTTGCACCTACTGTAGCATATTTATTTAATTAGGCCTGTGATTAATTTAATTTTACAGATGATTTCTTTTATTTTATTAGTGCATCTTGCAGCTTGAATGTGGATCTGGCTGCTCAGTTATTATGGTGCCAGGCAACAGTCTAAGCTAAAATTTAATTATAATGCATATTTTTTTACTTTTTTGGAGTGAGCGGGAAGCAATTTCATTGGAGCGAGGTGAAAATTGACCAGAGCGGGGAGCAATAATGAGTGGAGCGGTCTGCAGTGGCTGTGAGCAATAGCCGTGCATTTGGCGAGGTGGGAGGCGGAGCCTCTTACATCTGCCGCAGGTCCTCCGGCACGTCCAGCCGCACCTTGAGGAAGGTGCTCTTGGTTGCTGCCTTGTTCGGGTTGATGGGCCGCAGCCTCTCCAGGGTGACGATCTCGTTGAGCGTGGCGTCGCAGGCTGCGTACTCGATCACGTAAAACTGCAGGGCGGGCGCGGGGGGAGAATGACACCTTTTAAAATGGCTGATTCCATTAAAAATATACACTGTGCAAAAGCCAAAAGTTAGGGGAAGTTAGGGGACTCTCCCAAAGGGCAAAAAAAAATCCCCCCCACACACAGAGGAGAGAGAAGCTCACCTCTCCTTTCACCATCCTGACCTTGGCCAGCCACCAGCCGCAAGGCTCCTTGTCGTTGGCTCTGGAGTACACCTGGCGGCAAACGGTAGCATTACAGAGAGCGTTTCTGTACAACGACCACAGAGACCAACTTCCTGCTATGCAGCAACGGCTCTGATCCTCAGGTCCAAACTGGAATTCTGGTCAGAAACACTATGTTCAGGATTTTAAATGTCAAAACGATATAAAATTACAAGCAGCTCTTGGGTAAGGTAAAACCAACTCAAGCAATCCAAACATGCACAAAAAATATTGGAGTCTGCAGAACTAATCACGCAAAAAGGCAGCATGCACTACATTTACAGTATACTTTCATTTTTTAACATATCACTAGTATGTTTTCGGTTTATGTATTGTTTGCTACAAGGTGTTCTGAATGGTCAGACAAGGCTTACTTATGTCACCTGTTATTTAGTTATGTCATGGTCATTCATTCCTGCAGTTTCACACATCATATATTAACCACTTAGACATCCCCCACCCCCACCCAGAGATGTCTCCATTAACAGAATTCACAATTCCCATGCAGAGCGTTTGCCAATTAGCGTACACATCTCCCTGCTGTGCGGCATCTCAGCCGGGCCCCAAAGGCCCTGGCTCGTGGCACGTACCTCGACCTCATCGCTCTCATTGATCTCCTTTTGAAAGCCCGTGGGTGGGAGAAAGCGGACATCGTGGAAGGGGACCTGACGCTCCGGCTGCCAGCTGAAGGAGGTGGCAAAAAAAGGATTAAAGATTTAAATACAGTAATAAAAATAAACACTAGAGCAAACCATCAGTCTGAAAAGCATGACAGGAAAAGGAAGATAAATCAATATCCTCTCCAACTCCCCCTCCATGTAGCCAGTAGCAATATCCTGCTGTGATCAAATTTACTTCCCCAGATCCGGCCAGGCTACCATGCTTAATTCAAACATGCACTTGGCCAAACTGAAACACCACCTCAAACTGTCTACCTTCTAGGGGAACTGCCCCCAGCAGCCAATTACGAGCAATTAAAATGATGTGCTAAATGCAATAAATAGCACATTTTCTTTTTGGGGAAGCAAGGTTTAGTACTCACTTATTCTCGAAGGCCACGGTAACAGACGATTCGAGCACGTCTTTCACGAAAGCCTGCGATGCAAAGTCAGGACAAAGATTAACAACAACAACGACGACATCCAGGCTAAGACTTTTTATACAGTAAAAGGTCTTCTGACCAAAATAAGAGATCTGTCCCATTTAAAACCTAATTTAGGTGCTCAGAAGACAGGAATTCACATCAGCACCTAACACACCACTTACAGCAAATATACCTCCACTGTGAGGAGGTACACAGCATCCAAAAGTATGGATGTACATGGAACAGTGTACATATGTATAAGGACAAATAGAAAAAAGCATGAAAAAAATATAACACTTAAAAACATACATCTGTGGATGTAAAAGGGACAAACGCTATATTCCCTATCCCAGTGAAAACGGGGACAGGCGCTATATTCCTTATCCCAGTGAAAACGGGGACAGGCGCTATATTCCCTATCCCAGTGAAAACATGGACAGGCGCTATATTCCCTGTTCCATTAACTGTTGTGTACCGCCAGGAATAGCACCCGGCTTTAAAACCTGCCCCATTTACTCGAAACAATTTTCACAAACGTATTTGTGTAGAAGGCGCGTTGTGATACACATGCACGAAACACTACGATATGTAAAACCGGGCTGCGGCATGCAAAATTTCCGAGGATGAATTCATAAAACCGGTACCAAACCAGTACGTAGCCGAACGGGTAAGAAGGCAGGCGGCCTGGCACGGCTGGTACGTCGAAAAAATAACCAAATGTCATCAACGCATGGCTAAAAATGTACGAAGCTGATTCACAGTTATGTCCTGTTCCCCGAGCAATGGAGAGCCTATGCCCAGCTCGGAGCCTCCACCCCCGGGAACCTCTCCGCCAGGGCGTCGAAGCGGGCCGCAGCCGTACAGCGACACCCAGATATTGCGAACCGGCCTGCATAACTAGGCAGCCCAAGGAGATGGTCGGTTCCCCGTCGGTGGTGGAGAGATGTGTTCCCAGGAAGGGTACCCACCTTGTAGAAGGCTCCGCTCACCCCTCGGACTTCCACGGCCAGCTCCTCCATAGATGCAGCCAGTCAAGCGCTAGCTAGCTAACGGAGTCGGACACCAGCACCCCCAGCCCGCCGCCGTAACCGCGGCGACGCTTCGGCTCCTTCTTCTCGGCGATGTCTTACTTGCTCGGTGTAGCGGTTATCGCGACCGGCTTTTTAACCGACCGACGGCGAAAGACGACGCGCATAGCGCGGATACAAGAAGCAAGTCCTCCCCGCCGGCCGCTCCTGAGCGCAGCGATGTAAACACGGCAGGCCCGGAGAGCACCCCCGACACGTGACCAGGGTCGACTTCAAACACTCCCTCTTTTATTATTCAACAAATTCACAGCCGACACTCAGAAAGAAGTCACGTAAACGCCACAGGTCCTACTAGCACCCCCGACACGTGACGAGGATCGGCTTCAAAGACTTCGATATTATATTCACAAAATGATCCACATAATGTTAGCAGTCAAGTAAATATTACAGAACCGGAAGGCGCCCCCAGACACGTGAGCAGGGTCGGCCTCGCACACTCCCTCTTTTTATTATTCAAGGAACAATATTCACAGCCGACACACAGAAAGAACGTTAACAGTCACGAAAACTCCACAGACCCTGACAGGACCTACAACACGTGATCAGGGTCGGCCTCGAAAACTCCCACTTTTATTATTCCACTATATTCACCGACGATACACAGAAAGAACACGAATAGTCACGTCAACAGTCAAAGAAAGCACCCCCGACACGTGATCAGGGTATTCACCATTCGTTTACCCTATCACGTGATCAGGGAGGTTTTGAGCGCATTTTCGCCCTAATGGTTTATTTATTTATGAAAACACTTCTTAAGTTTCAGTACTACGATGTAGCATGCTACCGTATATTTAAATTATCTTATTTTTAATTAATAAAAATATTTAATAGAAATAATTCTGCCACATGATTAGACCATTTGCTCTTGTCTAGAGGGCGCCCTGGATCACAAGTCCACCGAGCGGGTGGTGGTGGCCATGTTGGCTCTTATCAGCGCATATGATTAACGAGTTAAATGATGCGGAAGTGGATCCAAAATGGTGCCGCGTACAGATAACGAATAAGCAGAATAGCGCTTAGTTGTGAGTCTGATTTTCGAATAAAGGCGAGCGTGTTTTATAACCAAACACACCAGATGTATTTGTCAAGTCATCCTGGTGACTCCCCCGGAAAGACTGTTGTGTTGATGTACATTATATGAAGCAAAACATGTACTATAAAAAAGCGTATAAAAGTAACGTGAAATATTTGTGCAATTTGTAACTTTGTCAGGCCATTTCCCTGGATTTTTACACATTCTGGTACTTTCAAGGGTGGCAGTGAAGGGCCGAAGTAAGACAACCGTCCCCTGTAACTGGTACTCATGCCTTCACTGTTCACTTCGCATTAAAACTGCGAAAGGTATGGTAGTTTCAGGTATCACAGGAAAAGCACAAAAAGTTAAAACAAACGTATGCTCACGATCTTTATTTTTCTGCTCATTGACTATCTATCTATATATCTATCTATTCATCCATCCATATATCTATCCAATCTACCTCGTTTGAAAAATCAATGCTGACTGCCCTGTATTGTCCGACTGTTTCCACTAGATGTCAGTATAGTGTACTTCATTTAATTTACTTTTTTCAATTGCAAAAGTCACTCCATGCAAACGACAGAAGTGATCACTATAAGTCACCTATATCCTAAAGGCCCATTAACCCATAGCTGGATGAAAGGTCAGCTATAATTTTTCCTTTACAAACACATGGACTTAATTGCAGGAAACGAGTTGTGCTGACTGGAATATAAAATGTAAGGAAAATACAGAGAGAAATACTACGGCTCGCTGTATTCTTTTTTGATAAAATAATTCTTCAGAAGGATTCATGTTTTATAGAGACAGGTAGAGGTGTACATTTGTACAGGCATATTATTGTGCAGTGTAGCACATTTTTTATTAATTTATCTGTGCCTCTTGGGATGACACATTGGCTCAGTGGTTCGCTCTATACTTCCCTGAAGGTTTGAATACCACCTCTGTCATTAGTGTGCGCAGTTTGCATGTTTACCCCAGGTCTGATGGGATTCCTTTGTTTGCATGTATATTCCCTGTGATCCTCTGGCATCTTTTCTTCTGTATACCCCAGCTCTATGCCCTCTGCTTCCTGGGATCAGCTCCAGACACCCACAGTGCTGAGCAGGATAAGCAGTTAGAATAGATGGTTGCTCTTGTAGGCTATATAAATTTCCTGCATTGCCTTAGTATCTTTGCAGTGATGTCATGCTCTTGAAATACCAGCCCTTGTACACCTTGTGCTTAACATACCCTGTCATTCTTTCCCTGAATATGAGTGGCTGGGGTTCTGCTGTAGTGAGGGCATCCATAACCAGCATCTTACATGGGACTGTAGACTTTTGCATTTAGGAGTGCAAAGTATTATGACAGTGTAACAATGGAGTGTGTTAGTTTTCATATATCCCATCATGCTCTCCTTTTTAAGACACACATATAGAGGTGAGAGTGAAGCACGCGGTCTGAGCACAGGGTCAGCCATCCATCCAGCACCCCGGGGGCATTACGTAGGAGCCTTGCTCAATGGTCAAGCGCAGATGTGGCTACTCTACCGAGCATGTGATTTGAACCAATGAGCACTGAGCCGCACACCGCCCTCTGCTCTTGACGTGGTCACCGGTGAAGACTGTGCATTGGCTCCCGAGCTGGACCGCCGACCAGGAGTGTAGACTTTCCAGTGCACAGTGGAGTGCTGTCGTCGCTGCATATGGTGTGCTGTGTTACACTGACGTGCTGGGCTTCTGCATACCAGCCTGACCAGTTTCTGGACTGCACTGCCGTGAGCTTTTCTGGGAGAAACCGTCTATTGCTGGAACAGGGAAAGCCACGTGTGACTGATTGGTTTTACTAAGGATTATAAATCTGTGATTATCAGATCCATAAAATCAGGCTTTTGCTTCTAAGCCATTAACAAAGTGGACAGTTCCTATTTCGCAGGTTCGTTACTATGAAACTGTGGGTTTCTGTGTGGCTTTAGGCCCGCCCCGTGCGGTAAATGTGGCAAAACAAACGCCCTGATGCCTAGGCCCATTCCCAATTGGAACCCTGCATGATGGTCTTTGCTGTGCCACTCAGAAACTAAAGCTCTGGATAATTATAGCAGAAAGCTATGGTCTGTTTATCTAAGTGTATTTAACTGTTGTGTAGATGTTGAAAGATGTTTGTTGAAGGAAACTTCCATATAGCACATTTAAATTTCCAACCAACTCCCACCCACTTATCCAGCACCGGGGGGAAGGTGCAGAGAGCAGAGTGGAATAAGAATACCCTGAGGAAACCAGTATAAAGCCAAGTATGGCTCAGTAGGTTGTTACTTGGTTCTTGTGGCCAGAAGGTCACCAGTTCAAATCCTAGGGCTACCAGAGTGATATTACCAGTGGACCTTTGAGCAAGGCCGCCCCCGAATCTTCCAGGGTTTCCATGTTTCTACTGAACTTAAAAACTCCACATGATTCGAATCCACAACCACTGGAGGCACCACGTGCAGTTAAACTTTTGGATATGGGTTTTGTAGCTAATTCCATCCAGAACGATATATGTTCTAGTGCTATCAGTAGCATAGCAACATGAATGAGGAGTGACACCATCTCGGGTTGGGGCCGGGAACAGAACCATGTCACACAGGACTCAGTATACTCGGCAGGTGAGGGACACGAACACTTTGATCTCAGTTACCGGGGATAAAGCAAAAGAGAACAGAGTAAGCAACAACTATCAGGGCGAGTAAATGGGACTCATCGATATAGATGTATCATGGGATGACAGAGCTAATACTTAGGAGACTGAGCCCAAGGTGGAGGTCAACATGGAAGATATTCTGCAGGTCTGATGTGAAGTTCATTCTACTGTATCACCAAAGGACTTAGGATGGTGACGACTTGTTCTTTGGAATTGTAACCCAGTACAATGTCCTCCTAGCTTCTGAAGTGATGTTTTTATACAGCTGTTTCTTGTTTTATGACTGTATTTGTGTAAATGTATCTTTCTGCTGAAGTTCCATGTTCTCATGGTGAAGGTCAAATTGGAAAGCGAAATCACACCCCCTCACCCATGATCCTGACACCCTGTCATCGACTCACAAGTTTGAGGGTCAGGCTGGGATGGAACCCATCCTTTTTAACCCTCTTTACAGAAAAGAAGCATTTAAGAGGGGACCATGGAGTTGCATATTCCTCTCAACACTGGAGGCACCCATCTTTCCAAACAGAACCAAAACATCCAAGACTGAAGATGATTCTGGAATAAAACATTCATAGCTGTTCCTGAGTTGAGACGAAAATCAGGGTCTTTTCAGCCAGGAAAATACTGCTTAAACAAAACCCCTTGAAGGAAAATTTATTAACAACTCCTAGAATGTGCTTTTTAAAGTAAAAAACCCCCATCTTCCAGAGAGTATTTTATGTGACTATTTTTATGAATTAAATAAGCTATTTCCTATAGTCATTTTTGTTACTGTCTTTTATCAGCAAATATCCAGGCCTCTTTGGAGGTGGCCTTTGAGTCATTGGTGCCAATTAAACACCCGGCTGGTGGAGGAGTGAACAGACAGGTTGCTCCCTGTCATCATCGCCTGTTTACTCTCATCAAAATGGCAAAATGTCTGACCCTAATGGCTTCTGTCACTTCTGAATTGTCACACCCTGCCCGTACGAGCCCCGTGTATGCCACACCCCCTCGCTCCTCGTGCGCAAACCCCGATTGAAACCACCTGTGGTCCATCCGTTTGAGTGTATTCCTCTGTTTCCTGATTAGTTTGCTGTCAGTCTTGTGTATTTAGTCCGCGTCTGAGTTAGTTACCCCAGTTCGGTCATTGTGATGTTTTGTGGCGTTTACCCTGCTTGTTTCCGATTAAACCCCGTTTCACTGGATATTCCTGCCTCGTTGTCTTGCCTGCCCGATGCCGCCTACATCCGGGCATGCTGCACCCCAGCAGCGTGACATGAATAAGTCCCCCCAAAGTTTAATTGTCTTTCCAATGCAAATACCTTTGGGTTAACTTCACTTAATGGGACTCTCTGCAGGGGCGGCGGTGTCCAATGTCCTGCTTTTCTGTTGTCAAAGATTGAAATTAGGTTACTGTTCGCTCTCTACAAAAAGCAATCCGATTACTTTTTATTGCAGCTGGGGAAATAATAAATATAGGCACTTAATGGAATTTCACATGTAGAAAGGTAAGTTAAGTTGAGATAGCAGTTATGTTCTCTGAGTTCTCAATGGGACCTTTTTGTTGAATATTAGAGGATATTACCAGTCTTTAATACCTTATTAAAATGTAGATGTTACATACAAGGACGACAAGAAAAAAAACGACTGACCGTGCCAGTCAAATCCTGCAGGATCGTTTCATATAGCATGAATAATCAAGTGTGATTTTCTTAGTCTGCAAAGATGCTTTCAGCTTTTGTCAGCGAATTTAAGGGACTGTACAGCCTGGGGATAAACACAGATATGACTATGCATTATTGATTATGTCCTTAATCCATTATTTAGGGCTAATTTGTAATATAATGGGAAAAAATAGCTCATGTCGCCGTTTGGATTCTTTGTGGTCCTGAAAGCAATATAGAAGGAAATCTTCCAGGGGAGGGGGGGATAGCGCACTCTTCACTGCTTGGGTATCTGTTTCTCATAACAAGCTGTTGGACCCTAACATATAATCCCAACATAATCTCTTCCCAACCCTTAACCCTAATTGAGCTGTCCATCATCATTTTAACAGAGAGGTTTAGGGTTTAAGATCTGATGGCTTGGATGGGCAGAGGAACAAGATTTGATCAAGGCCAATTATGGCGAGGCATAAACTCACCCGATTAAGATGCCCCATCTCGAGGAATCAGGTGTCATGACATCTGTCATGCGGCACACATGCGAGCAGCGTGCAAGTCCATGCCTCAGTTACAGGTGATGGGATATACCACAAAACAACCACTGTGAGGCGCTAGGGTTGCCCTGTGATCATGCAGAACAAACGTCTGGGGCTTCTGCCTTAGACCTCAAAGATCTTGATGCCTCAGTAGAAACAGCTATTGACTGTTAACCCTTGGTGGTCATGGTAACAAGCAGTTACACCTGCTTTATACATTTAAATAATGTGTGTGTGATTATGTATACATTACATTGTGGGGACCATAGGTACACATACAATGTGGTATGTGATAGAACTCTATTATTTAGACCTTCTGGTGACATTTTTTCGATACCCTTAAAGAGAGAGAGAGGTTTTTTTTTTTGGGGGGGGGGGGGTACAGTCTGCTTTCAGCATTCTATATTGTATGTCCTGGTTTTTAAAATAAAGCCATTTATTTCATGTTTTCTTTTCCACACTTTAATATTTGAAGCAAGCTTAGCTCTAACCTCCTCGTAACTTAGATTTGTTTTTGGTCCTGGATATCCGCAGGGATTTGTGAGGCACGTTAATTAATTATGCAATCTTTATTTAGGAAATGTACAGTCTTTGAAGCAGAAGATGCTTAGCTGATCGTTATCAAGCCCAATTGTTACTAATGATCAAATATTAATGAAATAAACATGTTTGGTTCTAAAATGTGTTTTTAATAACACTTTATTGTTGGTTTGTGTTCCTGTTGTACCTGAACGTTTTTCTTATTGGAGAGTTTATATCCATGTGGGCTGAAGGACAAGCCCAGGGTTTGCTACTTCCACACACACGTATGTGAAGATCACAGCAGACGTCTGAGCCTCATTACACTGGACAGCAGGGCAGTGTGTTGGGTGATG
>JAODUD010000002.1:20758487-20777936 GCA_026784285.1 Stomatorhinus walkeri
CTCCTTTACTTTATCCACTGTTACACTCCGTTGGTGGTGGGCTGTTACACGCTGCAGACCCTTGCAGAGAGGAAGCAGTTTGGAGGCTGTGACATAGCTGAAAAAGAGAAAAAAGAAAATGTGAAAATTTTGAAGATTTTCCAATGTGATACTTTGCCTTTTTTACAATTAATAAATAATTTGTCTGTAATACATAGTATTTTGCTATTTAAAGGAATCTTTAACTGTATAGTAGTAAAGTAAAAACAAAATTGTTCAAGGTACATTTCTGCACTTATCTCCACGGTGACCTCCTCAAAGGGCTCCAGAATGATGCAGACCTCTTTCACTGCCTCCCATTTCCTCTTGACTCAAAGTTTCAACAGGAGTGTTGATTACAGCCAGGGTGGAGATGAAGGCATCTTTTGACTCGAGGATGCCTTTCAACATATAAAATGTTGAGTTCCACCTTGTAGCACACTCTTGTTTGGGCCTTAGCTCTGGCATCCCCATCTGGAGTTGCATAGACTTCAGCTTCTCTGTGGCAATTGTGCTTTTATGGAAAAATTCTACAATAGCCTTTATTTTGTCCACAGTTGTTTTCACCACCTTCAACGCATCTTTAACCATCAGGTTTATTGTGTGTGCAAGGCATGCTTTGTGAGCCCACTGCAAATTTTTATGGCTTTTGTTATGTTTGCTGCATTATCAGTAACACAGCACACCACTTTGTCATTTACTTGCCACTCCTTTGCCACTCTTAGTAGCTCCTCTGCTAGGATTTCTGCAGTGTGTCTCTTAGCAAACTTAAAACAGTCAAGAAGGCAGGATATCATCTTAAAGTTTTCAAAAAAGTGACAAGTGACAGACATGTATGAGCATGTTGTTCTGGATGTCCAGCAGGCAGTCAGTTGTTAGGCAAACTGCAGAAGCAATTTTTTGACTCTGTCTTGCCATAATAATAATTCATGCTCCATGTTATATAGTTGTGGAATAATTGTTTGGGACAAAGTTTTTATGCTAGGGAGAATATACATGGGGTTTAAGGCCTGTACAAAAGTTGTAAATCCTCTGTCCTCCTCAGTGGAAAATGGTTGAAAGTCGCTAGCTATCATTTTAGCCAGCTCCTCATCAACGCTTATTTGTTTGTTTGGTGTCATTTGTTTTGGAATAAATGTGCTTATTTTGGTTTGAACTGAAGGCCGTGTTATACCTGCAGTTTTCGGTAAGACAGTGGATGCTGCAGCAGAAGTACTCTTTTCCAGGGTCAGTGGATGGCAAGCGCGAGAGCACGCTCTCCTCCAGGGTGCGAGGTTCTTATATGTCTGTGCAGGTTTGTTTTTGACCCTGCTCTAACGGATATTTTCATATTACAAATTCTGCACTTACCTTTGCAGTCTCCAATATCACTGAAATGCAGCCAGATGCTGCTTCTTTTTTTCGTCTTTCACTCATTTTATCACTCTTCTTTATTTCTTCACGATGCACTTGCATTTATATCTGGCTCCCTGTCTGTCTCAGTGACAGCTACACAGAGCGACAGTGTCCTGTACCAAGACTTGCTGTCTTCGGAACGTCTGCCCCCCTTCCTTATTTCACATAATGGTACGATCCTAGTCCGATGTGTCGTTCATGAATGAGCTGCCATTATGAGCCAATGTTCTGTGTGCCCATATAAATAAAGTCCCGCCCATGCCGAATGGATTTTCAGCAGAGCTGAGCTGGAGCGGCAGAAGCTTCAGCTCCTCTCATTCACGAACAACACATCACTATTATGGCGATAAGCCATAATGGGTAAGTCTAAACACACAGGCAGCATTTACCAACCACAGGCTAGCTTACACTGCTGTGATCTTACTGCTGGAGTCTGAACCCCAAACCAGCTCCCAGTGATCATCGAATGTCTCACTAGATCAAATATCCCAAAACCCTAATCACTCATCGCTAATTCTGGCAGAAAAGTTTGGCTACTCTGGGACTGATGTGGATCTCATACTGATCTAAGATGCTCTGGCTATTTGGACAGGTTCCTGACTGAAAAGAGGCCAATAATGTCTGCCCAGTAAGTGCCGGGTGGCAGTGTGTAGGGTTAGCGAATGACACACAGCTGACCCGTTAGCTAAAAATAACACAGGTGTCACCTTTTTCTGTAAAAAAACAGATTTCCTTGCAAGTGTTCGAAGAACAAAAATGATGAAATAGAGATTTCATCATGTATTGCAACTGTCCTAAAACATTTACATGCACTGGGGTGTTTTTGCTTAGATGAGGAGCAATATTTTAAAATAAACATCATGCACATTATGACATAACATTTTTTGGAGTTTCTTTTTCATCTGGCGGTCTCTTGATACTCCAGTTTGCTGGCACTATTTTCACATTTGCATGTGTGTGTGTGTTTGTGTGTGCATGCCTGTGTACCTGTTTGTGTGTGTTCATGTGCGTGTGTGTGTGGTGTGCATACTTATGTGTACGTGTGTGCAACTTTCCTACCCCAGCTTACAACATAATGTGGCCCGAATCTGAAAATGTGTTTTTAGAAACTTAGGAGATTAGGACAGATGATTTATGTGAATGTCCTGTGTGGAAACAGTGTCACAGGCTGTCGGTGGCCTGTGATCCGCCCTGGGTGTTGCACATTAACCGCCTCAGATTCTGTGGTATCCAGGCTGCAGTATTCCCGCCAGGAATCTGAGGGCCGTGTCCCATGTCATGTGCCCGCTGATGGTGACTCATCACATGTGGCAGCTGAGGTACCCTGGCAAACAGCTTTGTTTTACTGCCAAGGGCCTCTGGACCAGCCGAGGACACACCCTGGTTCCGAATTGTAGCATTATCTGTGTGGCCCCCTATGGCCCTCAGGAACATGCCTTAACCAAGGCGGGGGAATCAGGCAAGTCCAGAGTTTATGCGTGGAGAATTCCTCATGGGCTTCCAGGGATTTATATATATGCCTGACAAAGGGTGACACAGCCGTCTCCCCCCATCCCCCCCCAGCGTGCTCTGCAGGGTGGATGAAAAGACCAATCTGACAGAGCGACAACAGAGGTTTCGGCACAGAAGCTGACAGATCGCGGCTTGTTTTGCAGCACGGCGCCATCTGGCCTGAAACGCAGATGTGATGAATATTTCAGCGTGCAGGCCGCTTCCACACAGCACTGCGGATCGGCTGCCTTTGATGGGGAATTAGGCAAGTGTCCGCAAGGTAGGCCGTGTCCTCGCTTCCCACAGGAGCCCTGGCTCTCCGTGATCCGGCCAATTTACCCGCCCGGACTCCTAAGCCGCCGATTCTCCAGCGTGAAACAGATTGGCATGCTTAATTAACGCATTGACAGGCTGCCAGACGGGCCAGTGTTGACATTAGGAAGAAAACAGTGGAGTCACATGTCCTCCAGACTCGCTGGTTGCCTGATTGCCTTTGCGTGACGGCCTGATGCAAGCAGAGTGAATGATTGCCACAAGATCCTCTGTGGTGCTGGAATCTTTCAGGGAAACAGAGCTTATACTAAAAACATCATGTTTCCCATGGCGACAGGGAGGGCGGTGAGGTTATCCAACAAGTGGCCCATTTACTGGTGATGGTGCTGAAGCTTGCACCCGGCCTTAAAGATATATCATCTTGGAGACTTTGTGACTATTGTTTCTGGAGATATTCTGCTGAATGGTGAGTTGCTAATCATTAATTGCCCTTCTGTTCTGTAAATGAGCTCTTCTTCTCGCTAATTCCCTCTAAATTACAATAATGAATGTGCTTAAGCTGTTTTTTTAACATGCTACTTGTGGATTTGAAGTGCCTGTGTGCTTTGTGAATACTATAGAAAACAGGACACCACTTCACCTTCGAGCTATAATAAACTAATCTCCTCACAGTGGCTGGCTTGGTATAAACCTTAAGTATTTCCTGCTTCCTGTATGTTCATTATTCCTCATAATTAGGGCAATTTTCCTTACCAGCTTGGGGTCACGAGTACTCACAAGTACTCATCACTTATAACACAGACGTCTTTGTTCATTCCAACAAGAAAAGCTTTTTAGTTTTGGTTAGCTCTTTGCAGCATGACCCACACAGTAATGTAATGCGTAATATTGCTGGAGAGTTAATTGCATGCATATTCAGGGTATATATACCATAATGCCAGACTGGGCCTGATAAATCAATGAACTTGGGCTTGGGCGCTTGGTAGATCTAGGTAATTTCTTGCTAGTTTTGTTCAGAATAGTGTTATCCTTTCTAAATTATAACCTTTCTTTTTCTTGTTTTCTTTCTCAGTTTTGGTTTGAATTGTGCGGTTACTCTTTTAGTCTGAACACAAGTTTAATAAAACCCTTAATTGCTAAACCTGAGCTATGGACTGTTTGGATGGAACCTAATTCATGACCAAACTTATGCACATCCAATCAGCATGCTCCCCTCAGGCGCCCCTTCCTGAGGACTGATGTAAGCCTGTTATGTTATTTGCTCATCGTGGTTCTGTCGGGCTGCACCTTTAATGTCATTCATTTCTAAAATGATTCAGTCCAGTCGTTGCATTACCTCCTGGTTCAGTTGATTTTTGCTACTGAAAATGTGTCCTTTTGAATGGAAAATTGACAAACCTTCATGGATTCCTTCTGTACCATTGTTGATCAGTAGAATGAGTATACATTGTCTTTGTTTTATTTCTGTGCCCTTGGAAGTAGAAGAGTGCATCCTCTAGTAGAACTTAGAAGAGTTCTTGGCATTTTACATGGGTGTGTTATGCTAAGTGCAACACCACAAAGAGAGGTCACCATCCAGGCTCTGTCTGTCAGGTTTAGCCGCTTCTCATTGGTCATTTCCTGTTTTCCCATGGGGCCAAGCCTATCAGCGATTGGCTGCAGGAGGTAAGCCCCTCCCACTGAGGGCCATTCCAGGCCTCATTTCTGTACTGATTACTCTGATATTCAGTTAATGCAACGTGGCAGTGCTGGATAACATTCTCTTCTTGACTCATTTTGTGGATAAGATGCACTTGAAGCATCTGGGCTGTTGTTAGCCTGGAGCACATGGAGGTGACCGTCTAGGGCACTGCACTATATGAACAGTGAGCATCATCTTCTCAGAGTTATTATGGACCCATTTATACTGCTTGCTGGTACTTCATGGGATATGAACCGCAAACCTTCTGGCTACAGTTACAATTAAAACAAAACCCAAACTTCCTCCCCCAGAGACCAGACACAGAAACACTGTCATTGTCAAGGTTCAAAACATGCAGTACTAGTCATAGGTGCATAATTTTTATGACAATCTGCTGGCTCAGGTGATGTAAAAGCACATTTTTTCCAGCTGTCAGGTCAGTAGTTAGCACCCCCAGATTGTCCTCAAACACACTCCTTATCTTATGCTTTATCCACGTTTTAACTGAAGCTGTTTTATCAAAAGCAGTTATTCAACCAAACTCTCTGTGTGACTCCAATATGTGTTCCCTCTCTGCGTGATCAAAAGCACTCACTCCTGCCATCCAATCAACAGCTGGCCTTGCCAACCGCGAAACATAATGACTTTTCCCCAGAGCTCCGCTCACCTCCTAAAAAAACCGATTAGCCAGCCTAAAAGTGCTGCTGTTCCCGCTTGGTGCTGCTGTGTACGCTGACTCATCGAGTGGCGACTCGTGTATAATATCTCACCCTGGCTTTCTGCAGCCTTTGTGGTAGGTTCGACAGATTAGGATCCTGTGGTTCTGGGTTCTTCTGCAGGATGGCCAGCTTTAGGTCTATGTGGCTTTGTCGGTTTGTGGGGTTTGATATCCCACCTACCATGATCCCATGAACATCATGCCTTGAGGAGAGAAGGTTCCGGGCTGAAGTCACGACTTTTCTGGCTGTGTGGGGTGTTTGAAAGAGAAGATCGAGCTGAAACAGCAGTGTGATATCAGAGAGCAGACAGACCACCTAATACATAAAGGAGGATAACCATAAACCTTGTTGGCACTATTAAGAAGAACCTCAGCCTATTCCATAACATAGCAACATTGACTTTATGTCTGCAGATTGAATCCTTCAGCCTAACTGCTAGCACAGGCTATGATCATCTCTCACCTATGCCCCTCTCTTCGAGCTGGGCTTATCCTAACCTCTGAACTTGTGTTCAGCCTCCCCAGACTCGTACATCCCTTTTCCTCCGGATCACCATACATCGGCCACCTGTCAGAAACTAATCTGAAATTCTGGACCTTCCTCTTGGTATATGAGGCAGTCAGGGTAACAGCACTATAACTCCAGAGTCTCAGTAAGGACTCATCCCTGTACTGTCAAGACAATTCCTTACATCAGCTCAATTCATCAGTTCCAGGTCTGATGGGTCAAAAATTAAAATCCCATTTAGTTTTGTTCTTGGCCCCTGTGTGCTGAAACAAACCTCCCCACCATGGCGCTGCCAAGTGCCTCTTGCTTTTCGAGGAGAGGAAGCTTTCCGCTCAACTGCTCTCTGGCTCGAAGTTCCCACCACATCCTGAATATGTTCGTGATTCTGTCGTTGCACTCGTGTCTTCGTCTTTTTATGAAGCTGATTCTAGCTCTGCTGTCTGATTTTGAGTCCTCAATGTGAGTGTTGACTCACCCTGTTTTCCACGGATATTTACAGAATTAAGTTGTCAAATGTAACATTTCATCTAACGTCCACACTGCACCACGCTCAGCACACTTACTGAAACGTGCTGCTTCTGATTTTCACCTTACTGTGTGCTTATGTAGCCTGTTGTGGCCTATTCATTAATACACCGAATAGCTTAAAGTATAAGAGCATGGCTAAATTAAACAAATGTAAATGCAACACAGGATTATTGGCATGATAAGGTGATGTCATAACAGATAACCTTGATCAATGCGTTGGACAATGGAACCAACTGTACTAGAATGAATACAAGCTACATTTTATGAAGCACTTTTCTTTCCATTGTTTGTCTCAGGGGGACCTTTGAAAGTGCTGGGATTTAGCTATGGAGCAATTTGCTCACTGGTAAGGAGACAAAGGAAGACATATAACTAGTAATAAACAGCAGTAATAAACCTCCCAGATTCAGCAGAAGGTAAAAACACCCACTCAAGGTTTTTGCCTACCTCTCTAAAGTACAGCAGTTCTCCTGATGAAGAAATGAACCCCTGAATGAGGGCAAAACCAGATCCACTGTTAAAGCCCAAGTGGAACCCTGTTCTTGTTCTCTTTAGTGGTCGATTTTGTGTAAAATAACTTTTTTTTTACAAGATACAGCTCTATAAATGGCTGAAGAGTCATTTTGAAGAGAGAGACCACCCGCTAGGCTAAAATGTAGTCAAAATAAATGAAAACATCTCCTGCGCCCTACAGAGGACCTGTCAGTGGTCCTGAGGTATCACCCGCATTGGGAGAGGAGTCCCGTCTGTTCCGGTTTGCTCGGAGAAGTGTTAGCCTGCCCACTTGGCAATCAGTTGCTGGACTCTGTGGGAAGGCGCTGGCAGACCCGCGCACTCATCTGAAACAGACCAGGCCTAGTCCTTCGCTCCCGCTCCTGCCCAAACCCGTCCGATAACCGACAGGGAGCGGGACCGGCTTTCCCGCTCGGGGGTTTCCCGTCTGCTCTGTGGGAAGCTGAGATATAGGCACAATTACATGGATATCACAAGGAGAAAACCCGGCTGGATCCATCCTCACCAACAAAGTAACGGCATTGATCTAGAGTCTTCCCCTTCTGACAGAGACGAGGGGATATTCATCCAAGCTGTGAAAGCCCCGATCTGTTTATTGCTGCCATCGCAACAGAAGCTCTAAAAAGGCTTTATTTCTTCTGAAAAACCCATTATGAACAGTGGGGAAAAAGGGGGGAAAAGCAGCAAGTTTGCGAGTAATGCGATTACTGAGACTTCTCCTAATAACAATAGGCCGGGCCGGGATCGAGCCGGGGGCCACTTTTCCATTACAGAAAGGAACACTGGCGTGCCGCTTTTATGGGCTGTATATAGATGCAGAGAAATTTAATTACCTTCTGTAGCGGTGATCATTCCCAGTGAAATGCAGGGAAAGATTAATGGCAGTCGTGAAGAAAATATGTGTTACTATTTATCAGCCTGGAATTTTATGGGGGGGGGTCTGATAGCTTGATCAAACAGCCCACATCGATCCCTTCGTCTTTATTGCCACCTTTGTCTACTTTATCATCCCTCTTTTAGAAGATCTCATGTTTTCGTCCTCATTCCCCGTCGACCCTTTCAGCGATTTTACTCTCGTTCCCTTTTCATGGCCCATTTGGGTCTGAAATTGTGTGCTGTTCCGGTGAACGTGCTGATGTTAGTGGTGCTGGTGACCTGACCGCCTCACCGTCTAATGAGCCAGTGTCGTCCCTGGCTGTTCATGTCAATCCCTGCAGGCTTTCCAGCATCTTCTCTGAGCAGCTTCTGGCAGAAAAGGCTGACTCACTCTGGCGTTGCGTCACATGGATTGGGCTGAGGTTCGAGGGAACATGCAGCTGACACTGGCTATGCAAACAAACATCCCGGGGGATGGGCGGCACGCTCCCTCCATGTGATGATGATACTCTAGGGCACCTTCACTAGCCAGGTACTTTAGCATAGGGACGAGTTCAGTGGTGAGTTATTGCTACTCATAATTAAAACACCAAGCTGCAGTTCTATGCTGCGATGATAGTGTACTGCTGTACCCTTGAGCAAAGTATGTGTTGTAGTAATTGCACCTTTGCAAAATAGTGCAGAATATACAAGCCGCATGAATGAGCTGATGGCAGAGTGAGAGAAGCTAATGTAAAAGCACAAATAAGCCTTTATGGAGTGAGAGATGGCTTTGATGTCACCCTTGTGCAGATGAATCACTCGAAAGAAATCAGGACAATGCAAGCAGGGGGCATGCAGCTGCCATTTCTGTGACTGTCTCCCACATGGACATTAGCGTGGCCTCTGTATCTGTTAATGATTTCATGTCTTGACCACAAGGTGACACCAGAGCCTCATAAACATCCCCAGAGATGCTGCACGGGTCCCTCTCCAACCCGTAAATTCACCTCCAGCCCCGGAGAGCCCTGCTGTTTTTTGTCTTTTCTGTGATTCACTGCACAACATGGCAGACATTTTCTGTCACGGGGAGGGGAGATCACATGACTGCGTCCATGTTGATTTCTGATTCACAGTCTCACCTACTGGTCAGTTTATTTTTTCCTTTAAGAGCACAATGCAGTATGCTCAAATGTCTTCACACACTGCCCAAGGCTCCATGATTTATTAGTTTAGAATGTTTTTATGTGAAGCGGATTCCCTGAGGAAAGGGAGAACCAATACCAGGACGAGTAGTCCACAGACCACGCCCCTTACAGCATTTGGCTCACCTTTGCAAGGTGGTTTAGGCTTTTTAATTTTTAATGTCCTGTTCAGAGGCAAGGCAGACTGCTCCTTTGAGGACCTCCACCATGTAGAGCTTCGTGTACGACAGATAAACAAGAACTTTGCGATCATGTAAGATGTAACCATCACTGACACCATCAGTATCAACATAAATAACATCATAATCATCATCTTCATCATCGCTCCAATCCCAGAGGCCACTTGCTCAAGTTTTGCCCATTTCTGAGTACCACATCAACCTGGTGAGAGTGCTGGATAGCGTGTTCCATGGGCGAGGAGCTCGCAGTGTCTTGGTTTGACCCATAGCAACCTCCCTCGCTCGAAGTTGTGCCACCTCCGCCTGTTTGTACAGCTGTTGTCTTCAAGGTTAAGGAACTCCTGGATGTTAAGGCACCACCTGGGTTATAAAATCCATCACCTTTTAGTCACTTCACACCATTCTGATTCATTAACACTCGACCCAACTGCTGTTAGGTCAGGCAGCCAACAGGAACTGTTCCCTTGGAGAGGAAAAGCAAGCGCAGAGGGCATGTGGCCATGCTGACCCGTCACTCGAGGTTCTGCTGGACGCTGTTCATTACAATAATGAAGGTGGGTACTGAAAGCAGCAAGGCCTGATGCAATCTGTTTGATTGCTGCACTTTACAAATGACCGGACAGCCCTCTTCCCCATTTCTCTCCCCCCACCCCTCTGACTACTCATCTGCCCCTCTCACTTATAGATTGCAGACTGGAGTAACTGCAAAGGCCTTCTTTTTGCCCTCACACAAATAAGCCAGTGCCCTCTGGTACAAGTATGAGCTGCAGGATGGGCCAAACTGGTATAGCTTAATAAAGAAAAAAAAGTGTGGTTTAAATTGTCAGTCTTAACATGATTTGAAACAGACAGAACAATCGCACATGTACTGTGAGGTGTTAGTTGTTTATTAGACACCCTCCATGGACAAACAGTAAGGGAGTAGTCAAAGTCACAGTTGAGAGTCCATAATGGAGACTCTGATGCCAGGGAGATCAATATGGAGACGCAGACTCTACAAATGGGAAGAATGTGAGGGGGGAGTTAGAGGAGAGGACAGGCAGGGTGGAGGCAGGTGAGGGCTGACAGGCAGGTTGGGCATGGCAAGCAGGTTGGATTGAAACTGGACAGGAGACATAAGTCAGAATGCTTAGTATACATAATATATACATACAACTCCAGTCCTGGAGGGCCAGAATCCTGCACATTTTTGGGTTTCCCCGCATTTAACATACCTGATTCAACTCCTTGTGCTAATCAACGCACAGCTCTTGAGCTGAATCATTTATGGTGGAACAAGGAAAGAACTAAGGTACTAAGCCCTCCAGAACTGGAGTTGGGCATCCCTGGTATATATATAGAACACTCAGTAATACTTTGCACTGATCGCAGGACTTGACAGGACTTATATCAGGTGCTGATGAGAGCTGTCAGCTGCATGTTCAACATTCTCATGTGGGGGACGTGACAACAATAAGGAACCGTGTGTAAATCCATTGTCTACAATTTAAACAGTAGTGATTTGTGTGCTGAAAATTCAAGCTGGATGATCTTGGTGGAACTGGGTAATCAATTCTAGGTCTAGGAGATCTGTGGTAGGCACCCATGAATCTTCTTCCGGGCCGTAACCTTCCCAGTCCACCAGATATTGCAACTGGCCTCACCGGCAGTGGGAATCCAGCGGGCCTGGACAGAGAAGGCCTCTCCATCCTCTAACACAATCAACGGAGGCGGTACAGACACTTCCAATAGTGGGTGTGCTAGGCTGTAACGGACAGGCTTGAAAAGAGACACATGGAAGGACAGGGTGATACGATACACTTGAGGTAACTGTAAATGGTAGGTAATGGTCCCCAGTCATTTCAGGACATGGAAAGGGTCAATGTACTTCAGGGTCAACTAATGGCCAGTTGGCATGCAGAGGTTTTAGGTGGCGAGCCAATCCCATTGGCTGGAGTGGACGATTGGGCCGGGTCTGCATCGTTGGCCAGCGTGACATTTCTGGGGGGCAGATTGTTGGCAGAAGCGACAGTAAGCTTGCTTCCAGACCTGACTCTGCTGATGCTGCTTCTCCACTGATGGGACGTCGCTGAGCCGGGAATCCCATGCGAAGAGAAGGGGCTGATAACCCAGGATGCACTGAAAGGGAGAGAGGTTCATGGAGGGCTGGATCAGGGAGTACCTGACGTACTCTCCCCAAAGGAAGTGCTGAGACCATTCAGTTGGGTGGAAGGCGCACGTCGGCCAGAGCATCTTCCCGACCTCATGGTTCGTTCTGTCTGCAATGCCATTGGACTGGGGATGACATGGCAGGGTGATGCTCAGGGTAATATTCAGAGAGGACCAGAGGGAGTGGAATACCTTGGAAGTGATTTGAGGTCCATAATCTGAGATAAGCTCCCCGGGGACCCCGTAGTATTGGAACACAAAAGTTAACAGCAGTTCTGCTAGATCAGTGGAAACTTGGACAGTGTTACCAGTCATTTTGAAGAAATGATCTACCATGGTCAAGATGGTGATGCAGCTGTGCAAGGGTTGCAGGTCAGTGATAAAGTCTAGGAAGGTGTGGGACCATGATCAGGAAGGGTGTGGGAAGGGGTTTCAGAAGGCCAGCTGCTGGCAGGGGATGTACCTTGTTCTGAGCACACACGGGGTAGGAGCTGACATACTGCTCCACCTCACATTGCCAGCCAAGCCACCAGTATCTGCAGGAGACAAGTCGGGTAGTCACAGCTACACTTGGATGCCTTGACCCTAAGGAAATGTGCACCCACTGGGGCACTATGATGCGGAGCCAGGATGGGGTGAACATCCTCCCTAGGGGACAATCAGTGGGAGGAGGATGTTATTGATTGATCTTCTTCAATTGCTCCTCGAGAGCCCAGGTGATTGAACCTACAAAACAACTGAGGCAAAATCGGAGGGTGGAGGCTCTGGGAGTGTGGAAATCAAAGCACATGAAGAAGAATGCCCATCGGGCCTAGTATTAATTCATCCTCTTGGTGATGTGGCGGTATTCCGGTTTACAGTGATCGGTAGGCACTTGTAAGGGGTGTAGGGCTCGCTGTAGCCAATGCCACCACTTTTCCAGGCCAGCCTTAATGGCCTGGTGTTCCCAGTTGCTCACATCATGGTTACACTTCATGGGCATGAGTTTTTTTTAAATAGAAGGTGCACAGATGGGTCTTACCAGTCTCTAGGCTGCGCTGGGACTGGACGGTGCTGATGCCTACTTTGGAAGTGTCCACCTCCACGACAAAGGGTTGCAACAGGTAAGGCTGTCGCAAAGCCAGGGCAGAATAGTTCATTTCTTTCATTGTCAGAAGGTAGAGATGGCCCTAAGGGTCCACTGCAGCTTGGATCCTCAGGCTTGGAGAAGGTTGGGCATGGGGCCAGCCACATAGCTGAACCCCTTGATAAAAGAGGTTTGAAAACCCAGGAAGCGCTGCAATTCCTTCACTGTGCAGGGTTATGGCCAATCCCGGACGGCCTTTATCTTCTTGTCCATTTCCACTCTTCCGGGTTAAATCCATTACCCTAGAAACTTGATAGAGGTTAATGAAACTCACATTTATCTCCCTAGATGTAGCGGTGGTGGTCTTTCAGGCTTTGAAGCACACTCTGAACGTGGTATAAGTGGTGCTCCAATGAGTCAGAATAGAGTACAATGTCGTCAATAAAGACAATGACAAAGCGGTTCAGCATATCCCCTAAGACCTCAGCTATGAAAGATTGGAATATGGAAGGAATTTTTGCCAATCCACATGGAATCAGTAAATACTGACCAGTTGACGTAATAAGTTAAGTTTTCCACTCATCCCCTGGCCGGATCTGAATTGGATTATAGGCGATTCCAGGTCCACCTTGGTGATAATCCGCGCCAATCAAAGCAGCTCCAGGACCAAGGGGATGAGTGGGAGCGTTTTTTGGTCGTTCTTTGTTATAGCATTCAGGGCCCAGTAATCATTGCAGGGGCGTAGTCTGCCATCCTTCTTCTTAACAAAGAAGATGCCTGAGGTTACAGAGGAGGTGGATGAACAAATTAAACCTTGCATGAGGTAGTCCTGGTTGCAAGATCGCATGACCTCCTCCTTGGGATAGGAGAGGGAATTGCTCCAGTAGCTTCAAACCCAGCAGCACCGTTAAAAACCTGACCCTTCTGCAGTGGAAACTGAAGCAAGCTGGAAAAACACTGTAACTATACTTTATTTGTGGTACAGCTTGGGTTTTACTCGATTACTGTGTGCCAATGGAAAAGCACCAAAAGTAATACTGCATGTATGTTGGCCAGTGTTAAATAAAATGTTAAGTGTATTAAACCATCAGCCCAGATCATGCCGAATGCTTCATCGAACATGGCTGCATACACTTAAAAGATGAGGTCTTTTGCTCATTGTTTATTCTCTCTTGTGCCCCTGTCCCTGTCCAGAAACTCAGCACTGTCAGGGCCTGAGCCCATGCTATGTTTATAAGCCTTCCAAAGCACTAATGCGTCACACCCTGATTTAATATGCCAATGCTTTCCATCCCAACACCTAATGGTTTAATCACTGTAAAAGTTCTACATATGAAGATGCAGGTTGATGAATGGATGGCTTCTAATCTCATTTACAATTGAATTAGTTCCGATGACTTAACTATGGCTTATGGATTCATGATACACTGAAAAGAAAGAGAACAAAAAATGCTGTAGTGTTAAACTAATGTTAGCCGAATTTTGGGCTAATGTTAGTCTACTATGAACATAATGTTAACCTAAACATAGTAATGTTAAGCTGCTAGTCTCAAGCCAACTCAGTATTAGCCTAATATTAAGATAACGTTAACATAAACCTGTTAGCCTAATAGTCTGTTTGCATAATGACAGCCTACTATTAAGCTAATGTTAAACTAAAGTAAACCTCTTGGACTAATAGGCAAAAGTTTACCTATTATTAATCCATTGTTAACTTAAAGTATAGGCTTGCCAACTCTAACGCATCTAGCATGACACTCACGCTTTCAGACTCTCACGGTCAATGAAGAAATCTTACAGCAAATCTATGTTACTGCATTATAATCCGTACATTAGCTACATTAAAACTGATGTGGTAGTTTACAAACCCTACAGACTATTTACAAGGTAATAAAACTGTTACATGCATGTAAATGTATGTGCATGTATGTGCAGGTTTGTCTTGAATTGAAAATTTCACTCCAGCAAGCTGACCAAAATTAACAACACAGAAAGTAAACCTGTTAGCACAATGTTAGCCTATCAATAATCCAGAGGTAACCTAAACTAAACCTCTAAGCTTAATTGCATTCTGTTACCCTACTGCTAAACCTAAATTAACCTTTTAGCCTAATGTTAACATTCTGATAAAGACTACCAATGACATATCACAGCAGGAATGATTTCCAACTTCAATAGTGGCACCGAACTATGACCTCATCCTTACAGATATTCTTTCCTTCACTCCTAACATTGCTGTGAGTTGGACAGCTTCGTTATTTTTAGCTCTCGTTGCAAAATGTTGAAATGCAGTGCAAGACCCTCAGAGGATTTTCTTGAATTCCCCTCCTGGGCTATTAGACTGAGCAAATCCAATGCATCGAGCAGCTTCCTTGCAGATGTTATCTCGTCAGATTAGCCATTCCTTTTGATTACATTTTGATGGTGTATTTGATCGATATGCCAAGGGTCACTGGAAAACCATTTTAATGGCTTCTAGGCACTGATGAACGCAGCATGGTTTTTGGGCTCCTGATGAACAGATGCAGGGACTCTTATGTATGGAAGGTTCCAGGTCTCTGGCTGAAAGAGGCAGCCAGGAAACTGTTAACCTGGTTGTAGCGAGGTCACATGTGAGTCTTCCTTCCCGAGGGAGGTTGGGGGGAGCTCAAGAGGTCACAGCTCCCACAGGCTCACAGCTAAAATACCCTTTCTCCAGAGGAGACTGGATCCTCCCAAACGAGCAGCTCACAGCCTGCGACTCTGCTGCCATCTCCCACCATCATTTCCAGCATCCCATGGTATGTGTCAAGAAATATTAAACTGACTCAAGCAGCGCTGGAAGCAGCTGCCGGGGGCAGCGGGGGGGTGTCAGCCTTGCCCCTGGGTTCCAGACATTTGGGCTGTGTGGAGAGACCTGTTGGAAACAGCCCCCACACCTGTGAAAAGCTCTGGCTGTTTCTTTTTTCCCTCTCTGAGAAAATACTTGGGGGTGGGCACTTTAATGAAAGCCCAGCGATTCCCTCAGGTGGCACCAACAAGCGGGTCAACCGTTACAAACTGCTGACAGTTTTGTGGGGAGGGGAGTGGATTTCTTCATTATCCTGCGGCTGTGGGAGGCAGGGGCCAGGCCTGCGGGGCGCGGCAGCATCTCCTACCGTAGCAGCTAGCATCTTTCACGAAAAACAAAAAAGTTTGAGAGCTAGAAACCTCATACCTCTGTCTGTCTTCTACCTTGAGGTTATTTCTCAGGCCAGATGTGACATCCACAGGTGCAGAATTAGTTAGCCTTCTGCCTCAGACCCCTATTAAATATCTGCCTTTGGAGTTTGGACCTTTACATTATTGTATAATTCAGTCGTTTGTGTTTGTGGTGGGGGGAGAGATGGCTGTTTTGCGAGTCACCTGACTAGCTTCTTCCCCCTTGTTCATGACTGTTAGTGCAGACAGATATATTCTCATCTGTAACACCCAGGAGACAAGACCTCTTAGGGTATCCCGATACACATCCCCCATAGGTGAGCGTCTGTATGGCTGTTCCTGCTGCTCTCCTCCTGCAGGGGATTAACCCTGACAACAGAAACCCAGCCTCCAGTGAGCCTGCTCCTCCATTCTCTGAGGATTCAACTTCAAGCTGGGAGTGCAGTGGGGTGAGAGAGGACTCAGCCTGGGTTTGCCTGGGAAGAGGAGGTGATGCCCTCCCTTTGCACTCCTCGTGTGAATAATGGCAGCTTGGCACCCTCTCCAGGTAACATCAGTGTCCTTGCCATAGCTTAGCTCGTGAGCAATTTGAGGTAAATTTAATAGTGAATTTAATGAATAAAATATGGCATCATTTAGCATAATGTTGCTTAGAAGGTATCTAGAGCTACTTGCATCTTCCCCATTTATAATGTTGATTATTGCTACCAAAAGGTTCAGGACGTCCTAAGAGTAGAACAGAGAACGCTGCAGTCCCAAGTCCAGCTCCAAAGGCACTGTCTGACTGAACCCTGAATACACTGCAGTAATAACATACAGCCCCTCCATACATAAATTCAGCGTATGCCTCTGTAATAGATGGATAGATTGATGGATGGATTTGCAGATGGACAGACAGATAGATAGAAATTTCAAGTTTACAACGTCACACTTTTATTCAGTGAAAAAATAAAATAATATAAAATAAAATGAAATGAAATGAAAATAATGACAACCTGTAATCAATACAGCTCCTGCCATCTACGACCACGCCTATTTGATGGGGGGTCTTGCGGGCGGTGGGGGGAGTAAAAAGGGGCAGTACTGCTGACATTTTATTACACACATGCACACACGAAGCTAATGACTGTTAACAATCTTCAGTACTGGCAGGAAAGTCTGCTGAAATAGCCCCTATAAAGTCATGATCCACGTAGGTGAGGAAACCACCTGAATTATTATCACTCAGCCATGTATTATCAGTTGCTGTTATGGGTTTTAAGTGCTGTTAAGACCAAAAAGCATCAACGTGATTAAGGTGGAGTTTATTGCTGACGGTAAAGTAAGAGAGGAGAGTGATAGAGAGTGCGCGAGGCCTCCTTTATGCTGTGAGGGCATCTAAGCGTTTTCTGGACCACGTTTACTGCCTTGGCATTCATCTGCACATCTGAAAGACACTAAACATCCCATCAAAAATTACCGCAGCGGTGGCTCAAGGTGACAAAGCAGTGTCCGCGCCAGGAGATGAGACAGCCCCAAACCAGCCGACTGGCAGGAAAGAGCGAATGTCCTAGCAGTCGGGGCCGATCTCCATATCCGAATGATTGTGAGAGAAGCCAGGACACATGGCTGCTAGTACCAGCTGAAGACCATGTGGTGCCTTAAGCAAGATTCATCACTGGCACTCTCCATGCAAAAAAGTGAAGTCAGCTGGCTAAGTTTGCATCCCCTCAGAAATGGAGTCCTAGGCAGCCTCCCCTGTCACCTATTGGAATGATCGGCATTGATGGCTGCGGTTTGGTGACAGGTGTGTCAATAAAGGTCAAGGGCAACTCAGGAATATCCAAAGAAGGGGTGGAAGCCCCAGGGGAGGATGCTCCCAATGACTTTTCTGGGCCCTGCTGTCTGACATTTGGTCCTATCCCACCCCACCTCCCAGAATCCCCAGGCCTGCTGTCAGCATCAGTGTCACTTTGTGTGATGTGCAGCCGACAGTAGCCCTGTGGTCACAGTGTGACATGGTGACAGCTCGGCCTACTTTCAGCTTGGATGGAGGGAAGCTTAAGATAGAGAGTAGAAACATACCACTAGCTGTGTAGTGGACTAATTGACCAATCGGTGAGGGAAAGAATGAGTGTGAATTCAGATCTCTGGGATGCAGTGACCTACAGGACACTCTCAGGAGGACGCTGGATACCATGGGTTGGGATATGAATGGGGCGGATTCATAAGAAATATGGTATGATATGGAAGCGTGGGAGTTTCACTATACAGCTTGTCGCGTTTGTGGAATGACAATCCACAGTATGGCTCTCAGACAAAGAAAAGGTTTTACTGAGCAATACTTAACTCTACAGCAAACCAGAAAACAAAAGGAACTACAAGGGGTGAAAATACAACAGGTAGACACCAAACACTAACTCAACTAGTGAAACAGGCAGGAAACAAGGCAATAACAGACATAAGAAACACAGCGAACACCAGACACTGACACAGAACACAATGACTAACTGAAGAATGGAGCATGGACAGGCACTTAAACACACACATGATAGGTGTGGACAGTTAACAACACTAAGGACTAGCAACACTGAGGAACGAGTGTGGGCAATCGATGGAAACCAAAGGATCGAACACCAGGGAAGACTAGATAGCAAAAGTTACTGAACATTAGGATCTGTATAGGAATACACCAATATATAACACATGATATGCAATGGACTCCTAAATGCTAAATAATAAATATAGTTCAGGCTAGCCTCAAACGCATGACAAGAAGGAAGGGTGGATAACACAGCCATCTACTTTGCCCATTAAGTCGCACAGCTACCCACAGAACAGGAGAACATGCTCGGAGCTAAGAATGGGATGACCAATGACACCTGCTGGCTAAATGGGGATCTGACACACAAAAGGGCCATGACAGTGACCGACTCTGACACAACTGTCATTGGTCCTGGTCTTGGACAAGTTTACATATTGGACATATTGTGACTTGATGTGAAAGACTGTTGGTGCAATCCATCCATCCATCCATCCATCTGAAATCACTTTTCCTTGTGAGGTGAGGGTTGTAGTGTTTTCTGCTTGCGCGGTAAAATTAAGATTCATATTTATAGCACGGTTGTTTGGACTTTGATGAAAATGCTAATGTGCAATACAGTCAAGTCCGTTCTGGCTAAAAAACAAGAACTTGCTGAATCTACAAAGCCTTGCGATACATATATCACTGACCCGGTAGCTTCCAGAACCATAAAGCTAAAAGGCAGCCAAGGCCCCTTTTCTCCTATGTGCAAATTGATGCTGCAGATTAATCTTGAGCTATTTTCTGTTCCATACTCTCTATGATTTAGATTATTTCAGCAACAGGCATCAGTCGCAACCATATTGCTCTTTTATTTTTGATCTTTGCTTGGTTTTTTTAATGGTTGATGAAGGATCTTTATTGCACTTTACTGTGTATATATAATGGCCCTAAATGCTCTTACTAATAACTCTGGGCTCATATTGTGTGATGAGCCTGACAGAGTATGTTTGACCAGGACCAGACTAAGGTTCAAGGTTCATGGCATCCACAGTACTGAGGCTGGCTGATTCGACAGGTGACTTGTGCTACTCCTGTCTAGATTTTGGGTTTATGTCTGTGAGTCAGTAACTCTTACCTGGATATTGGGTTCATGTCATTGACTCGGTACTCCTGCCTGGATTTTGG
>JAODUD010000002.1:20778036-20790093 GCA_026784285.1 Stomatorhinus walkeri
TAATTCTTACCTGGATATTGGGTTCATGTCCTTGAGTCAGTACTCCTGCCTGGATTTTGGGCTTATGTCTGTGAGTCGGTAAATCTTACCTGGATATTGGGTTCATGTCCTTGAGTCATGACTCTGGCCTGGATATTGGGTTTATGTCTGTGAGTCAGTACTCCTGCCTGGATTTTGGGTTCATGTCCTTGAGTCAGTACTCCTGCCTGGATTTTGGGTTTATGTCTGTGAGTCGGTAACTCTTACCTGGATATTGGGTTCTTGTCATTGACTCAGTTCTCCTGCTTGGATTTTGGGTTTATGTCTGTGAGTCAGAACTGATGGCTGGATTTCAGATGTGGCTGTGAGCTCATTCTGTTGTTGTTGTGCTGAGCTCTGTTTTATTTTATTCTGTCCCATGTTTCTGTTTCCCGAGTTGACAAGTCTACCAGACTCATTTTATCATTTTAAATTAGTGTTTTCCGGTAACACTTTACCTAAGGCCATATTTTTAGTAATTTATAAACACATTCATAATGCATTATAGTACATTCATGAAGCATTATAAACATTCCTATAAAAAGGCATAACACATTATAGTCATGTGTATTATGCATTATTAATGCTTTATGAAGCTGTCATTTTAATGCATTATAGATACCTTTATAATGCAGTGCAAAGCATCCTTAATGTGCATAGCAATCAATATAATGTGCGATAATGTCTATTGTGCATTATAGATGAGTGCTTCATGAAGAATTCATAATGCATGATACACATGGCTATATTTTATGCCTTTTGATAAATATCTATAGCCATGTTTATAATGCTTTATGAATGCATTATAATACATTATGAATGTGTTTATGACTTACTAAAAACAGTAGTAACAGTAGTAAAAGTAAAGTGTTACCATACTTTCTCTATACACTAGAAAATTATGATCTAAATCTTACAACAGCAGTGGCAAAGCAACTGGGAAAGCTACCCTTGGTGTTTAGCAAGATGCACTAACAGTGAAGTTTTCAGTCCTGGTTCTGGAGACTCACACTGAGTTTTTGTTTTAATTCAGCTCTTAATAAATTAGCCCTGACTGAGCTGCTGCTTTAATGGATGCTGGGATTGAAACTGCATGAAATTGAGAGCTGGTTGGACACATTTCAATGGCGACTCAATCATGTTGAGCTGTTGAGTAATCAATTCTGGGCCTGATTGGATTCAGTGTTAATTCAGTGTTTGTATCTCAATTCAGCAGGTGAGGGGAAACACTTAGGCTAAGTCTCATTCTCACGTGATTTCAATACTGAAGTGAAATAAACACAGCAGGATACCATTCTATGGAATTAAATGTTTTACAGTCACCTTCTACAGTTGTAGTGCATTTTAGGTGGACTTTAATGTTTAACCATTGATTCAGAGTACCACGGGCAACCAGAAGTGAGTAAAGTATAAACTAGTATTTTGTAGACAAGAGATAAGCATAGTTTATCAAAACATCACCGCTGAGAGAAAAACTGAATATACATTCTGGGCTCACTTTTGGTCAAAGTAGTACCTCTTGATGATGAACTTGATAACTCGACTGTATCAAAGTGCTGTTTGCCTTAGCTGGGGATTTTGTGGAGCTGAGTGTAGTCTATTCCCACAGCAGCTACATTGCAAGCCATGCGGCCTCGTTTCATCTATAAATAGCAAGTTCGTTTTCTAGAAGATGCTCAGGGCTTGTATCTGTCGCCGGAGACTTCAGCTCTGTTGTGGTTGTTATTTTTGCAGTGCTACTCCCACAAATCCATTGTGGAATGGGTTTATGAGAAAACGAAGGTGTAGACTGCTCTTTGATCCAAGTCACGAGTGAACAAAGGTTTTGTTTTGGCGGGGGAACCAGTTTTGTGGGACATAGCAAAATGATTCAGAGATGCTGAGGATTCAGCTGCAGAGGCAAGCAGCAATCAAGAGCTACTAGATATTCAAATCATTAACCGTTACTATTACTGCAATGTCACACTTACGGTGAACGTAGATGAATGGCATGTATTTCTGCAAAGAGCCAGATCTGCCATAAGTAACTGCAAACAAAATTAAATTAACCCATTCTGTTAATAATGCAATTAAAACAAACAGAATCCTCACTCTAATAGCATACATTTTATAGTCCTTCAGTGATCTGAGTGCAATTTTGTGAATGGCAAAAATAATAATGAAGAGAAATGCATTTGCTCATCACGCCCAGTCTTATTGCGCCACGAGCCCGATAAGGACGCGGGTGAAGGAGTGTAATAAATCAGCAGAGGAAAAAAATCTGATCTTTCAATATTATAATGATTAAGGAGTATTAAAAAGGAATACATTAGGAGCTTCTGAGCTGACTGAAAGCCTTGAGAATGAGGAGGCTGGTGCCGGTGTGTATCTGGAATATATATCTGGGGGATACAAAATGAATTTCAGGATCAGGCCTGAATTTCCAGTTTCCCCCTACCCTTCACGAACTGGGGGCCAGGCCCAGGCCAGGGTGAAATTACCCATCTCCTTGGGGCTTTTTCATAATTCTCCCCCTGAACACAATTATCTTCTTTGGCTCTCGCGTTCCTGCTCCTTGTGGTCCCTGAGATGGAAACTGGGCCGCCTCGATGGGCAAACGGGGCCAGTATCTTTGCGCAGTCGGGGCCAGAAGAAGATGAAGTGAGAGCTTGACGGGATCTGAGCTGCCTGCATTGAAAAAGAATGAAGGGGTACGCCTGAGACACCCTTGTGATGGCGCGCCGCTCCCAACGGACGGCTCATCCCAGGGAAGACAAGGCGAAGCTCCCGCCCCCTCAGCCTCGGAAATTAGCCCTGCTCCTTTGTGGTTTTCATTACAGAGGCACGGAGAGGGACACTAGCGATAGCAGCAATGTGTTTCCTTTGTCGAGATTACTACAGCCTGCCTGCCCTTCCATCTCCAGTGCTACAAGGGAAGTGATGTATTAATACATCTGGAAAAAAAATGTCATTTCCATAAATCCTGGGAGCTTGGGAGCACAACTCTGTTAAATTTTACAGCATCTTGTTGCTCAGTCCTGCAGGGTGCCTGTCTGACAAAACAAAAAGCCCTCATTGTAATATTCCAACTGTAAGCCAATAAAAATGCACCGTTTCCTGCAGAAATCAAGCTTCTATGCCTCTGTGCCGTGACTGTTCTAACTGCAGAGTGACCGCCCGGATTAATGGTCACTAGATAAGGGTATTTCAGAAGAGGGATTAGCTTTGTACGTTTCGCCATCTCGAAAATGGCCACCTCCAAAAAAAGCCGTATGGATTTATCGCTTTACAGGTGGCTATCAATTAGAGCTTCATCCATCGATCATTGAAGATGGATCCTCATCATCAACAGGGGTTTTTGGGATTTGTGGTCAACTACAACTTTATGTTGGTGCACAACGTGATATGCCTTCAAACGTAATATGAGTAGATATTAAACGGCTTGCTTTATACATGATGCTTGCTGCTGTCATCTGTTTATCTCACTCTTTCTGATGTCTAGTGTTTCACAGGTTGTGATTTATTGGTGATAGTTACACCTACTTCCAAAAATTGGCAGAATGGCAAATGCTTGGTCAGTTGCTTCTTTTAATTAAGTGTCATTGGCTAATTGATTCTGGCACAACAAAACACATTCTGGTATCAACATGCTGATTGGCTGTGTACTTCCTCAAGCTCACCCGGTCACCCCCGCACCACCTAGCCAGCCTTTCAGGGTGGGTCACCACTGGATAGCCCCTCAAGATGCAATATTGTCATGTTTGACAGTTTTAGACCCTGGAAAGTGATAAAAGTGAAATAGCAGTCATTTCACATTTTGGATCAATGATGCAAGGAATTTCAGAAGATAATATTTAATTGGCATCAGTTTAATTAGCAAGAGTGTTAATTTTAGAATGGTTGCAAGGGCAACAAGATGTTGTGTGATAGATGCTAACATGCTAACTGGTGGACAGGAGCTCAGTGGAGCTTGCTAGTAATTAATAAAAAAAAATGTATAGCTTTTTAACTAGAATATACTACTAGTGATGGTAGAAACAAAGCTTCAGAGTCCAAAGTCATGAGCCATCAGCCAATGCCCGGCTCACCTCATTATCAATTGGTTAATGTATTGGTTCTTCTTCAAGACACAGAAAAACACAAGAACTGAGTAGCAGCGTGTTTGAAGCCCAATGTGGACATTTTCAAGTATAATAAAAGGCAATTAAACGGATCAGTTGGTTCCTTAGCTTTTACCACAGACATGGCCAGAGTCGTTTAGAGAAGAGGGAACATATCCCTGCTGATTCATTCAAGCAAAGCAGGTTTGGATATGATGTAGATGGCATACAGAGCTGCCTTAGTCAGGGAGTCACACCGGTGAGGCAAACTAAACACTGAAATATAACTTCAAATTTCAGGAGAATGATGTGCCAAACAAGTGTAGTAAAATGAATTTTCTATGTTACTCATAAATGTATTTAACAGACCTTCACTTGACCTATGAAGAACCTAGTTGTTTTTCATTCCTGGTGCAGTATTTATACGTGAAACATGATCCCTTTTTCTGACCTTGGTTCAGTTTGAGGCATTCCGTAGCATCAGCTGTTGTCATGTTGTACAATTTCAGGAGAAAATGTGCTGGGACATCAAACGTGAACAGGACATGCTGCTTGTTTTACCTGCCCCCCTCCCCCTTCCAGCAGACCTCTGAACCTCACTACTTTGATAAGAAGGACAGTGTTTGGCTCAAGCTCCACCACAGTGGAAGAGATACCACGGTCAACAGAGAAATAGGAGAAGTGGCCATTGTGAATAATCTTTGCCATCAGCTACAGTATGTGCCCATCAAACATATCTGTATACGTGACCAGATGAGGGCGCCGTCTTCCCCTTAAAGAAGTCAGATGATTTTGGAGGGCTTTAAGAGAGGGGTGCAGAAATAGTATCAACAGCAAACAGCTATCATACATAGGTATTGATTCATTATCTAAAGCTTCTTCGAAGAATGATTCCTCTAATGAATAACATCTAATGAATAACCATTATAGCATTTTCAGTGAGATTTGGGCGGTTTTTAATGCATATTATTCATTAATGAGCATGGACAAAACATCAATGGACAAAACATCAATTTAAAATGAGTTTCCCTTAAAAATCTCTTCCTACAAATGCACATTTTCCCCAGTCTTTAATTTCCTTATGTGGCTGTCCTATTCTTTTAAATGTGCTAATTTAAGTCCATTTTGTCTGTTCATTGATCCATCCATCACTCCATCCATCCATCCATCCATTCATCTATCCATTCATCCATCCTGTCCAGTCTATCCCAGGCAGCACAGGGCAGGGGTACCCCCTGTGTGGGATGACGTCCGTTTGAAGAAGGACTGTTTTCCCTTTTTTAATCATGTGCGAGGGCACTTTCACATAAACAGAGCTGTTTGGCAACTATATATTTCTGAGGTCATTAATGTACTGCCAGATATAGCAAGCATCCATTACCGGTGTGCTGTGTCAATGTTGTTAAGGCTCCTTCGTAAGTCAGATGCCTTCTTCTTGTAAACCTGGGCAAGCCTGAAAATTATAACCTCTGCTGGCATCCTGAGCTATTTTGGTTTGCCGCCAGGCACTGGGAGAAGCAAATGCACCATCTGATATGCACAAATCAGAATTTGTCACACAATTAATTACATTTTTAGGTCAGTAAATAACTAGAAGGTATACGGATCTCAGAAGCCTGGGCTTGTTTTGAATTCAATTCAGATTAAGGATCACCTAAAAGCAGCGAAGGCACCCAGGATCAGATGCATCCCTACGCAGAGACACACTCAAGACAGTCTGTCAGCACAGTGACTCCCCCTGGTGGCCTCAGCTCTCACTCCCTGGGCTGCCTATTAAAGGATATCCATCCCGTTTATACTCACGATCCAGAATGTCCTGGCCCCCAACCCCATCCTAATTTTTGGAATAAATTTTAAGTCATTATGACCCACATTTGGTTGGTAAAATCAGATTTATTATTTATTGATGAGTATATTACTGAGTAAATATCTTTTTATTGTCTAAATGTGTGTTATGCTACTGTGAATCTGCAGTCACTCAACCACTCTATCTATCTATCTGTCTGTCTGTCTGTGTGTCTGTCAGTCAGTCATCTGTTAGCAAAAGACCATGCTATTTGTAACATCACTATTACTACCTTGTGATTCTTCTTTGGCAAATTTTAACTATCACTTTAACTATCACGCTCTCGCACTGAGCCTGATACCAAAGTAACACTTTTCAGAGTTCATCTGCCCCAGTGAACAAAATAACAGTAGGATACCATTAGGAAGGGGGTTGCGATGCAGGGAAACAGTCAGCTCCAGCCTGTTATAGGAAAGGGTGACTTGCACCCCAACCCTTGCCTCTGTCGAGGGTTGACCGTGCCACCCTGTCCCCCTGTTACAAAAGGTTCGGTCTGCTTTGGGGAGCCACAGGCTCAGGGGGGTCAGAGACTCATCTTGGCTACTCTCCCCGTCACAGGGGCACGATCCCATTGAGCAGACTAGGCGGCTCACAAATCCCAGCTGTACTGAGCGGTGGACACACATTAAATAAAGCCATTAAATATCAAATCAGCCACAATCGCAGTGCGCCTGTGAACTCTTACACAGAGTGAATGGTGGAAGGGAAACGTTAATAAAGCTCTCAAAATACAAAACTAGCGGCTGAATATATATGTGAGACAGTAGATTTAAAGGCACTACAAAATAAACATAATATTCACCATGCATAAATACACAAAGACACACACTGACACACACACAGAGTCACAGATCTCCACGAGAGACCCGAACATCTGAGATACTTTTACTTGAACGAGAATCTCTTATGTCCAGTTGGCACTGTGATGCTTGACTCTGAAAGTCTTCTGTTGAAAGGCCTCCTACACATGTTATGACCATCTGGGGTGGTAATGTCATGTGTGAGTCCATGTGCAAAATCTGTGTTCTGATGTCAAATCCTTGTTTAGCGCCCACGACATGTCCAGGACTAAATTTCATGCTGAACCCCTCCCCGTCCTGTGAAGAATATTAGTGTCGAATTCCATTGCACTCATCTGTTTTTGGATTTTACTCCGGTGGAGTGCTGAGTGCCTTAGTTGGTTGCTCCTCTGATCAGAAGAGAACTGGTTCAAAACCTCTGCTCAGCCATTCCCGCAAGGCTCTTAACTCACGAGAAATACTCCATGGGTGCTTAATGGATAGCTGAACTTGTGCTTTCACTATCACTTCTGTATGTGTGTGTCAAAAAAGAGAGCAAGATGGGATATGCACAAACTGACACATTCCGATGTACCTGAACAAATGACAGATATAGCCTCATTACATTATTTATAATTCCATTTCACCGTAAGAATCTTTCATATTCATAGGTGTGAAAATGCTTGTCACAGCTGCCAGGAAGATGAAGGGTTGGGACTCAGTCAAGAAGGGGACCTAAAATGATTCATTAGCAGGAACCAGGTCACTGACAAAATTAAAACTAATTGGCAATTTCTTATACCATTTGATACTAAGGAGGTAGATTATTTAAGGACTGGCATCTGTTGTTGTTCATCTGTGGACTCCGTCCCATGGATGGAACTCTTAAATTAATCAATGTGTTGCTGTTCTGAAAGCTGGTGTCGCGGAGACAGTGTGACAAATATCTGTTAGGTGACAGTTTCCTTAGGAAAAGCCGCTTTTCTTTTGTCATGCATCAGGAGCAGGACCCACAGGAGGTTGCAGCTCAGGACAGAGTAACTGGGCCAAGAACAGTAAATACTGCTTTATTGAGACCTCTAAGGTGTGCTTTGCTGGCACAAAGGAAAAACACCGTATGAGACTTCATAAAGTCTGCTGGATGTTTCTAAATATAGTCTCCTAGCATGGTGTTAGCGCAGCTATGTTAATAGTAAAACATCTGAACTCATGTCAAAACCAGAAGAGACTTTTTGGGAATATACCTTTGGTATTCACTTCCATAAGGAAGATCCAGCCACAAAAACAAATCTGCAGATCCACTTCCCTAGGGCTTTAATGGGTCAAAGTCCATGAGAAGAAAGTATTGCAAAACATATTGAAGCAAAGGAAAGGAAACTAATTCTTAGAACATAGGTGTGTGGAGATTAAGTCAAGGGTGGTGATGCTATGATTATACAATTCCTTGGTAAGACCCACACCTATTGTGTTCAGGTTTGGACACCATACCTTAGGAAGGACATTACTGCCTTGGAAAGCGTTCAACGTAGGGCTACAAGAATGATTGCTGGTCTTAGCAGAATGTCTTATGATGAGAGGTTAACTGAGCTGAATCTGTTCAGCCTCAAGCAAAGGTGACTAAGGGGGGACATGATCCAGGTATATAAGATTCTAACAGGTTTGGATGCTGTTCAACCAAATAGTTACTTCAATATTGATATTCAAATACAGGAACTAATGGCCATAGGTGGAAATTAGTGGGAGAGAATTTTAAACTGGTTTTAAAAAAACACTTCTTTACACAGCATATAGTTAGAAAATGGAATAATCTTCCTGTTAGTGCAATGCAAGCTAAAACCCTGGGTTCCTTTAAATCAGAGCTAAATAAGATTTTAACAACTCTGAGCTATTAGTTGAATTCTCCCTAAGTGAGCTTGATGGGCCGAATGGCCTCCTCTCGTTTGTAAACTTCTTATGTTCTGCTTTTGTTCACAGTATTTACTTAAGCATTGGCTAAATCTAATTTGTATTTAGAAATATTTTGATTCATGATTTTATTTATGACACATTGCCCTCAACTCTGACCTGTGAAGGTGTCCTGTCTCCCTTTCAGTGAGTAGAAAGTTTCCCGTCTCCAAACTCCCAGTGTCTGATTTTCCCAGAAGTATATTTTTCTGATACCATCTATGTTCCCCTGGAGAAACATCTGATGATGCAGGACCTGGAACATCAAGATATAACTAGTCCCACATTTCTTAATTTGGATGAATTGACCACCTGGAATTTTTCCAGAATCCTTTGCCAGAATCTACTGTAGGCCAGCAGTGGAACGGATCCTCTTTAGATGTCCTGCTTGATTGATTCCCCTGACTTGCCACGGTAAATACACCCTCTCTTACCTCACCCGCGAGTGGCATAAATCTCGTCATGATATATAACCTTCCCGGATTTCTGTGGAAGTTTGATATGGATGCATAAATGTGTGAAGGCTATTAAATGCCTGTATAATTTGTTTTCACGAACACGCTCAAGGGATGGGGCCTCGCATGCATTTTGTTTGCAATTTGGGAAATTTCGGATGACATCGCGATAAGCTTAATGGTCCACCCAGGGCCCTGATTTATTTGTGTACTTGAATTCATAAAGCTCACGATTCTTCAATGCCAACGTGTCTATGAAAGACAGGAACAAAACCTTGTAATTTATTTCCGACACACTGCGATGTTCTCCAGCATACTGGGAGGGGAGAGTGAGGGTATTATCTGAGTTCACAGGCAAGGCAATAAAATGCCAGCTCAGACCTGGTGGTATAATTAGCTTTGAAATTCCCAGAAATTTTCCAGTGATTCCAAATTCGACATCATCCCATTGGCATAGTGCAGCATAACAAATGAAGAGGACTATTACAATTTAGTCCCATTGATTGTCGGACCATAATTAACAGAATTTGACTTGATGTTACTTAAACTATTTTATCCCTAGCCCTCTCCAACAATCTGTCTGAAAGTGCACAAGGCACTCTGATAAAGAAAAAAAAATCATGGTTAGAGGTGCATCTAATCAGAATGACTCTTTCAGAGTAACCCCACATGATCCACATCTCATGTGTCCGCATGATGAATGCCTGTTGTCATGTGACAAAGTCCTGAAGTATTTCTTGTTACAGACAGTCCTGCAGCCACATGATGGATTCTGAGGCAAAAATTAATGAAAAATTATTCACAATCCTTGTACTCATTAATCAAAGAAGGTGACATTTGAATAATGTTTATAGATACAGTATTCAAACAGTGTTTTTTAATACATGGTGAGTGCTGGTTATTCCGACCAATTTGAAAACTTGTAATTTAAATTCAAGAGTTTATTTTTGACGTTAGAGATGTGAATAGCGAAAAATAACCAATCATATTGTGGAGCAGGTAGGTCTAATTAGCTAGTGGAGGTGGGACAAAGACAACCGGATTGATTGGTTCGGCCTCCTTTAGTTGCTTGGACCAACCTCTGCAATCTGGCTGGTTATCTCTCAGAACCAATCATTTTCCATCTTCCTTCAGGACATTTTTTTTGTAAATAAAAATCCCATAAGCTTAAAGCGGCCATAAAAATCTCTCCCGGGTCTCAGAACTGTTTTAGCGCCTGTGTTCCATTATGGAAGCGACTTAGCTAACAGTCTAAGAGATTTTGATCATTTGGGAAGACTAACTTGGGAAAGTGTTACATCTAAAAGCTTAAGCTGAAAGTGGTGCCCCCAGAATCCCCCCCATATTCAATCACCTCCTTCCCACTGGGATAAGACAATTTGCTGTAGGGCTGAAGGCAGAACTAGGGCACCCCCCATTGCAGGACATCATGTATCATGCCTATATCCACCCACTGTCTCATTATCTCACAGGGAATGAGGCTCAGTGACTCTGACAGCCGTCTCTCATCAATGGTAGCCCAGTATCTCCACTAACTGAACCCGTTTCCTCTCTGAGGGATGTTGTGGTAGATCTCAGTTAAAACGTTGAAATGCTTGGTTTCCCTGCTTTTCCACAGTGGCCAGACTGCAGCACACCAGCTCAGCAAATCCACTTAAATGCACAATTCACTGCGGCTGAGTCCAAAAAGTGCCCATCTGCCACCTTTCCATACTAACATTTTCATCAAGAGCGCTTTATAGTTTTACCCATTACGGGCTTCATTTCAGGAGAAAATCGCAGTTTTTTGTGATGGGAAAGACACTGTGCACATGTGATGTGTGTGTGTCTCTTTGTGTGTGTGTGTGCGCGTTGTGCTGAAGGGTAATGTCTCTGACTGCGACACAAGCTGGGAGTTTATCCATATTTGCAATTTTGCCAGAGGCATTTCTTTTTTTTAGTGACTCCCAAACCCCCCCCCCCAAAGTGCAGAAAACCCCTGTGCAAACACATATCAGGTCTCACTTGTCACATAACAGCACAAATAAAAACGTATTAGAAGTCGGGTACTTCGATCTGCAGCCTGACTCACGCCTCTGATGAATATTTCAGCCAGTTCCTACCAGATGGTAGAGCCTGACACCCGCTTCACCACGGCCCCCACCGTATCCGGGAGGCCGCAGAGTCCCACACACCTATTCCCACTCCCCGTTGGGCCCTAGGGCCTCGGTGCTGTCTCCTGCACCCCCAGAGGAAGCGGGCAAAGGTGAGAAAAGAAATAAGAACAGCAGATGTGCACCTGGGGGGTGTGACACGACAGCAGCGGTGACGGCCAACCCGTCCCTCAGCACGCAGGACCCTGAAGGCAGAAGTCACACACAGAGTTACCCTAAATAGCTGCCCCCATCTCTGCTCACCAAAAAGCCTGGGGTAGCATTGGCTCCTTGCCACCAGTTAAGACTAAAACACTATCCTTCTACTAGGAGGAAGCTCAGAATTTTTAAGAAGTTCCATCATTAGCATCGGTCGGCTTGTTCCCATTTCACTGCTCTGTTCTAATGATTTCCTGGACCTCTAATTGCGCCGTTATCAAAATGGTAATATTTGGGCAGCTACAGCATCTGTGGCGCTAACAGATACGCAGGGAGACGGCTCTTAATGAGGTGAGGTCAGGGACTGGCGCACGTGAGTGTCCGCGGTATGCATGATGGCGGTGCCGTGCTTCAGGAGCCCCCCCCCCGCCCCACTCTCTCCGGCGAGGTGGCAGCCGTGTCTCCCATCAGCCTGTGATGAATAATACACCATCGCGGTGGCTTTCAGAACAGACAGTAAATTATTTCCCATTATGCACCTGCTCTTGAATAGGCTAAGACAAGCGCTTATGAAATTAAAACTGGCCTAAAGGATCCACGCAGGTCCTCTGGTGGCTGCAGGCTTTCCATCAAACTGGAGGGAGG
>JAODUD010000002.1:20794087-20804842 GCA_026784285.1 Stomatorhinus walkeri
TCTTGTGGACAATATTAATAAACCAGCGTTACCTACAGCATTGCCGCGTCAGCGTCCATCATCTTTCATCCATAACAGTTCTCCCTGTGTTGTCGTAGGGTTTCCTCTGGGAATTCCGGTTTCCCCCCACAGTCCAAAGACGCGCTGAGGTTAATTGGAGTTACTAAATTGCCTGTGTGTGTGAATGGTGTGTGAATGTGCCCTGTGATGGACTGGCCCCCCGTCTAGGGTTGTTCCCTGCCTCTTGCCCATTGCTTCTGGGATAGGCTCTGGACCCCCCCGTGACCCAGTAGGATAAGTGGGTATAGAAAATGGATGGATGGATGGATGAAGAAGTCAGGAAGACATTCAGTCGAGGGGGGAATCCAGACTGAACCCAAGAATTTTCTCAGTAGAAAAAATGGGAAGCAACTATATTTATTGTAGGAGATCCAAAAATAAAGTTAACAATACAAATGGACCACACACCCCAAATTTAGCTAAAAATGTGAAGGATCAGCATGCTGATGTAATACAAAGGGACCACACACCCCGAATTTAGCTAATGATGTGAAGGATCAGCATGGCGATGCAATACATGACCAATGGTGAGGGTAGGAACATAGATCGACTGGTAAATCGAGAGTTTTGCTTTTTGGCTCAGCTCCTCCTTCAACATGACAGACTGATATATAAACTCCTCCACTTGGGGAAGTATCTCCTCTCCAACTCGGAGAGAGCACTCCACTCTTTTCTGGCTGAGGACCATGGTCTCGGATTTGGAGGTGCTAATTTTCATTCCAGCTGCTTCACACTTCAGTGAGAGCTGAAGGTCATGTTCTGATGAGGCCAACAGAACCACATCATCTGCAAAAAGCAGAGACCTAATCCTGAGGTCACCAAACCAGACACCCTCAACGCCCTGGCTGCGCCTAGAAATTCTGTCCATAAAAACTATGAACAGAATCGGTGACAAAGGGCAGTCCTGACGGAGTCCAACCCTTTCTTATTGCTGCCCATGCGGACTGGTCGTACAGGGACTGAACAGCCCTTATAAGGAAGCACGGCACCCCATACTCCCGTAGCACTCCCCACAGGACTCCCCAAGGGACACGGTTGAATGCCTTCCAAAAAGCACATGTAGACTGGTTAGGCAAACCCCCACACACCCTCCAGGACCCTGCACCACCCCGGTCTGCCAATCCAGAGGCACCGCCCCCCATGTCCACGCGATGCCGTGGATGCTTGTCAACCAAGACAGCCCCGCAACATCCAGAGCCTTGAGGAACTCCGGGCGGATCTCATCCACCCCCGGGGCCCGGCCACCGAGGAGCTTTTTAACCACCTCAGTGACCTCCACCCCAGAGAGAGGTGAGTCCACCCCCAAGTCCCCAGACTCTGCTTCCTCATTAGAAGGCATGTCGGTGGGATATAATTTTTAATAGTGATTATTTACTGCTCATGTCTTCGAATGTGATTACAGCACAATTACAAATAATGGCTTCTTCTGGACTTTATCACATTTTTACTGACAAAGCAATGCAATGTTTTTCTTTCTTTTAAGATATGATGAGTTTATAAAGGTTGTGAAGTTTTTACTGCAAACAGAATTGCAGCTGGATTCATTTTATTGATCTAATTTATATATTGTGTTGAGTTTCAAGACTTTGCTTGGTATTGTGACAACACTAACTGGAACAATTGCTTAGGTTGTGGTGAAATCACTCTGCACACTGGGATTTGAACCAACAATCTCCTAATAATAAGCATATCACTCTAACCTGCTGAACTACACTCTGGTGGCACCACTTCAATCAGAAACCCTCCACTCAGCTTCTCCAAAAACTCATTTTGAAAGGTTTTCAAGGTTGGAGGAGGGGCAGCTTCACTGGCGACCTCCCAACACCGGAAGGCTGGATCATGGTTAGATATCTTCAGGGGTGGGGGTCACAGGGGCACTTGGGAGGCAGGAAGGACAGGGGACCCTGATGTGGGAGACCGAATACTTTATTGGGGAGTCCAGGCAAACAGAAAACAAGTCACAAGGCAAGAAGTGTAGTTGTAGTAGGAGGTCCTGGGAGTCCGGAAGCTGAGAAAGTAAGTCCTATGAAGATCCAAGAGAGGGAAACAGATACACCAGGAAGAACATAGAGGCAGGAGCAGGCAGGTGGGAGACAAGGTTGTACGAGTGCTTTGTGAAGTGCAACGGGGCAACAATACATAATGCTGAATGTGTGGGCCGGAAGGTTTTTATTGAGCAGCATGGGTGGGGAGCTGATTTCTTCTCAGTTCACAGGCCACGTCCCTTGGGGCATGACACCCCCATGCTTTTATTATTATATGCTGAAACCTGTCCAACTGATGTCAAAGTCCTCCTCACCCTGTCTTTACAGACACATGATCAATTAACACATTAAATGTACTTCCAGAGGTCGAACTTCAGTTTAAGACAAAAAATCATCACCGCCATCTACCCCATCAGTTCAAAGTGAGGCCCAGACTGAGGTTGGGAAGCCAGAACACCTGTAGCTACCCCAAACGTGGTCCCAGTTTGCGTCTCTTAAGCGGACAAACAGGAAATCCATGTCACACTGTGAGCTGCCTCCACATTTGCCCAGTCTGCTGTGTGTAATGTACCAGTCTAAACTTTACTTGACTTGATCAGAAATGATTGTTCTTGGGTTTTGCATAGAGTGTGCTGATGGGAACATTATTTCCATATGCGTGGTTAAATGATTGCCTGAAGCTCTCTAGAAAACCGCCTTTTCTGACTGAGTTCAACTCTCCAGAATCACGGTAGGAGTGCGTGAGGGGAATTCTGGGACATTCTGAGTCACACAGTGGTGTTCCCACATAAAATCTGCGGGACACCAAAGGCTAATTCCCTATTTCATGGCTTGTCAAAGTGGCCAGACTGGGACCAATTTAATGATTGCCTATGTCAGAGGGAAGAGTAATTATTCCCTTTTTACAAATGAAAAAGACATTGCAGAGGAACTTTACAAAAATGCCAGTGTCTATTTGATGTGATTGTACTAGGGAAATTTCACGTGTCTATCCATCCATCCATCCATCCATGCATCCTCGGTAACTGCTTATCCAGTATCACAAAAAACAGCAATACTATTGATGTTTCCTTGGCATGGTTTGTGAAATTCATTTGAAGCTCTCTGTCCGCTTACAGCTAAAAACCTCCACCACACATATTGGGCCAATTTCCAAGGCCTAGTGCAGTGAATGCTGGGAGGAGACTTACAACAATAAACCTAAAAGGTCTGGCTTCTGAGCCAGCTCTGCCTTTACGACTTTCACACGCATGCTTTCTGAGCTGTTCGAGGCTTGTCAGAAGTCAATACACTTGGATGGCGAAGACCATTAGCATACTGCTAACGCGCTCGTTGTTGCCCCCTACCCTCTCTGGGACAACTTGTCAATCTAGGGAACCACTGGTGCAATCTTTGGCCACTTTATGATATACATTAGCGCAAATTAACACATTGGGTTAAACCCACACTGGGTATGTGCAGAACACCCAGCACTGTGGAATTGCAGCTCCTCATAGCACACCGTTCATACTATACATCTTTAAAGAGTCTTTAAGTTGTTTTTGTTTACACATTCCATGACTGATCAGCGACAGGGGGTCACACACCACACCACACACGTGGAGGAATCATTGATGAGTCTGTCTGATCTGCAAACTAATTTTTTTCACAAAATCACAACCCATGGCAAATTAACCCTTGTATACATAAGACTCTCAGGAAACGGTATCACATGCCTTAGGTATTTTGTAACTTGGCATATAAAATAGATGATGTGTATAAGCAGAAAATAGGGGTGAATATCGTGTAGTGTACACTTTGCATAAGCCTCAGTTGCTCCAGAGGCTGGATGATGATATTGTTTTTGTATTGAAAAATATAGAATGATTTGGATTAAAGCAAATGTTAAAATGTTCTATTTAAGATCACTTACGTACACTTGCCTGATGCCCACTCCCAGATGAGCAATACGCTTTCCACTCCTCACATGTTCTGCTGTTTCGCTAATTTACTTAATGACATGTTTTTAGCGTGTGGCAATAGCGGATAAAGAGAGACGCTCATCTATCTGTCATCTCCTGGCAAAGTAGAAGCAGATTGAAGCAAATGGATGTAGACTCAGCCCTGGAAGGTGGGGAAACACAAATCCTAACCCTAAGGCCACACAGGGGTCCCAGTGCCCCACGTTAGCTACCCGATATACCCGCTAAAGGAATCATACAGTCAGTGTCAGTGGTTTAGGTGATGGGTTTTGGGCTTCTCTAATTATTAAAATCATAGAAAGTAAACATACACTACTCCCCAAGTAATAAAGCATTTTGAGATAAGGGATATGTCCTTGCCAGGGATTTAGTCCCTGTTTTTAGAAACGCACAAGCAGCAGAAACGGAAGACAGAAGTAGCAGATCTGAATGTGTGCTTTTTTCATCCTGCAGCGCCTGAGAGAGAGAGAGCAAGAGAGAGACTGTAGCGGATTCTCCTCTGCATAGGGGGACATAAACTGCTGGGGTTGCACTTTGCTAATAATGACATAATAAGGTGAGGTGGCAGGGGCAGACAGCCCTGGAGCGGTAAGCGATCTCCCCGACCCGCCCGGTAAAAGCGGGCTCCCGGGCCAATAGTGACTCACACGTCGCCGTACTGCACAGAATTACGGACTGAGTGGCTGCAATTGGGACTCATTACTGGCTGGTGGATGCGACCGTCCAGCTCATCCTACCTACCGGAATGCCACAGAGATTTGGTCCACTGATTGACTGCTTTCTGTTCCAAATCTGCGGTCCATCTCACGTTGCAGACTCATTGCCATGAATTTTAAACAGACATTTATTTATTATCATGAATAAAATATACAATCACATGCTTTTTATTGACAACCATCGCTGGACATCTAGCCTAATAAATCACATATGCCTTTGTAGGTATAGGGCAGGACAGAGCCCCCGGACAGGACAGGGCAGAACAAATGGCACAATAAGGGGTATGGAACAGGACAACAGAAGAGACCAACAAACAAACCGCACAGATGAATCAGATCAAACACTGCACATGACCAGGCACAAGAGACAAACACCAGATATCAAACAGGGACCACGTAGCAGAACAGACAGACAGAATATGCCAGACCACAACAGGGTGGATAAATGGGGAACAACAGAGATTATGGAAATACTGGAGGGAGTAATAGGGGACATAGGCCAGGGTAAGACAGAGGCAAGACAGGGTAGTGGGATAGGCACTAAGGTAGGAACAGAGGAAATGGGGAATGTTCTGGAAGTCTTCCAGACCCTTGGGAGCTGGGCAGTGACCTTGGCAAATGAATCCTCCTGGAGACGTAAGGCCCATCCAGACCACAGGGTCCTGAGGGCTAAGAAGGGGCAACGGGACCAGAGGGCACTGAGGGGACAGCAGGGCAGGATCAAATAGGCACTGTGGTTCCTCTCCTCATGGCTACAGCAGGAGAGGTGTCAGGGCTTACATCATTGGGCAGGCGAGAGACTGGGCAGCAGGCATAGGTAGTATGTCGCTGTCTCCCCTCCTGGAGATGGAGTTTTGGCTAGCCCCTCCCTCTTCTAGGCCCCAGCTAATACCACTGACTGCACCAGGACTTAGGGCTGGGTCAGCATGGACTTTGGGCAGGGGACCACAAAAAGGGTTCCTCTCTAAGTCCTACAGCAGGGCATCTTCCAGGGAGTCAGGTGTCAGGCTGCCGGCGACTGGGAAGTTGGGCACCGAACTGGTAGTGACTAGGGAGTCGTGGGCAGGAATAGCAGTGGCCTGCAGGGGATGAGGAAATCACTGGTGGGGAGCTGCGAGGCTGCAAGGAGGCCATCAAGGTGAAGACAGGAAGTGAGGCAGACACCGAGGAGATGGCAGGAGGCGAGGTGATCACGGACGGGATGGCAGGAGGCGAAGTGGCCCTCAATTAGCTGCTGTATCTCCCCCATACAGTGCCAGACCTTCTCCATCTCCTGCGTACCTGCATCTAGGATGAGTTGAGCTAGTATCTCTCCTGCTGTAAGAAGAGTGCCCTGGCCCCGGGCACCTTCCACACAGCGGGATCTTGCCTCCACTCCAGGTGGGTGTCCAAGAGGGAGAAGAAGTCCTTGGCTGGCAAGTGGGGTGGCTCCAGCGGGTCCCATGGCTCTGGTGACCTCGCTGGTCTCTGGATCCAGGGAACACAGGGGATCTGGTCTGCCGGATGCAGGGCAGCCCGAAAGCCATGGGGTTTGTTTGGGAGTCCGGTCATTCTGTCACAACTTGTGGGATGGAGGACTTGAGGGCAGGCATTTTGGTGAATCAAAAGGAGTTTTATTGAGTCAAAATCTAAATAATCAGAGACTGGACATTAACTGGACCTTGAAAGGTCAAAACGAGGAAGGACACGGGCTGACAGAAGGAGCGACGTTAAAGACCAGACTGGGGATATCGAGACTAACAGGTACTTAAATACAAGTACTAATGAGGGGTAACAAGCAACAAGCGCGACTTATGAGGGCCACGTTAGGGAGGAGACAGGAGGGTCAGGCGAACATGACGTACAGGATGTGACAGTAGGTATATCACTATCAGCTGAAGTGTTATTTTATAAATAAAATAAATGTAACCACAGTAATGGTATAAAGCAAGTGTTTAGCAAAAGATTAATTTGAAACATCTTGGTTATCAAATCAGGACTTTGTCAGGGACACCATATAGAATGATTAAGTCACTGGAAACTCGCCCAGTATATTAAAAAACCAATGATTTAAAAGATTTTAATGAAATGTAACGGATAACATTTCTGGCTGGCTTTTCATTCGATGCACATTCCACTCTAAACATTAATATAGCTATGCTTTGTACACACTGAATAAGCAATAAAACTGATGATGGATCCAGCATCAAATGGAGAATGGTTTTATGTTTTTGTTATAAAAGCTATTTATTTGAGTAATAAAAATAGTTTATAACAATCCAAACACTTTTCCATGTGTGACCCGCAACAGGGGATGAAGACCAAGACTGCCAGGAAAGGTATTAGAGAAATAATTTTCAAATTGAGCACTGGGAGGAAAAGTAAGATTTTAATGGGAAATAAAGTGAAACATTCTGGACCACAGACTTGGAAGTGATTTTCAAGACACCAATCTGACACTAGGAACCATCAGGGATTTTTTTCAAGTAATGGAGTAGAAGATGTTTCGCAAATGGAGGCTGTAGCTCGGTAAGTTTTTCTGAATCTCATTATGCACCAAATAGTTATGCAGCTAGAACAACATCAGCCAGCAGTAAGCATACAAGCATTTCTGGCCTGAAAAGCAGCAGAGCTGAAAAACAAATAATGTTGTTTGAAAATCACCAGATGCACGAGCACGACAGCTTTTAAATGGATGGTAACAGTGGCACAGATCCGGACCGGATGGACCCATCCCCGCTTTTCACCCTGACAAAGCGAAATGCCCCCCTCTACCCCAACTCCACAATGTGTGACAGCGTGGTGTGCACCTGTAGTTTAGCTGTGGGGAAAAGATGACAGTAAACGAATGAGTGGAGGAAAAAATGGTAAGACGAAGGAGGGAAAGAAAATCTGTCGAGACCGGGAACTCCACACAGCTACTGCGGCGGCTTCGCTCTGGATGGTATTTTTAAATCACCTGACAGAGCCAGCCGGGAGCTGCGGATTTTTTGCGCTTGCTAGGGGCATGATGGGATACCAGAAATAGGTGTTCCCACCTTGAATCGTGACGAGGTTGGGAGAAAAAAAGAAAAAAAAGAAAGTACAGCTGTCAGGACACGAGCTGTCACCCTCACCCTCCAAGTCAACGACGGAGGAGCGACAGCTCCCTAATAAACTCTGTATCTGGTGATGAAATGCTCTAAAGAAGATTCCAGAAGGGTCCAGGACTAATTTGAACGATTATACTGTTTCTTAATGTTTGTGCCACCCCTCATTTTAGGGTGGCCTTTCACACCTTTCAATGGTCGTCCTGCATCTCACTTTACTGTCTGTTTTCCGTGAGGTGGGTTTGTGGCCATTAGGGCTCGATCAGCTGTGGCTGCAAATGCGGCAAATTATTTGCGTTTCATAGTAAATCATAAGTAAATATCATGTCAAATAAAAAAAATCTCATTATTGAAGTTGGCCTTTTGTGTTTTAGTTAATTAAATTTTTGTATAGGCTGTTATATTGAGCTTGAGAGTGAGTGTAATAGCGTACAGAGTGGCCAAATCCCGAATGTTGGTATTGCGAAGCAAAGTAGATTAATATATGATTTATGGTTGCGAGGGCGATTTTCCATTTTGTGTGTGCCACTGTGATGTATGGCTGCGTGAGAGTTTCACCCAGCTTTTCCCTGAGACTGCGTGTGGGAGCGGATTGGATGATTTATTCGTACGGCCGGAGACGAGCGCGACGGCTCTATCCGGCCTGTTGTCACGGGATGATAAAAGGCCAGCGATAGCGGCAAGCGTCTGAGCAGGATCTGACAAGCTCTTTTGGTCACCGGAGCGACTGTGGTGAGGCCTGGGTGTGGGGGGCAAAATGCTGCGAGTGGTGTGATCGATAAGGGGGGGATTCTGTGGGATTGTTCATTAGCACTCGTGTCAGCTTCAGGCTGGGGAGAACTCTTTTTGTGGGGTTTACTGAAAATGTGGGATTATAGGGTAGAGTACTCCAGTGTGTTGCCATTTACGGGAAACAAATGTGTGACATCACAGAGCGAAATACTCCAAGTTGTTGGCCTTTGTAAAACATGAATGTGTGACATCACAAAATTAAATATTCCAGTGTGTTGGCCTTTAAAGGAAAATGATCTATGACATCACGGAGTGAAATACTCCAGTGTGTTGACCTTTATAGAACCTGAATATATGACAGCAGAGTGAAATAGTCCAGTTGATATCCCATTTTATTTATTGCAGTTTTCCTGTCTTCCTCTCTGTGTTTACTATTGTTGTTCCCAGTGATGCTCCTTGCCTTAGTTTCTGTTTTATCAGTTTCGTTTTGACCCCTTGTCATCTCTTTGTTATCTCCTTCTCCCTGGGTGTTCATTTTGTCAATATAACCCTGTTTTGTTGAGAGTTCCTGCAGGGATCCCTCCTTTTCCGTGCCCCGCCATAACAAAATAAACCACTCAAACTGATCATCCCAAGGTTCCAGCAAATGCTTGGTCATGTTGGGATCTGTATCCCTCAGCCCATCTCCAGTTTCCGGCCCCGCAGAGGGAACCACTCCAGGTATTTGGGTGAGTGACGTGTGTGCATTTCAAGCATCATGGGAAAGCGTGTTTCACCATCCAGCCAGAGCTACCACCCCTCCCGAGCCTCCAGCCCAGAAGAGGCTCCCTCCATGACTCCAGATCCCTGTCCAGGGGATGCCACTGCCACATCTCTAGATCCCTGCCCAGGGGATGCCACTGCCACATCTCCAGATCCCTGCCCAGGGGATGCCACTGCCACATCTCCAGATCCCTGCCCAGGAGAGGCCACTGCCTTGGAGAGTCCAAAGTCACTGGCCCAACAGGGGCTACCCTGACTGTTTCCGGTCCTGAGGAGGACAGTGGGTTTTCCTCACCCCCTGTGAGTACCATGCCTAGTCCTCATCCCTAGAGGAGGAAGCAGAAGAAGCTGGCCACACCCGATCATCCTGAGCCTCCAGAGTTCGGCCCAGGAGAAATCACCACTCATCCTGAGCCTCTGGAGTCTGACCATCAAGAGCCCACTCAGCCCAAGTGTCCAGAATCTGGCCCACAGGGGCCTACTGCCCCCATGCTTCTGCATCTCACCCTCCCTGGTTGGTTAAAACCCCAGAGTCCCATCAACTCCAGTCTGGTCCTGCCTCTCCTAGGATCCATCCCCCTCTGTTTCCTGCCTTGTTCTCCTACCATTCATGCCTTTCCCTTTTGTTTCTCCTAATCTGTCATGGTCACCTTTCTTGCTCCCTGATAGTGTGCCTGTTGGGTATCATCCTGTCCTGGTGTCCATTTCCCTATAGTGTTCCCTAATCAGGTGACGCTATAACAGCTCCTTGTGTTACATCTGTCTGTCTTGGGTCCCCATTGTTATGCCATGCTCCAGATCTTCCAGTCCTTTGCTCATCTGGATTCCCATGTCTAGTCTTGCACTGTTTTTGGTCTTGTTTTTCCTTCTCTGTGGTCCCGGCAGTGACCTTGTACACCTGGTGTTAGCATGTTTGGTGGGGGGTACTGTCAGGATCAGTCCCTGTCCTGCCTTGTCATTTCCGTGTTTGGCCAGTGGGTGTCACTGGTCATCCCGTTTCCTCTAATGTTCCAGGTTAGTAGCCCCTAGTGTTTCCCTGTTCTCCTGGCTGCCATGTGGCTTAATGGGCTAAGCAGGCACCTTCTTGTCATGTTTGAGTTTATTTTTCATTTTTGGTTCTTGTGTTATTCCTGTTGTGTATTTCTGCTTGGTTCATTGGTTAGTACCTTTGTTTTATTCTAGCTTGTGCCCCAGTTATGTTACTCCTGTAATCCTGGTTTCTCCTAGTGATGGAACCCTTAAATATTTATCATAAGCCTCATCTATGTTTTGTTCCAAGTCCTAGTGTTTGGTTAATTGCTTTGGTCCGTACCTGCTCACATATTGTCACGATCCACTCGTCCAAGCCTCGCGTGGTTGCCACGCCCCCTCGTTACCTCGTGTCTGATCCAGAATGTTCTCACCTGTTGTCAATCTGTGCTTGCCTTTCCCGTTTGTATATAGTCAGCGTCTGTGTTCGTGATCCCTAGGT
>JAODUD010000002.1:20829657-20848462 GCA_026784285.1 Stomatorhinus walkeri
GCCCCTCCAAATCTTTTCCCCTGTGAAAATGTTTAAATGTTTTCAGTACCGACCCACAGAGACTCTGCATCACTTAGCCACATGCTGGTGCCTCACTGGGAAGGGATATCTGTGTGTGTCTATGTGTGTGTCACTGTGTCCTTCCTGTGTGTGAGATTGTGTATGTGAGTGTGTGTGTCTGTGTGTGGGTGAGGTTACCTGTTATTTTGACGTTCTGGGTCCATTTTCCAGGTCCCCACAAAGATCTGTGAATGCAGTCAAAAAACCAAAAGTCTTGGATTTTGTTACTTATGGTTAGGATTAGGACTGGGTAAGGTCATCATATTGGGAATTCCCTATAGACGAGAGTATAATTACAAACCTGTGTGTGTATGTGGTGTGTTTATGTGTGTCAGTAGTTGGAGGGCCAGTGAGCTTCCCTCTCTACACCAGTAAGGACTGCCCCCAGACCTTGGCAGAGCTCCAGCCCCAGAGGCTCAGACGATGCCGGTCCCACTACAGGGATCCGGTGTTCCTCATGTCGGACGCCAGCCAAATAACAATCCACTTTGCAGCCAAATGCAGATGCGCCCCCCCCCCCTCCCCCCTTTATTCTGAGCTGGACGATTTAGTGGGACGGGAGCGGGGGGGAAATTATCTGGAATGTGAGTGTGTCACGTCCCTGTGCACTTCTCTCATCCTGGTGCAATACCTGCAACATGAGTACCAGCAGACATAAAACATGTAAATGAAATGAAATGGTTGCATGTCCCTCCACAGGGTCTGGGGTGTCACCCCAGAAAGCACAATAGAGTGGGACATGATTACCAAGCATCCCAAAACACACCACTTCATTCAAACCTGTAGACGAGGCTAAGCGTTCAGTAGGAGGGTCCATCCTGATTAAATAAGATGTTCTCCGTCTGGTGACTGGAGATCCACCGACTGGAAGCTGTGAGCTGCCGTGACATCCCATTCATCCCCGGCGGAGTGCGGAGCAGAGACGGGCATACAGGGGAGGGCGGAGAGGCCTGGCCACTGTCCCCGTGAAACCGCCAGCTGGAGCGGCTAATTTGGCCGTCGTTAGCCTTCTGCTTAATCTGCAGCTTGGGAATTCTGCTCCCAGTCCGACTGGAGCTCTCACTGTAGTCTGTGCTATAATAAACTCTCCTCCCACGCTGTTGTCTACACGTTTATATGTCATTATAAAGCTTCTATTTCCATACCCGTCTCAGTGAAGTTAAGTAAAGACAGAATTCATACGACTCATGCAGCAGAAAGAGAGCCTCGTATTAATCTCTTATCAAGTTCATTATGAGTGTGGGTTAACTTCATTTCGCCATTACTCATTTTGAAAGTTGGCCCTCACGCTAATTGATCTTGAAGCAGCACTTAGCATGATCAAGATTAATCGCTCTCTGAATTAAAATGAATGCGTAATGAATCGCTGAATTATTAATTTTGTCATTTAGGTAAATCACTACCTTTTCGTTATCACCCATCAGGTATGCTGGAAACCTCCTCTTTGTTCCATGGGGAAGGGGGAGAGGAAATTAAACACTTTTTTTAAATCAGACCTCTATTATCTAAAATATATATTTACTTCCTCTAACCTGCAGAGGTCAGAGGTCAACATCACAGGCATAGTCTATTCTGATATAACAGAAGCCCGCATGGAGAGAGAAGCAGGGACAATGACGGTCCGTCTCCCAAGGCCGCCTAACTCCCTTTGGTTAGCAATTCCCGAGCAGCCAGCCTCGTCAGTCCTTGGAGACACATAATATCACCTGTGGAAACCGTTATCTTGGACTGACACGAGCTTCTCTCTCCACTTCCCAGCATGCTGTGGGGTCAGTTTCACTCCTAGTCGAGGGTTCTCAGTGGTATTGCAGTGACAGTGCATCCATCCATCCATTCAGCAGTCTCATCAGCCACCTCCTCCAGCTCCACTGGGGAATACCAAGGAGTTCCCAGGCCAGCCGAGAGATATGATCTCTCCAGTGTGACTCCTAGTTGATAAAATTTTGATTAATATTAGTAGTTTAGGTTTAGCATTATGGATATTAATTCTGAACTCACAATTTCCACCAGGTTATTGTTAGCCATAATCAAAAGCAACCTGGGATATGTTGTTGTGCATGAAATGCACCCCCTTGACGCCCCCAACAGGTGTCCCCAGGTAATACAAGACAGAGTGGAGACTTAGTTTCATGTTGATCAAGCCATGTTTGACCACCTTGGGTAGATAAATGGTGCTTGAGTTATTTATAAAGGCACAGAAAGCAAACCCAACTGTATTGTGTTTACAAGCTGAGGAAGCTCTCCAGGGACATGTTAGAGTGTACAGCCAGCCAGGGCAAGAACTGTGGTCCAGGGAAGATCGTTAGGGACTTTTGTGAAAGACTTGAATATGCCAGTCAATGAACAACAGAGGGTGTCTCTAGAGTGCTGGACATGGAGTCCATGGCGCCAATGTTTCTCATTCGCTTTATATCGATGACTCAGCCTTGAGCTGTGCCAATTTATCCTGTGAATGATTAACATCAGTTAAGGTAAATGAATTGTTAACGATCCATAAGGAGCATTAAGGCATGGGACGCAGCTGCGGAAATGCCCCGTAACCCAGCACGTGTGGGAGCCACCCACTCGAGAACTAAAGAGGAAAACAAGTTGAATGCTGAAGGCACTGCGCATCGACCGCCCAAATGCCGCTCCGGATTAGCATACTGATAGGGCCGCGGAAAGGCGTTATTCTGAACTTCTCTGCTGCGTAATGCAGCCGTAGGGGGGACAGTGAAGAATGGAAGATTTAACGACATACACTCAGACAAATGGTGTCACACTGCAGCATTAATCCCACCCAGCTCTGTCTGGCGTCATATATGTCACAGTTCTTGATTCATTGATGGTGTAGGAAGTTTGTAGGCTGTCCCTACAGAATCAATCAAACTGGTTCATTCGGAGGAGGTAAAAACCTGGTCCCACCCCCAAGACTACCTACACCTCACACCATGAGACCACCTACGCCTAACCCCACCTAACCCTACACCCACAGCAGTCCACCTCACTCAAACCGTTCTTGATGTGTTGTGACCTCATGGGGCCCATCCTGCTTCCCTCATATGATCCAATCAGCACAGCTCAACCCAAAGGACACATTCTCCCTGAACATCCCCATACTCCCTTAGCCACCCCTTCTGCCCAGAAGACATTCTGAAACACTGCTTATCCCCTACACCATGCCAATCACAAACACTCGTGTTTACACTGCATACCACAAGACAGATATTGATTTAGGAAAACATAATGTAATATCTCCTTTCTCTGTAAACCTTTCACTTGACATCCTGAGGTTTTTTTTTCCTTCAATATTTGAAGAATAGATTTAATCAGTAATCTGCCATCATCTGGCAGTCTCTGGATGATTCTGGAATGAAATGATCGGTGTTCATGATAGACTTCGTCTGGTACCAGACACTGTATGGATTTACATCAGGTCTCACGGCTGTAATTAGATGTACAAATACTGCACAGGAAACATGTGTGTACCATGTCTGTGTATTTCAAGCACTGTATCAAGCAATATGTATGTTTCTTGCCTAATAACACATTCAGACTGTAAACACATATTGACTATAATCACATTTACACAATGCTTCTCATAGCATAATATATCATTAGGTACTTGCATGTCACTTCTGTGGGTCTAGCAGCTGTTTGCTCCTGTAAGTACTGCAATCAGCGCGCTGCTGTATGTCTCAGCTGTTTGTTTGTCACATAGTATAGTTGGCACTTAACACACAGTGAAGCTTATTCGAAGATGGCCGTGGGCTCACGGCACTGCCAGATCTTAAACGGATACCCAGTTGGATGCTCTGAGCAGCAAAAAAAAAAAAAAAGCCTGGCTGAGCTAAAAACGATGGTTTCTGTGCCGAAGCGCTAATTCCATCGGCGGGATTCGTTATCGCTATCTGCCAGTGCGGCCCAATTACGCGCCGCTGCCGTCCTTCAGCTGTGGACTGCACCGCACCGCTAACAGCCTACCAATCGCACAGAGGTTATTTGCCTCCAACTCTGCCAATCTCCCGGGCTGGAGGTAAACAAACGAAGGCGTCGGCCATCTTCTGTGCAATGAGATGTGTTTGCTGGACTGCTCACCCTATTCTGGATAATTTCTCTACTCTCAGTCCCCCAAGGAGGCTCATGCTTACTTTGTTGATTTCCTGTCTTCGTTTCCACTCTACTTCCTCTTGTAGGGCACCAGAGGTGCATTGTGGGATGTGAGAAAGGCTACATTACCTTACTTTACTGAATGAAAGGTCAAGGTTGTCTGATAAATCTTCAGCCATGGAGAAGACCCAACTGCTATTCTGTTTCTACTAAGGAACCCCCCCCCCCTTCCTGGGTGAAATCAATAATCCAGGGATGCCAGCAATAAGGGATGCCAATCCAGGTAGGGAAATGAAAAACGTATAGACTGCAAAAATAACCTCCATGTGCCTGGCTGAGATCTCATATCTTGGGGTGCGAATAATTAAAGGACATACTAAAAAAATCAGGTAAGTCATGGTTACAGCATAAAGGCAAAACTCTGCTTCTCACATGGAATCTGTGTCCATGAACTGGATTTATCTGCTGTAACATGAAATTTTACTGGCCCACTGACAGCAGAACCAACAGTCCAATAGCCAGTTAAGAAAAACAAGATCACTCACCCAGGTAAGAAAGAGTAAAGATTTGAGGGGTTAGGGATGAGGGTGATTGGCACTTCGAAGCTTCCGGCAAACCTTTTTGCTGATTTACCTCAATAGCTACATGCGAGATCTCAAAAAATACTTTCCTCCAATTCTTACAAACTGAAAAGGAGCCAAGCATTTTGCGGACATCCCAAATCCACTGTAGCGGCGGCATCTGCAGTCAGGATGGTGCTGAGGGCATCATATTGCACAGAAAAAATAAGTCTCAGCTCAAGATTAGTGCAATGCAGACGCATTGTCAAGTGCAAGCGAAACGCTAACAGTGAGCGTTTGATGGCTGGTGAGCCAACCGAAACAAGACCGGCGAGTTATTGTCAAGGGCTGGATTAGGCAGCATGGTGACAGCAGTTTGTTATAGATATATGTGACCAAATACAAAGACCGTGTCCTGCATAGTACATGCTTCAGGAGTCAATGAGACCAGCACCACTGAAATCGTATTTAGCCACACAGAGTCAACAGTCGTATAATTATGGGACCCAGATGGCTGAATATGTTTGGGATAAATAACGAGGTCACACGTAATTCTGTCACTGCCTCCATGGTCCCCTACACATGCAAAGAAAGTGTGTACTGACCTCTGGAAAAGCATCACCGACACGCCAGTTTCCTCGCCCTTGCGATATTACTCCCTCTAATTTAAGTCAGTAGTGATTTTTCCAGTTAAATAATGCTTCCCATGTTTAAAGATAAGGAAGGTTCATTGTATATGAATTTCCCTGCTAGATATTTAAATGAGCCAGTGAGAATCGGAAGACAGCTGTGGCTGTATTCTGTGTCATTTTTATGAGGAAATAAAGACGTCGTTCAGAGAGCAGAATGAAGACGTTCACGTTGGGTTAGCGAGCAAGCTAATGTAGGAAAGAACCCAAAAAGCTACAATTAATCCATCGATTCCAGGCCACACCAATCATAATTATTTCCACATTATGGTTCAGAGATAAGCCAGCAGCGGGTTTCTATACCCTTAATATAACAAAGGCCAAAAATTAAATGAACTAATTTCTTTGCTTGGCAGACATGTTAAATCCGAAGCAATTTACATAGATTAAATATAGGTGGGGGGGGGGGGGGGGTTGCCATTTTTCCCGCGAGGTTAGTCAGGTGACTTTGCAGGTTTGGGTAGTTTTTTCCCACAAACCTGCCCTGTTTATCTTGCAGTGATATTTACATATATTTATATCTGAGTGCAGCGTAGGTGTCCTGCTCTCCCACACCAGCGTACCGCTACGGCGTGGGGGCTCAGTGGGGAGCGCTGGAGCTTCCCACCTTGAGGGCTGTGGGTCTGAATCCAGCCTACGCTCTGTGTGCATGAAGTTTGTGTGTTTTTTTTCCACACGACTTTCTTTGCTCGGTCAAAATACTAATTGGTGTCCCTGAGGCACCCATACGTCCCGCCCAGCCTTGTGCTCTAAGCTGCCTGGGATTGGCTCCAACCCCCCCCGCAACCATTTCTGCTTGCTGGCTGGACATGAGGGGGGTCCATACACCACCACCCCCTCGAGCGGGACGCCCATCTCTCAGAACTTCTTAACGAGGCCACTGTGCAGATAGAGGCAAACAAGGGCCTGCTAAGTCTGCCAGCCTTCCACAAGGTGACTGATGTTTCCGGATTGAGCACCGGAGAGGGAACCCAGCTCAGCTGCTCCTCATCGGAGAGCGCTCCTCTTTGCGTCGTGTCGTGAGGAGGTTCACCGATAAGGAAACTCATGCGAGTAATGAGTACACCCCATTTTCACCGCCGAGTCAAAAGCCGACTTTTAGCGTGATTTAAAAAGGAGACAAATCGCTTGTCTCTCAAACCCACACATCGGCTCTGAATTATACCTGAATAATGGCACATTTCTGAGGGTTCCCATGACAACCCACCATCCCGGCCCACAGACTGACTGTTTACTCAAGTTTTCATTACGGAGTGATTTAAAAACTGTGAGTATTAATGACACACGAAACTCAACAAGGCGGTCCAGGGCACCTTCTGCCCACCCAGGATTATCGGTCGGAAGACTGATACCATTAGGACCTGGAGAAAGATCTGGCACTCCACATTTGGCGTGGAGCATCAAGACGACGGAGCGATGACCTAGTTAGCGAGCGACTTGACTCCTGTACTGAAAGTGAAATCGGAATCTGTATCTGAGTCACTCGTCTGCTGCTGTATCTTGGCAGATGCTAATAAGTTGTAGCAATCACTGAGCTATTAGCCTTGTTGATGCCCCCTGACCGCACATGGCAGGTGTGACACTGCCTGATTGGTCGAGCCTCATTACTCTTCGCCACAGGCTAATTCTGAGCACTGACCCTGAACAATGGCCTCCTTTTTAATAAGTCTGCACCGTGTAGTCTAATGAACAATTAAAAGTTTGTTAATCAGTCAGATTTCATCAATGCCCCGCTCCCGTCTGCAGCAAAAAGGGATGTCTTATCCTCGAAAGATTATAACAAGATGCAAGTCATGCACATCGTATGAGGTTGTCTGGATCTATATAGTGAAAATGTATTCAGAAAGTAAAATTATGAAATATTAATTGACCGAATGCCCTCGTTATCAGATCTGATCAGATTAGGCTCAATCGAACGTCTCCTCAACACGAATCATTCCTGATGTGCACTAATGATCTGACATGCTGTGTGGTTTTACATTTGTTCTTGGCTGACTTCTATCTAGATCTGCTTTTACATTGCGGCTGTCTTCTTCTCTTGAATTATTAAGCGCTGTACTGCCAGACGAGTGCAGTACTCGTGATACATCCCACAAACCTAGCAGTTATTGTCACATTTCTGCGTCTCCCTTAGTCTTGCTCAGCTTTGGGTGATCCTGGGACCTCAGCCATGCATGTTTAACGCTGACACGGCTCACTAATTACTCCTAATATTGGGCGCCTGAACTGCAAGGTGCATTTGTTGCAGTGACACCTGCACACACACCCACACACATGCATCTGCACACACTGCACTGCCCGTGATTCAACACTTTGTTGCTGCACTTATATATATTATTGTATTTTGTATATTGCATGTATAGTGTTTATTGCATGTATACGGTAAATTTTTCCTGTCCAGTAAAAACACCAAAAATTCATTATTTCAGGGGCATGAAAGAAAAACACATTTTCTACTATATAAAAAACTACTGTGAAAAACTTCAATTTAATGAGACACCACAAACATTCTTTGCACAGCCATCAGTCAGCAGTTTAACATTTTAAATGGACTTACATGGATCCTTATCAGAGAGGCAAAAATGTCAGTGTCAATAAGATAAAGATTAATCTCAGTTTATATTCACAGTTAACGATGTTAGTTTGCTAGCTATGTAGCTATTAACATGAAGCTGTTAAAATTAGGGATGTAAAGTAATCTATCAAAGCAATCATCGTCAATACAAATGCTAATTAGTACAAAACGGGCCTGTAGCCATAAATAAATTTTGTGAAGTGTCTGGTATTAAGCTTATTGATCCTGGGGGAAAATCTGGCGTAGGTCCATAGGTCCACTTCAGGAGATTTCAATAGCAGGTTCAGAGTGATAATCTTGATATATCTGCCAGTTACAAACATTGCCACGCCATAAGGGGATGGAGCAGGAACGGAGCAGAAGTGCAGGTAGTCGGGGTGACAACGGCTTTATTGTAGGTGAGTACATGAAATAACAAGAAAATGAAGGACAGACAGCAAACTAGCATGAGAGACTTCAATGACAGACCTAGGGACACAGACTCAGACGCGGACTTAAATACACAGGACTAAGCAGAAACAACACGAACCAGCTGATAACTATCAGGAATTATCACGAGGTAAATGAGGGGGCGTGGCACAGAGGAGGATCGGACGAGCAGGTCATGACACATAGAGTTGACTTCATAAAAACAAATCCTTGAGTCCTTCTTGTAGATGTCATTTTATGACCTGTGTTCCACCATATTTTAGGTGCCCAGTGGTGAAAACAAGGTAAAGTGTCAAAGTTCTTCTTCTGCTAACAGCAGAACCTACCGGCTGCCTCCCCCCGTGGCTCCCCATCAGGGTTTCATGTGAAACAGCTGCATGTTAATAAAGACGCCTGTTCTCGATAGAGACCTTGGTTCACGCTTCCTTCTCCGGAATCCTCCACCGGGCGAGGCAGCGGGATCTTTAATAGTGTCGTTCATCAACACCTGCCATTTTTACAATAATGAGAAATACCCGGCTCTTTCACAAAAAAACGGTTTCAAATCATACAGCTTTTTCCTGTGGCTAAATAAAACATAAAGCCTTTAATCTGGCTAACCTTCAGTGGGGCTGTAGGTAAATCATTTTTCATCTTAGAGTGAGGATATTTAAAAATAAATCAAACCACAATCATCAGAAATATGATGAACTTAAAAAGAAGCTGTTCCTTGATGTAAAAAAAGTGGCAGATGTCCTATCGGGGGAAATGTTGCTCTACCCTTGAGCAGCGTGCTTAAACATCTGTCTGTATGACAGAAACAAGCAAAGATCTTGTTAGGTGTGCTGGTCTCTTCGGTTGAAAACAGCTGCTAAGTAATGTGATGTTGAAAGGTTTCCTGTTTGCTCTCGAATCACAGAAGGGACTTCTGGTCCCGGTATCACAAACTGAAATAATCAATGCCTGTCTCAAGCTGTAAACTGCACACTGTATGTGTAATTGACCCCTACAGGCATGACTAGGGTGACAGCTGACAAGAAGATGACAACCATGAACAACAAGTTATCTGTTCCTATGACATTCTCACCTCCTATTTTCATAAAGTGATGTCATGCAAATCTGGCCCACCCATACTTTAAATAAGTGATTTGGCACAATACATTAAGCCTGTCCCACTCTTTTAAATTTGGTTTTTTTTTGCATAGGTGATGAACCCAAGCTGGAATTTTTTAAATAAATAGCACCAAAATTGAAGTAACACCACATAGTGGCCACAAATGGAAGGGTGACTGCAGAAGACACTTGACTTGTGAACATCATAGCCGAAAAAGTATTTCATGGGCCTTATTACTGTTTCACAAATCATTATGCAGAGGAAGGTCTACACCTGATTTCAGTTTGAGAGAAATTCCCCCAAATATGAAGCAGCGGTGCTGTATGGCAGCAAAGGCTGCAGAAGATATTTGTAAACCCAGTAACTCTAAAAGTATTTGATGGAGCTTTTTCAAGCTTCCCAGGAACATTGCATATGTGATTATCTTGGAGTTATTCATTCTGAGGCAAATCACACCAACATTAAAGTAGTGCCACTGAGTGACGTCAAAGGGACGAGCCACTTCATGTATCTTCTTCTGTGGACCACATTTCTCAATGGACCTTAGGGCAGATGCCACAAGTCACAGAAACCAGATAATGAACAGTAACCAAATAATAATTTGTTGTTTATACCAAACCATCCATCCATCCATATATCAACTTCTAACCACAGTCCAGCAGAACAATTTGGAAAAAAAACAATGTTATTTTTTGTCAAATTAAAAATCCATCCATCCATCCATTTTCTGTAACCACTTGTCCTATTTAGGGTTATGAGAAGTCTGGAGTCTATCCTGGAGGCCAGAGGCGCAAGGCAGAGAACAAGCCAGGATGGAGCACCAATCCATTGCAGCAAATTAAAAAATTCATAAGGAATTTGGGAATAGAATTTTCATTTTTTGGTGCCTAAACATTTTATATTTACTAATGTCTGAAATGAATAAATCATTTTTTGAGATGTTCTGAATGTTTGTGATGGCGTTGCATGACTATTTTCCCCTTATCCGTTTAAATATCCATCATAAAAAGCCCAGTGAAAAGTGTTTTTTCAGGTTGTGCGCTGGTGCTGTGAAATGCCACGGATGGCCCCTTACAGTCTTATGCTTCATGCTGTGCTGGACATTCACCAAAGGAACCCGGCGTGAGTCTCTCGTCGAAAATGGAGTCTGTAGGGTTTTACTCCTGGGATTTGAATCAACGGTATTTTGATGACACGTCCAGTTCCTTAAGAGCTTTCTCCAGTATCTGCTTTTACAGATGTAGCTCTGCCGAGAGCCCATTCACACCACAGTGAAATGTAAGGAAAATTACAGCGACTCCCTGGTCCATCCTCATACATATTTAGAGGCCCAAAAAATAAAATTCATTTTCAGACATAAGTCCAGCCTGATCAAGCATAGCGACAAGGGGTGGGGTTTCGGGATCGGCTGTGCATTCCAACGGGTCAGATTGGGCGTTTATAAGAATGGGGCATTCATAGGACAAGGAGAGAAAGGGGGGGGGGTTCTCCCTGCAGTGTGATAAAAACCCTGATTCTCACTATCGATGCACTAGATGCATCGAGTCACAGGACTGAACAGTGATTAAAAGCTTCATTCTCCCCCGGATCACACAGTAGTATTTCATGCTGGTTTGCAGATGTATTTTCAAGTGGATGGCTTTGGGATGAAAGGAATGAAGCTCATTCTTGAGTAAAATCTGCTGCATCAGTCTTGTGGGAAAGTTTAGTAGTAACGGACCAGGTGACCAGACCTGGGATAAAGTCAGTTTTTTTAATGGATTATTTTTTAAACTTCCCAGTTTAAAAGTGCTACCAAACACCCACTCACAGTGATCCCACAGCTTAGTGATACGTAGTGGGATCCTAACTGAAATGACAGATGTTGTGTGCGTTCTGCTGTGATTGTGTGTGCAATAAGAGTTGAGTGCGTTTTTTCCATGTTAAGGTGCGTCTGGCATGTTCTGGTAGACATCACTGTCCATTCATCTAACATTTGTCCATTCATCCATATATCCATCTGTCCACTTATCTACTTATCTTGGTCAGAGTCTCAGAAGGACCTGGAAAATCTCCTGGACAGGGTTACCATATTTCGTGAGTTGAAAAAAACAGATGCATCTGGGGATCGGAATATTAATGAGTTTTCATGTTTACTGACCAATCAGGTAGTGCTTTTCTCATGAATAGTAATGAGTTTCCACATTCACCGACCAATCAGGTGGAGCTCTTATTAATATTAATGAGTTTTCCCTAACCACCCTGTAAAACGAAAATTTGAGTCTGTCTTTTTCAACAAAAGTTACAAAACACTAAGCTAAAGTTTGTTAAAGCAAATGACACGATTTACTCTTCACATGAAAAATAAAATGTCAAAGTTCCAAAGGTGCTGCGGTGCTGTATGGCAGCAAAGGAAGGAAGCAGTGGCTGCAGAAGATACTTGTGTAACCAGTAACTCTGAAAGTATTTAATGGAGCTTTTTCAAACTTCCTAGGTACATTGCATATTTGATTATCTCAGACTTAATCATTTTGAGGTAAATTGCACCAACAATAAAGCAGTGCCTCTGAGTGAAGTCAAACGGACAAGCCACTTCTGGAGTCATGTATCTCTTTCAATGGACCACAGTTCTTATCTGACCGGAGGCAAAAGACATAATACTCAGAAAGTTGACATCACTTGTGAGCAGGGTGACATGTAAGGGTATTCATATCATTACATTTTTTCAAGTAAATGTGTGCACAAACCTTGCAAACACTGTGTTATGATACTGAGTGGCTGCCGTATATTGAAAATTGGTGTCTATTCCTTCTCTTGATACTCCAGTGTAATTTGCAACATTGGGCTATACAGGTTGAAGTGCTAAACCCGGACAAACAGGCAATTTTCGAAAAACTTCCAGGAAGCCCGGACTGGGGCGCAAAAAGTGGACGTGTCTGGGGAAACCCGGACATACGGAAACCCTACCCAGGCAGCACAGGGTACAAGGTTAGCGTACACCCTGGATGGGATACCGGTCAGAAAAAGAATTAGTCAAATGTTATAAAAAAAAAACAGCAAGTCCAATGTGCTGGCCAGAGAGTAGGGAGGAGCTACAGAGGTGGTGCTGGGACCCATGTGTGGGCGTCCCCTGCCCTCTATTATAAAAGGCTTTCATGTAATTGGTCTGATGAGTGGTGGGGCTAAGGTCTACTTGGAATTCTTTGGATCAATAACCGCCGGAATCATCTGCAGAAAAGGTGTGTGTGTGTGTGGAGCGGGGAGCTGCTTCTCTCACAGTGTTATATTCATTCAGGTATGCTGTTCAGCCTTGGATCACTGCAGTGAGCAATGCTGGACGTTCTGCCAGCTGTAACTGTTTAAGCATGAGTTTTTGGGGTGAGCACTGCTGAGCATTCTGCTGGCAGTGACCCTTTAAACACAGCTCTTTATCATGTTCCTGATTCTGTGCTCACCCAAACCTTTCTTCTCTGTCTTGCCATGCCCCAATGCCTCTGAATATCAGCGGCACATTCCAGAACCCAACCCAGACCCAACCACTGACACAGCAACAGCACATCGCCCCCTGACTTCATTTTTGGTCTAACCGGGGGAGGGTTTGTAAGCTGGTCCCAGACACCCAGAGTATTTGAAACTATCATTGCTACCATTTTGCATTTTCTCTGTGATAACCTTAATTTTGCTTAATTAAAATATAGCATTGATTGCAGTTACACGAAGCTGCTGGTAAATTGATTCCAGTGTCTATAAAGTGTGTTCCTAATCATCATTAAGTGCTTTGAGGAAATTCTCTAGGGATGAATTTACACAAAGCGTCAAATTTGCACATTTTTTTCCTAACACCCAGAACATTTTTCTATATTCTTAATTAACAGCTTAAGTGGTTCTTTCTTCTGATAATGTGAATACCTCACACAAAGTCATCCTGCTGAAGAAAATGTGTTCTGTTTTATCAGTTTCATCAGTCGACTAACTATGTTTTTATTGGGAAGAATAATTTCAGTTTCAGGGTTTGCATTTAGCTCAGAAAGTGGACCTGCTGCTCCATGTCTCTGCTGTTGGGGGCTTCAGCTTCTGCTCTCACATTCTCCGACGGTCCCCCCATGTCCTTGGCAATGTAGAGTAAGATCCTGTGTGTGCCCTTTTATGATCTGTGTTACGAATAAAAAGTTCATGGTTGTAAAACCTTGTGAAAGTCTCAGCCTCTTGTGTAATAAGTTGTATGTATTATTTTGTTGTGTTTTTGTATTAAACATAAAATCTGTACTGCATCAGGAACCTTTTGGTTTGTTAATGTTACGAGTTGGATGTTCTCACATTGAGGCCGTAACAGACTGGCATCTCATCCATGGTGCACCTGTGCCACTTGGGATAGGCCAGAGGCTGCCCTGTGACCCTGATTAGCATAAATCATTATTTCCTTTCTTGTTTTCAGGACCAGGACAGGTTTCGGATCCCCTACGATCTGGCATAGTGTTATCTTAGACACTCTGTGCTGACAGGTTTGTCACATTCTAGGTGGACATTTTAGCCTTTCTTTGCTGATCAAATGTTTCTTACATTTGAGCCTGACATGTTTGCCTTTTATGTGGTAACATACTTGTTACATTCTAGTGTGATAGCCTTTTTGTGCTTTCGGGCATATAGCATTTGTATTTTTTGTGCCAAAATAAATAAACAAACATATCTGAAAACCCCATTTCTCTCCTGTGGTAACAACAGCTGGTCTTTCTCCCTGGCTCTCCGCGGATTTGAGGGATCACTGGATGCTGTAAACAACTAGCATTAGGAAAAAGCTAATTACAGTCAATAAACATACTTTATAAACAGAACCACAATGTCTTCCCAGTATTCTATGGTGATGAATGTGACAGAGGGGGTATCATTCATCCAGGGAATCTACTGAGGGACAGGGAAGCCTCAGTGAAGCGCCGCAAAGACTTATTATTTCACACAATGCCCCCCCATAGCGGGGTGGTGGTGGTGGCGGGTGTGAGATATTGGCACACAGTAATCCCAGGCACCAGGAGATCCTACAACACAATGCAAATCTTTCAGAGCTAATTTTAACAGACTATTGGGTTAATTAAAACGGCAGAATTAATTGCCAAAGTGCTCTTTGAGCCACACAGAATGATTTTGCCACTCCCTTTCGGATGACAGTTTGTTTTTTTGAGCTTTATTCACCTCTTTTGGGCCAGCCCTTTAATGTCAAGGCTCACACCTTGATCGACATTTTAAAAAAAGCTCCAGAGAGGAGAATGTTTTAAAGTTTTATTCACTGTGATTTTAAACAAATCATTTATGTTATTGAAGATCTACTGTTTCTTTCCTTCCACATCATTACAACACTGTCACAAAACGTAATAATTACTGTACATTTATTTTATATAGCAGACATTTTTGTGTCAAACAATGCACAAGTGATGCAGATAAATCAAGGCTCCTGTGCTCCACTAAATTGTTTTGTTTGTCTTGTACTTTTGCTGGTTTGTTTCCTTGATTGAAAGACTCATCCAGCTGTTTCACATTAACATTAGTGACACATGCTGTGGGGGCACTAAAGATTTTGGGCTCCATGAAAGAGTATGATTTTGAGCCCCCAACTCAGATCAATCGGAAAAATAGGATGCTGGTGTTGTGACGCGCTGCCGGTCGGACACGCAGAGAAGCAGGCGGAAGGCAGCGTAGTCGAAACAGGGCTTTATTTGCGGGGACGAAGTGAAACCAAACTAACAAAATGACGGATCTGACGGGGATTGACTGAGACACAGGTTAAATGCACACGACAATGAGACACGGATCGACAACAGCTGGTTACAATCAGGATGGAACAAGGTGTAACGAGGGGGGCGTGGCACACATGAGGCTCTGACGGGCAGATCATGACAGCTGGGGCCCTTGAAATCATTCTAAGTTACCCCCGCTTTACGGCATCCCTGGATACATGCATGATTATAGGAGACTGACCAATCAGCACACAGCAAGAACTCAGTGTTAAAGTGTAATCAAGGTACTTTTACTTGAAATGGTAGTGTTTACAAACCCTGTCGTAACTCATTGTCCCTCCTGACATGGATTAGATGGTCACCCTATACACAACATCTTCCAAAGTTCCAAGAACATAATAAAACTCCAATAAAATCTGCAGAATGAGCAATAAGAATATTTGGGGAACATGGAGCAGTGTAGGATAATGGAGGTGTTCCCAGAATAGATGGGTCTTGAGGCATTTTTGAAGCTGGAGAGGGAATCTAATGAGAATAACTCCCCTACATTTCGCATCTTTATAAGTTGGGCGTGTTTTCTTGTGCATAGATGTACGTCACGCTTCTGCCTCCAAGACACAGCGGCAGCCAGGCTGAGGACACGAACCCTCTTTTTTTCTTGCATCGTATATTAAATATTGTTCCACAAAATCATGGCTACAATGCAAATTGATACAGCACCAACAGACTCGCTCTTTGCTGGTGAAAAAAAAAAAAAAACACAATAAAGTGGAGAATTCCAAAACGACAAGGGGTCACACTGAGTGTCACATTCCCATGTGACCCTCCCTGTGACTTTACTTACCCAAAAACATGATGTGTTTTCATCCTTCCCCTGTCTCTAAAAGAAAGCTATTTCATTGGTTTCTGGGAAAAAAAAATTTGCAAAGTAATGTTGCAAAGTAGTTCTTAACCCCAGGCCAGAGATGACCCAGTTTCAGGCAGGCTGGCTATGGACCCAAAGGGACATTTTGAAACATGACTATGGAGAGTAATATAATAATCCTGCAGGTAAGAATGCAGTGAGAGCGTGAGAGTCAATATTGGGGGAGAAGCTTGTTCACTTGGCCGTCTCGCCATTATTTCAGCAGAAATTGTGAACGATTGTTTACATCCCCTTGAAGAGCTTTTGATGCAATTCATAAGGGCTTTATATAGCCGCCCTGCTTTTACCGCCTGTACTGGTACATTTCACAGTCCCTGCCGCTTCCGCAATCCGCTTTCCTCGTTAAGGGAACATCGCGCTCTGCTGCAGACTCATCTGTGAAAACCTCAGCAGGGCCAGCCTTTAGTAATGCGTACTTTTTAAATTCATGTTACCAAGCATTCCAAAAATATTAAAACAACAACACAAGACAAGTCCTACCAAGCTCTATTTATCTTTAACAAGCTCCACCAAGTCTTACCAAGCCCTTTCAAACATTACCAAACTGTAACAAGTTTTACAAATATGTACCAAATCTTTCCAAACTGTACCATACAGTACCAAGATTTACTAATTCCTATGGTACTGCTGCATTATTAATCCATTGAATCATAACAAGCATAACAATATGCAAAGGTCTTGATCCTGCACCAAGATACAAACCATCTGGCTCAGAAAACATCTTCAAGCTGATCTTTCTGATCCCTGGGTTGGATGAATGCTTAAGTGGCAGAAAAAAATGGTGTGCATTTTTAAAATGAAATTTCCTCTTCTGAACAGCCATCTTCATTAAATGTCAAATTACTCGCTGTTACAGCAGAGATTTCTCTAACGCGAATTACAATTTCATGTCAACGAGTTTCCTACACCCACATAACTGTGCTGTATGCTTTTTGAATTAAAACTACCCTGGTTTTTATTGTGTTGCAATAAGGCACAAGAATATTGTGAACTGGGCACGCGCTAACATCCTTCAATCGCTTTTTCTCTAAATGTATTTATATGGTATATGGTAAACCATGGAGTTAGCTCAACTACAACAAGCCAAATCAGCTCTTCCTGTAATTAATGTTTTTTAAAATGATGTCATTCCTGTTCAATCAGTGACCTGCAATAGAGAGAAAAAATACTGCTACTTTGGTCTGGTTCCCCCACAAAGGTGTTACATGAAAACACAATTACATAAGAAATTTACAAACGAGAGGAGGCCATTCGGCCCATCAAGCTCACTTAGGGAGAATTCAACTAATAGCTCTGAGTTGTTAAAATCTTATTTAGCTCTGATTTAAAGGAATCCAGGGTTTTAGTTTGCGCTACACTAACAGGAAGACTATTCCATACACTAACTACACGCTGTGTAAAGAAGTGCTTTCTCAAATCCATTTTAAAATGTTCTCCCGCTAATTTCCACTTATGGCCACAAGTTCTAGTATTTAAACTAATATCGAAATAGCCATTTGTCTGAACTGCATCCAGACTTGTTATAATCTTATATACCTGCATCATGTCCCTCCTTAGTCTCCTTTGCTCTAGGCTAAACAGATTCAGCTCAGGTAACCTCTCCTCATAAGACATTACTCTAAGACCAGGAATCATTCTTGTAGCCCTCCGTTGCATCCTTTCTAAGGCAGCAATATCCTTCTTAAGGTATGGTGACCAAACCTGCACACAATATTCTAGGTGGGGTCTAATCAAGGAAATATATAATCATAGCATCACTTCCCTTGACTTAAACTCCACATACCTAGAGATGTAACCCAACATCCTATTGGGCTTTTTCAGTGCTTCCTCACACTGGCGAGAGTGGGACATGGACGCATCAACATACATGTTCGTTCTTGTTTAGCACCGCAGCTGCACACTTGTGGGGAATGGCATAGGAAGTGATGTCATGCCTTTTGCTGTGATGTCACGTCAAAGAGCACGCAAACGGACCACTGTCCTCAGAAAGCTCTGACTCTTGTTTGGCCAGTTCCTCCCCCTTCTTAGATGTTGAGGCCTGGGACATAAAGGTCCGACAAAGCCGCCGTGAAATGTTAAATCTCTATATTGCTCTATGAACGTGTAAGAGGCATTAAAATGGCTACCCATTAAAAGAGCGGGCTACCCAGGGGGATATTTCGACCCCGGTGCCACTCAGCAGAGTATAAAATTCTTGGTTATACTCTACATCTCACCGTTTCTTTCATTGCCTCCTAATCTGAGGGCAGCAGCATCACAGCGAATTTTAGGACCTTGTGAAATTAAATGAAGGCTCCGTAAAATCTGCGTTGTTCATGCTTTATTTAAACTCCAGTTTGCCTCAGATGTGCCAGTTTCGTCTGGTTTTATGAGTGTAAATATTGTAAGAACATATGTGGTTCTTGTTTGGTTTTTGTTGTATGTCTAGCTTCTGGCCTGGGGTGGCATGTATGGGAAAGGGGCAAGAGGTGGAGCTCAAATTTATAATCATGCACTTGTTGAGCAGATGAAAAGGTTCCATCAGCCAGCCATGTGGGTCTCTCCTGACATGTGAACACCTGATGGGTCAGTCCTCTTCCAACTCAGCGCTCAATGATGATGTCATTCACTTGAGCTGCTTTTCTGAAGATCAAGCTAATGCCCTGTGAAAGATCTCAAAATCAGGACTCTTTACTAT
>JAODUD010000002.1:20848473-20861236 GCA_026784285.1 Stomatorhinus walkeri
GGGGGGTGGTGGGCAGTCGTAGCAGTGGCCCACTTGTTATGATGATGCCCCACATCCTTGTTTGTTATTGAGGTGATCATGTGTTCGATATGACTATGCACCAGCTGAAGAGATGGAAGAACACCTATTAAAACGTTTATAAGATGTGTGATGCTGATGTTACGCACAGAGATTAGTGAAGAGAGACAGAGATGTGGAGGCCTGCCCTTCTGTCTCCTTGTAATGCCCCGAGAAGTGATAATACCTTAGAGCGAACTACCTGAATGCAACGTACTGACACAGTACAAGGCAATTGTGAAGACATGTGAAGTTTGCCATCTGCATAAGCAAACTCTCCAGTATTCTCATCTACAAGCTCAGTATTTAACACAGTCTGCACTCTTACCTCTGTGTGATCTACACTATATCGATTTCATACTGTATATCCTTTTGTTAGCTGGATGAAGAAACGAAAATGCCCTCTAACTAAGTCAGATCATTGCGCCTGAAGCACGACATGGGAATTTTAGCAATGCTATCAGGCTACAGTGAGTTATGTCACAATTTCCAAGCTTTCCACCATAAACAGCAGCAAAGCCAGCCCCCCACCCACTGTGCTGGGGTGCCCACCCCCCCCAATGTTTGTGGTCCTCTCCTGCAGCCAAATGCGAGGCATTAATAATGGAAATCAGGCCTTCCTTTTACAGAAGGCTGCCATCTGTTTACCTAATTGACTGTAATTAATCATGTCAGCACAAATTACCAACCTGGTTAGTCAATCAGTAAGATAAACTATTTAATTGGCAGACAGATAGATTAGGCGTGTATTCTGGCAACACACATAGACAACATTAATGGTTTTCATGGAGCAAATTAGAAAAAAGTATGCAAGACAAAATGTTGCCTGAAGAGAGAAAAATCACAGCGGTCAACGCATTGTCAGGAAAGGAGAGTCCCTCAATCGAGGAGAAGACACAAGACTCAGTCTCAAGCTAAATTATCTCCACATGAACATTACCCACAGTTCTTTCTTCTTCACTTCAAAGGGAACAAAGACAGCGTCACGTGATCAGGAACTCACCATGGATTTGTGCTCATGTCCTGGGGAGCCTTTCTCCAAATAGCCCGGTGTTTGAATATATTTTCATCATGATTAAAAAAGGAACGCTTTGCTCTCCGATGGATGGTCAGCTGGTGCCTATTCTTACTTATGAGCCGAAGTGTCCGCTGCAGTTTGCCTTATCATGAAAGAGGACCATAGTAAAATCCCTTCATGTGATTTTAATCTAAGACACAAAACAGCTAATGAATGTGTTATGATTTATTGTGCATGACAGCTAAGATTCAGCTGTGCAGGTTTAAAGAGATTTACGTATTTAAACATATGAGGGATGAAATTATATAGTTTACTGAGTGCATATGCTGCAAGAGGCCATGACAATTAGAATTTATTTCAAATTAAATGCATCTCGAAACGTAAACAACACCCTCCCCCCCCCCCCCAAATAATATAAAATAAAATGAATAAAGAAACATTTACAGACACAGCATATAAAGATACAAGTTGGGTGATGCCTAATATGGGAATGGAGCTCATCAATGATTGACTGAAGTTATTGAAGTAGTTACTGTTTATCCGTTTATTTATTGACGATGCTGGATCATTTATATCTGAAGCCCCTCAGTTATTATTTTCTGTGAGATCGTCATCTACGTACACAGCAGGAACTCAGCATTATGGACATATACTGTATAACAGCAGGTTATACAGTATTATGAAACAATTCGACTGTATGGTAACATGAAAGTTGGCAAAGGACTGATATTCCAATATGTTTTTTTTTTCTAGTAATTAATGGAATAGGCTCTAGGCTGACCATTACCCTGAGCTGGATAAACAGGAGGAAGATAGAGGGAAGGATGGATGGCATAAAATATAACCAAAAGTGAAAAGAGGAGAGGTTAAAAAGCTATTGTCACAGATGTACATCCTGTAAGATGTCCTGGGAGCAGCTTGGGAATTGAGGAAATGGTGACAATATTACTAGGACCGCTGTTTAAAAAGGAGGGAATCTGTCCAGGAACATTCATTATATGTATGGAAAATGGCTCCCTGGGGGGGGGGGGGGGGCAGCCAGTTTGGGAACAGCTTGGCACTCAGTCCATCCTCTGTTATGGCGACTGGAGGGGGCAGGAAATTGTAAGGAATAAGGAAGACCCCTACAGTGCTGAGTACACCCCGACAATGAACTAGCTTAACGTTTTACGATAACGAAACAATGACGGGCCTTTGACAAAAACCCCATAGATTTGCCCAAGCTTTTACATCTCACTGCTATCATTTATGAACAAAAAAATCATTTTGTCATATGTGCGTGCACAGAATTTGAGTCTGCACCCCCAAAGTCACAGCTCTTACCATGAAGTTACTTTTATTCTCTCAACATTCCACAGCTGAATGGGGCTGGCTTCATGAGCACTCACTGTGGCCAGTAGAGGGCAGTACCAGCTATATCCACTTGGCACCACTGTTGGCACCATCCTCATCTCTACGAGAGACCTCTAACTGGTCATGTTCTGTTTTGTCATGCCTCTGGGACAGTATATAAGCACAAACCATTTCGATACGTCGAGTTCATGTTTTTATGGTCTGTTACTTGCAGTGAGTGTCCTGTTTCTTGACACTTGAGAGCACTGACTGGTTGCTGTCAGTGAGACTTCCGCCCCTCCCAGACGCTGCCTCTCACCTGTCCCGCTCTCCCACTAGGACCCTGTATTCTGACTCCAGTGCTTCAGTGTCTCTGGTTTCCCTAAACTGTGTTCACTCTTCCATGGTTCAACTTCAATATTTGCCCTAGTGTCACTCTTACACTGGTGAACCTCGCCAAAGGAGACCAGGATGTCTGCGATCTGTTCTCGGGGTTGGGGCGCCATTTCTGATAGTCAGTTGGGAGGTGGCAGACAGGTGTATCCTGGCGGCTGCTTGTCACCTACGTCTTCATCAGACGCCCTAAATGTCTCAGCGGGAATATACCTCAACATTAAGTGTCGGCATCTATTAATCAGGTCTATAATGAACAGATTCCCATCTGCCCTCCTCCCAGCCAGGACTTTTATTTAACTCAATGCGAGTCCCTTGGGTGTAGCAGACTGGAGTGCTAAAATAAGATTAGGTTCATTCACTAAGGAGGAACTGACCTCAATGGGGAGGTTGCAAAGTTTTGGTACGGTGTTGCTATTCACTATGTAGCTCAGTGTCCCTGGGTCCTGCCGTCTTGCAGGTCAGGACCTTGACGGCCACATTGTGGTGTCATTCTGGACGCGGGGTCTTCAGAGCCCCATTGTCTCCCATCGGCAGCCGAGGGCCATAAAAGTAACTTCCTGTCACAGGAGGAAGTGTGACACTGAAAAAAAACGCTTCTCTAAAGTCTCCAAGCTGACTAGGTTTATGAACCACATAAAATGTGCTCACTCATTACAGTGTTCTTATTTAATGGCCACTGTATTTGACAGCAAGCATTTAATTTTTCATTTTTACTTTGTGACAGTGGCCATGGGATTAAATTAATATTTAAAGAACTTACTGAGGGGATATGCTGCAATACGCCATGACATTTAGAATTTATTTCCTATTAAATGCATCTCGAAATGTAAACACCCCCCCAAAAAAGAAACAACAAAAAAGCACACAAACATTTACAGACATGGCATATAAAGATGCAAGTTGTGATGCCTAATATGGGAAAAGAGCTCATCAATGATTGGCTGAAATTATTGGCATAGCTGTTTGTCTGTTTATTAATTGACGATGCTGGGTCATTTATATCTCAAGCCCTTCAGTTATTTTCTGTGAGACCATCATCTACATACACAGCATCATGGACATATACTGTATAACAGCATGTTATTTTATGAAAAACTTATGAAGGAGTATATGCCTGATTTTTTGTGAAGCAGTCATTAAACAATGGAGTTAGATAACTGCCAGATTGCTCTTATAACATTAATACACTGCACATTTCTAATTTAACAAACCTGACAGGCAGTCTGGTCTCATCTATTACCTTCTCCAGCATCAGTGTTCACTGGCACTCAAACCACTGGTGTCAGTGGAGCCCGCAACCTTGAGGTCCCCCTGTTGGCCACAAATAGTCAGTACACTAAATATTAAATAAACACGTTCCTTGTTTAAGAGATGCGCAAGCAGTATGTTTTGCTGAATAGCTACCTAGCTGCCATATTCTGTCTCTGCTTATTAGCTATTTATTTAGATTTGCAAGCATCAAGGGGGGCGTCTAAGTCATTTTTGAGTGGGGGCCCAGAAACAAAAAAAATGATGTCACTGGCTCTCATACAGGACTGATCTACTGTAGGTGCATCATGGTACCTCTGCTTGCTGGCTTCAAATCACAATGTTGCATTAGGGCTCAGAAATGTGGCAGAACTTTTCAAAGTTTTTTAATTATTTGCATGTATAATTTACAATTGCGATTCCCTTGGGGTCGTTGTCTCCTGACTGCCAAACATAAATTCAGCCCGCGTCTTTGTTCACAGGCTGCCTGTTTAGAGTCCAGCACGATTCCATAGCTCAGCAGCACAATGTTGTTTATCGTCAATCTACTCTGAGCATCAATGCCTCTGTGGGTGTTTCATTGCTGAAACCTTTTCTATTACACGGTACTGCGTTACTGACATCTCCAGATCATCCTGGCTTGTTTGATGTTTGTTCTGGCTGACTGGAGGATGGACATCTGGTCATTACCTCCTCCCGTGCTGCAAGGTCAGCACAGCATTCGCAGCTGACTCGGTCACAAGGCAACCAGACTCGCACTGATTGGATGAGTTAGCTATCCTGAGTTTTCATTATACCATCACAATGCAACCAGCCTCAGCACTTATTGGATGATATTGCTGCCCTGAGTTTTCATTATACCACCACAATGCAAGCCAGACTTAGCAGTGATCGGATAATGGTGCCCAATCATGTTGTGTCATGGTACACTAAGCTTCAGCACTGATTGGTTAATGCAATTCATGCATATCTAATTCACAGATACCCTGGGTTTTAATTATACCATCACAACTCAATCCTCAGCAATGACTGAAAGTTTCAAAACTTGGTAGCATCCTGCAACACTCAAAATCGGCATATGAACGCATTGAATCTACACTAAACCTACATTTTAACATTTAGTTGCCAAACAATTTTAGGCAGTTATGTGATTGGACAACATATGGAAGCACTGGAAAGAAATCAGCCCTTCCTGGGACAGGTTGGGAACCGACTACATTCAGGTTAAAAGTCCAGAGCTTTCAATCACTGCTCTACATGCTGCAGCTTTGCTCATGTTTGTTTTAAGGGTTTACAGCTAAACTACCTTAGTTACTTGTGCATGTGAGGTATACATATATAAAGGGAAATGCCTAGAAACACAATAGTGAGCCTCAGAAAAGCACAGAAAATGCAGCCATCTGCCATACATGCCCTGCTCTCCCTTTATTGCTCAGCTGACCCTGTGAAGGTCCCCATTGGCTGACCAGGGTCAGATGGGAAGCATTGACTTTCGCTGCTACAGGGCTATAGATTAATTAGCGTGGAAACCCTAAAGCTCACCTAAAAACACCCCTGACTCAGGGCAGTACAGAAAGCACTTGAAAGTCGGCAAACGTCACCCAGTCTCAGCTTTTTCTCGAGTGTGGCCAACCTTAGCAGCTGAACCATGACGAGTCTGTAAATGTGTTAATTTCAGCATATGAGTGCAGAGCTACACTGGGTTAGAACAGCTAATGTCAGTAGCAGGTGCCTGATATGCATTATTATTTAATCAAATCATTATCCGCCCTCCAAACCTGCCCTGGGTTGGACACAGATCAACTTTCACAGTATTTCAAGCAAAAAAAGAAGCCAAAAAAAAGAAAACCGTTATTTATAAAAGCTGTGTGTCTTAACTTCAGGGTCGGGGAGACCCATGTAGACGCATTTTGATGGTACAGATTCTTATATTTGTTTTAAAATAAGCCTGTGATAAATAATAGTGAATAATGCCTGAAACTAGATTACTGCAGCTTCTTTCTGAAGCTGAGGAGTCTCCTTGACAGATCGATACGTGCGTCTGTCCTACATAAGCCTGTCATGGATGAGCTTGATGATACCCATCTTTGGGAGCTTAAGATGGGTGCGTAGTGTGGAGACCAGAGGGGGCAGTGGTGCCCCCAGCTCCCTTGCCTTTATCACCGCTGGCTTCTGAACCCAATCTGGGTCAGACGTGTCAGCATTCATTTTCTGCCCCTGTCTGCTTCCTGTGTGTTATGGCACTGAATGAACACCATCCTTCCTGAGTTTAATTACTTAATTACGTTTATTTTTAGAGTGGATATTGACTGAAACTCATCTTAGTGGCAAGGGACCACTGAGTATCTAAGCATTTAACATCATTTGTAGGTTCTGGTTACAGAAGATCTCTGACATGCTCTGAGGTTAATTACTGTTGCACTCTAATATCCACTGTAAGTCATTGTTGACCATCGTTAGCTGCTTTTAAATCCAAATGCTTTTGACTAACAGGTTAGGTCATATACTGCACTATAGTGTCCATTTTCTCTTTCTTGTTTTTGTAATTTTTGAATCATGCCTGTTTTTATCCTTTCTACCTTTATTCATTCTTATGACGGACAAATACATGCTGAAGACCTAAGAAGGCATACGAGTGCCTTTAGGAATGTTATATAGATGTTTACAAATTGGTTGTTACCCTTCCACAAAAAACAAAATGATCTCTGAAATAACTATCCCTGAAATAAATAAGTTTAATGGTATCCCTTATTGTTTATTCCATATTTAACACACATCAGACTTTGGTGATTGATTCAGCTGAATATTTTATAGAATTAAAACATGAAAATGGCAAGAACAAAAGAGATGGTACCCGTAATTTAATATTTTGTGGCTCCGCCCTTTGCAGCAGTCACTGGCAACAAGCGATCTCTGTACTTCACAATGAGACGTCTGCCCAGGTAATGAGACATTTGCCAGCAGGTAGTTTGGCCCACTCTTCCTGAGCAAACTGCTCAAGCTGTCTCAGGTTTGCAAGGTGTCGCCTCCACACTGCAATTTTCAGATCTTTTCATAGATGTTCAATAGCATTAAGATCTGGGCTCATGGAGGGCCATTTACAAATAGTCCAATGTTTATTTTCTCAGTCATTCCTGAGTGCTTTTAGCTGTATGTTTGGGTCAATATCCTGTTAGAGGACTCATGACCTGCGACTGAGGCTGAGCTTTCTGACACTGGGCAGTATGATTCACTCCAGGATGCCTTAGTAGTATTGAGAGTTCATTGTGCCCTGCACAGATTCAGAGCTCCCTATGCTATACGTAGCAAAGCAGCCCCAAAACAAAACCTACTCCCATGTTTCATAGTAGGTATGGTGTTCTTTTCCTTTAAAGCTTCATTTTTCCTTCTGTAAACACAGAGCTGATGTGACTCGTCAAAAAGCTCTAGTTTTGTCTCATCAGTCTAAAGGACATTCTCCCAGAAACTTTGGGGCTTATCAACATGCATTTTGGCCAATTCTACTCTGGCTTTTTTATGTTTTTGTGTCATTAGTGGAGCCCTCCTGAGTCTTCTTCCATGGAGCCAATTATTGTTCAAAATGTGACTGATGGGGCGTTCAGAAAGTGACGTACCTTGACCTTGGAGTTCAGCTTGTCTACTTGGCTTTTTTCCACCATCTGCACTATCCTTCTGTTCAACCTGGAGTTACATTTCCTCTTGTGTCCACGTCCTGGGAGGTTGGCTGCAGTCCCATGATCCTATACTTTTTAATAATATTGGCTACTGTGGTCACAGGAACATGAAGCTGCTTGAAGATGGTCTTATAGCCTTTACCATGATAATCTATAATCCTCTTTCTGAGCTCCTCAGACAACTCTCTCCTTTGCTTTCTCTGGTCCACGTTCAGTGTGGTGCAGACAATGATACCAAACAACACAGTAATACCTTTAAATAGGCTGAATGGCTGATGAAAAGCTTGAAGGCACCTGTGATACTAATTAAGGTTAAGCATTTAGTTTGAAACATGACTATAACGCAAGGCTAAATAGTCTCTTTAGGGAGACCAACATATCTGTCCATACTATTTTAGCATACCTTTGTAAAATAAACAACAAATCATTTATTTTCACAATTTTATTGGTTTACTCTATCAAATACTAAAGATATGCATTAATGAGAACTGATTTTGATTGAAACACTTCAAGTGAAATGAAACATTGTTCAATAAGCTGTAAGGATACCAACAAATTTGCCCATGTCTGTAATTATTTCAAATCTTGTCTATTGTTTTTCATTATTCTTAACTAAAGGACTTTGCATAGCCCTTGTATACATATATAAAATTTAAAGAAACTTTCCTTTATGCAGTCTGATTGCTTTTCATCCATGAATACTTTCATTTAACTTTATTATTGCCATTATTGAGCTATTTGGCCGCCCCTCCGTCCCTCAGGTACCACTGTAGATATTACCAAAACTACACCACATGATGCAAAATACATATTTGTTAAATATTTAGGAGGGAATGTCTCTGGTGCTGTTAGGAAATCATACAGGCTATAGTTAAGGTAATAAGGCAGATATTGGTTTATTAAGGAGACAAATCAAAACCATTTTTATTACACAAAAACTCAAGACACTTTTAGGTGAGAATTAAGCGGAAACTGGGTAAGAGAGGGCAAGTCACTGATGGGGGTTTTTTAAGTTTAATGTCTTGAATGCAGTGCTGGAGGCACACAATTCTGAACACTTTCCTCTGTCCCAACAAAACTAGGAATATAATTCAACTAGACAAGTAATTAAGACTTAGATTAGCCGGCCCAGGTGTGCTAATGAGTGGCCGTGACGTTCAGGACAAAGGCTGAAAATGTGTGACATTAGCCCAGAATTAATCACACCCTGTGAGGGCCAGGCAATTTGGAGCAGCTGCTGATGACCTGGGAGGAAGATGGGGGTGGGTTCAGGAGGAAGGGGACTGACACCGTCAGGAAGGTTGCAATCCCCCCTGTTCCAATCTTTGACCTGTTTGCTTTTCATTTTTCCAAGCTTCACTGCTTTTTTGTTTGTTGTTTACAAATATTGGGCTGTGAGGTAACGAATTCATAATGAATAATTAATGCAAGACTGGAACACAATTCATATTCTTTAATTTTCCTCATGATTTTCTATTACCGATTGCTACTATTTGTATCTGTGGAATTTACATTGTTTACTCTGTGACAGGTACACCTGATGGTGTGTGTGTCTGGACCATGTATATTTTACATTGTGGGGATCAAATGTTCCCACAATGTGATAAAAATCTGTTATTTTAACACTGTGAGGACCATTTTCTTTGTTCCCCCACCAGGAGAAACTCATTTTTAAAAATAAATTGTGACTGCAATCAAAAACTAAAAATTCCAAAAGTCTTATATTTTATTTGATTACTTATGGTCATGGTTAGGTCTGGTTAGGGGTTAAGGTCATCATGTTTGTTACACATTAAGGTTGTTATAAATGGGATTAGCATTATGCCCATAGAAATGAATGGATGGTTCCCACAAAAATTATATATACAGATCTGTGTGTCCGTGTATGTGTGTGCTTCATGTGCCCTGGAGTCAGAGTGAGTCAGTGATCAGTCCCTTCAGCTTAAGACTCAGCTGACTCATCCTCACACCTAGTAAATCGGTGCTGGTTGAAGCTGGTGGTTCCAGCAGTGGTCGATTCCCAGTCTGCTAGGAGTGATCAGCTGCACAGCAAGGAGCATGAGGCACCAACCAGACCAGCCAGTTTGGAGAGATGGTGTCGGTCCTCTGAGCTGTGGAACAGGACCGGCGGGACACCACCTCTCTTTGTAGGCTATTGTCAAACTCCTGCTTCCTCGCCAGTATTTTCTGGAGGGAACCACCACACTGCTTGCTGGTCTGAACGGTCTCCAGATGCTTTAATTCCCTCCATAATGTCTGTATCACACAGCCATGTCAGGTTCCTCGCAGAGCCCTCACGGCTAGCTGGTTGTTGTCACAGACCTGAAGTGTTCATCCACAGGGCTTTGCATGATCCATCCAACAAGCTTCTGCTGTGAAGCATTAAAGATCTCTTGACAGAACATCGTGAATCAGGTGAGCAGTGGAGGATTGTGAGAGTATAAGCACTTATATGCCTTCTTAGGTCTTCACTCTCTTTCATAGCTCTGGCCAGTGAGGACCTGATCATCAGGGAATCAGTCCATGGTTCATCTCCTGGGTTTTTATCTTCATCATGCAGGCATGACTTTTGCCCAGGCATGCTCTTAATAATGAATGCAAGAAATAGCTTGTTGAGGGGTGTGTGTGTGGCTAGTGTGTGGATCTGTGATCGGAAGGTCATCAGTTTTAATTCAGGGCTTGGCAGAGAAACTACATCTCTGTTGGGCCCTTGATCAAGGTCCTTAACCCCTGAAAAATACTCGAGGGGAGCTGGATGGATGGCTGACCCTGTGCTCAGACTCCAAGCTTGACTTTATGTGCGTGTGTCTTAAGATAGAGAGCATGATGGGATACAGATAGAAAATAAAGCTTCCTTTCATTTTTATTTCTAGGTTGCTAGCCTACAGCCACTGACAAGATTTTCCATCTTTTATGAAATACACTTTTTAAAAATCACACTCAAGCTCCACAATGGTACCCTGCCTCTTTACAGACCCGAGGTGTCATTTAAATCTTGAAAAATGGGGCCTTTAGGGAAATTATTGCAGGTCCTTCTTGTAAATAGTAACTAGCTTGCATTTGTCAACTAACTGAATGAGTGTAAGTGCTTCAGCCTTAGATGACTGAGCGGTTAGAATTGTAATAACGATAGCAATAAAACCTAAGCTAATGGTAGCTATATAACAGTTACTGAGCTAACAATAGCTAAGTTAATAGCAGCTAAGATAACAACTGCTAAGCTAACCATAGCTAACAATTGCTAAGCTAAAGATAGTTAAGCTACGAAGCTGCACCTCTCCCTTTGAATCACGTCATTGACGTTTACTTACATTGCCTGTGTGCCATAACTCATTACTGTCTTGATTAATGCTTCAAGATGAATGGATTCATTTTCCGAGCTCTATTCGGCAATCTGAGCAGAAGAGACCTGACCTTGCCAGTGCCAAACATTCCCAGTGTGTCCTCTAGGAAGTGCTATGTGAGCCGATTTGGACCGCATCCAGCGGAAGAGGAGTTAATTCATTTTCCCAGCAATCTGATGGATGATAGCTGACTCTGAAGGCTGTCTCTCGATTGCTGCCCAAGGTTTCCTTAGTGTCGAGGACCCTGTTTTTCTTGGAATCATAGCTGTTTCTTTTTTCCCGGGTGGCAATTAGTGAAGACAAAAGAGTGAGGGTGGGCTCCAGAATTTCTTCTCCACACTTTTTGGGTTGGACATCTGGCACGTGATTTCTCCAGCAGAGGCTGTAGCAAGGCAGAGGGCTTCCCAAACTCATTTCGGCATGAAGTGGTATCACCAACGTGCAGCCATCAAACTCCGTGAGATAGGCAGCCATAACCACTGCTGGCTCATGGCTCTGGGACAACAGTGACTCACGGAGTGTGAAAAATGGCCTACGGGGCATCAGCAGCAGAGATGCAGGAAGAGCAAGCATGGCTGCGGTTTTCGTGAGCGTGGAGATATTGCTGGGTTCCCCCCAGAGAAACACGGCAGCCCACTCGTTTCCCACTTTTGTCGTAATGGGTGTTGTGTTGCACCCGATAACGGGAGACAGTTCAGGGAGACATGATGCAAGCAGAGGCTCAAGCCCAAGAAACTCAGTAGCTTCCCTGCAGATGGGCCTCAATTCATTCCACGCCACATGAAAAGCAGGACTTTGATGGTGGACTCGCTTCACTTAAGGCTCAGTCCAGCACACTTCTGGAACCGTTGAGGCAGATGAAAGAGAGAGAGACTAGATTTCACTTAAGCTGTGGAGGAGTTCTGCATGTCTTATTATCAGGACAATTTGGATCTCATTCCGTTGATTTGGCAGCACTGCTTATGACCGGTGACCATTAAATTGCTCCGATTGTTGAGCCCAATCTGTTAGGCCGGTCAGAGTGACAACAACCGACAAACAAGTCAAAAAAAGGGTATGTTGTTCTCATCTTGACTTTCATTGTTTTTTTTTTATTAAATGAGCAGTTCAGGTGAAAAAAGGAGAATTGCTAACAATCCAGCTAACAAACAAGGTGGAATATTCAACGTTAATCGAATCCTTTTCTCTCTCTCTGTCTCTTTCTGTCTTCAGTTTCCAGTAGCGTCTCGGATCGAGTTTATGATCCCGCAGCGAGCGTCACTGGTCCCCAGTGGTGGCGGAAGCCTCTCCTGCTTCCCTAATTTGTAGGAAGGCCTCTTTGAAAGTGCCACCCAGAGCTGTCTGTGAAGTACGGCTAGAGTAGACCCGACCTGCCTGCTGTGCTGTCAGAATAGTAACCCCTCCTGGCTAATAGCCCTATCTGCTCTCCACTGCTGCCCTTTTCACTTATCTATTTTGACATCTGTCCCCCAAAATTGGCCCCTCTCAATTGGGGGCAAATTCACCGAGGTCACATAAACACTGTCAATTTCAAAGAGAGCTGTACATCTTTCTGTTGTGTATGCAAGCGCCCGATGCCACATGATTTTTACAGACATCCCACCTGGACGTGGGAGAACGGTAAGATTTGCCCGCCCTGTGGTGGGGGGGGGGTGGGGGGGGGTGCGATTTTACAAGCTTCCTCTGCTGAATGG
>JAODUD010000002.1:20881900-20892038 GCA_026784285.1 Stomatorhinus walkeri
GGGAGTCAGAGGCAGGGAGACCCTGTCAGAACATACAGATATGGAAAGGGAGTCAGAGGCAGATGGGACCCTGTCAGGACATACAGATATGGAAAGGGAGTCAGAGGCAGATGGGACCCTGTCAGGACATACAGATATGTACAGGGAGTCAGAGGCAGGGAGACCCTGTCAGAACATACAGATATGGAAAGGGAGTCAGAGGCAGATGGGACCCTGTCAGGACATACAGATATGGACAGGGAGTCAGAGGCAGGGAGACCCTGTCAGAACATACAGATATGGACAGGGAGTCAGAGGCAGGGAGACCCTGTCAGAACATACAGATATGGAAAGGGAGTCAGAGGCAGATGGGACCCTGTCAGGACATACAGATATGGACAGGGAGTCAGAGGCAGGGAGACCCTGTCAGGACATACAGATATGGACAGGGATTTAGAGGCAAGGAGACCCTGTCAGGGCATACAGATATGGAAAGGGATTCAGAGGCAGGGACACCCGGTCAGGACATATATAAATAGGTAGACAGAGGCAGGGAAATCCTACCCAAACATACAGATATTGTCAGAGTTTGGATTTCTGACAGCTGGGATTGGCTACATACACAACAAAATAGCAATGTTAATTTACAAATGACACTGCTAATTTAACACTGTCTGTTTGCATACAAATACTGTCTGTAGTGTCACAGCCCAATTTGCATGTATAGAAAAACAAACTAAAACAGAATATTCCTGTCATAAAGTACCTGAGGTGGTAAATCAGTAATTTATAGGCATTGAAAGAGTTCAGACAGGTAAACTAAAATGAGAGGTGGAAGGAAGGCAAGATTTTCAAGCATCTGTTTAGAAACGTCGGCCTTCAGCACCATGGACAGCAGATTACCTCCTTCACAGAAAGCACTCACCACACACCAAGTGAGGCTGCAGATATACCGTTTTTTTTTTCTTCTGATTATTATTATTATTATTATTTTTTTTTTACCACATTCCATTTGACGAGAGTGACACAGCTGTGCCACATGCATGCTTGTCAAAAAAATAAAAATAGTTTGTGGAAACATTTTTTTAAGGAGAGGAGAATTCATTATGTGTGCTTTACGCAAAGCTGGAGAGGCACAATGACTACCAGCATATCAATACTACTTCTACAAATTAACACACTACTGTACAATACTTCACTTTAGTTGTATTTCTATAGCCCGTCTGTTCAAAAACCCTCACAAAGGATAATATAATTTCCTCAATGCTAGCATTATTCTTAGTACAAACTGTATTCCTTCCTATACATTGTTATTTGTTCTTTACTGAGTCTTGAAGGGAAAAACTGCTAAGTGGAGATATATTCTGTCTCATGATTTTTACCCTAATGCTGTTCCATAATTATAATAATTCCATAATGTATGTGTGTGTGTGGGGGGGGTTTGCAAAACCTGAAATGTTCCTACTTTTGGGGACATCATTTGAGGTCCCCATTTGGATAACATCAGTTTCATAAAAATATGTGAATGCAATCGAAAAAATAAAAATGCCAAAAGTCTTGTATTTGGGTTGGTTACTTATGGTTAAGGTTAGGGATGGGTAGGGGTTAAGGGTATCGTGATTGGGAATAGGGTTTCTCCCATAGAAATGAATGGACGGTCCCCATTTCGATAGGAAGAACAACTTTTCTTTACTCTAACTTTAGTTGGCATTGATGTGATCCAAAAGTAACAAAAAGTAATTAGTAAATTACATTTATTTTGAGATAAAATACATTACTGGTTACATTTTTCAGCAGGTAACAAGTAACTGTACTAGGTTACATTTGTAAAGTTACTTACCTAACCCTGCTGAAAATGTTTCTGTTATAACATAAATATGAACTGCTGTCACTGACAATGTTTGTGTTATTGCTGTAAACATGAATTGCTTTTACGGACAATGTGTTATTGCTGTAAACATAAATTGCTGTCACGGACAATGTGTTACTACTGTGAACATGTGTCACGTTCAGCCGGGTGAGCGTGCCTGGATGTTGGCGGCGCCGGGCAGGCAAGACGAAACGAGGCAGGAATATCCAAAATAGCAGGGTTTAATGACAAGGAGACATGGGTAAACGCCACGATACATCACAATGACCGAACTGGGGATACTAACTCAGACGCGGACTATATACAACAGACTAACAGGAAACCAACAAGAAACACATGACCACAATCACACAGATGAACAACAGGTGGTTTCCATCAGGGATTGCACACGGGGAGCGAGGGGGTCTGGCATACACGGGGCTCGTACGGACGGAGTATGACAACATGAATTGCTTTGATGGAAAATGTCTGTGTTGTTGCTGTAAACATGAACTGTTTTCACTGACAGGGTTCATGTCATATAGCTGAAAACATGAACTGCTCTCACTGACAGTGTTCATGCCATGGCTATAAACCTGAACTGTTCTCATTTACTTCACAATTTTCTCATTATATTTGTGAGAAAAAGCAAGGTCAGCCGGTAGTTAAGGACCATGCTCAGAGTTCCCAAAGGCGAAATGACTCTTCTTAAATTGGGAATTTATCCAGCACCCTCCTGATCACATGTGCACTATCCAAACTCACTAAGGCACACACGTTCCCCTTTGCATTCTAATTGAACCTCTGGCACGAGGTCTGTATGGAATTCTGAGGGGTTTGATACCAACTCGATGGGCTTATGCAGATGGAGAGCTTTTTAGCGGGTGGTCATATCTAAGCAGCCACATATATATGAATATTTAATCATAACTATCGCATTCACCCTACAGCCTACTGAGAAGGGCATATTGCTAATATTGCTCATTGCTTTCTCTCGCAGTATATTTGAAAGCATAACTGTCATGAAAGTCATGCCATCTATGTATATGTCCTCCATAAACTGTGACCATTACATCTGTATTACCATCTAATTAAAAAAAAAATTTTTTGGAGAGCATTTACAACAGACATGCAAAAACAGACACACAAACATCACACATCGTCCTCCCATTATGTGTTTGACATGTTTATGATGATAAATTGCCTATCTATGGCAGATGCTGTATATTTATCTAACAGCTACACATACCTGTCAATAGACAGAGTCAGCTGACTCCTGTTAATCTTGATCAATGTATTTCCTGCTGGTAACAGTTCCACGTCATTACCTGTGACGTGTACTTATTTAATGAAAGCAACGACCGTCCCCTACCATGACAGAACAGTTTAACAAAATCTGTCCTTTTCGAGGCGTTATGAAAATCTAATTCTGCTAAACAGAAAGGTCATTCCCAGCAAGATCTTTAATGCGGAGGACACATTTAAATTTATTTTAAATGAAGACATCAGTTGGAAAGAGGTCCTTTCCCCTCCTCTGCTAGTGAAGGAGCGGTAATTAGGTTATAGTTAGCTGTGAAATGGCCAGTCTTCGCAATTATGAATGTATTACATTTTATTTAGTTTTAAACACCGTGCCTGTAGCTATACTTGCATAGTGTACTGTTCATCAGGTATATATGTGATATGGCATGCCGACTTCTCAGCAGACATGGTAAATCTGAAATTCACAATTTAGCCATAGAGGGGATTTTTGAAAATATTCCTGCTTTGAAATATCTCTTTTTAACCCCTCCTGTTGTCAAGTGTGTGAATGGTATATGGAGTCGGTATCTTGAAAGCATATACAGAGAAAAAAAGTACAGAGATCCTGAGAAATCTGGAGCAGATTTAGAAATTTACATAGAAATAGTCAAAGAATGTCCTTTTTCCCCCTAGAGCTGTGATACTGGGTATGTTTATATTAAATGAACGATATGGCTAATATATGAACCGACGCTAAGTTTATGCTTTCACCTCGTTCCCAGGGGCCTGTGCAGTACATGACTGTGGAGTACAAAGTTTGTCACATATATTTTTAAAAGTCTCTGTGAGTTTGTCGCACCAGCATGCAAATACAGTCAGATTGAGTCCAAGGGGCACAGACGCATTTGTTTTAGTTCTGAGTTGTAAATTCTGTCAAATGTGTATATTCATAGCTCTTCCTCACAGTGATGTTTCAGCACGCTGACATTATAAGATGGCAGAGAGAGGTGCTTCAGAGATGTCTGTGTAACAACCTCTCAGACTGGAATTTTCCAAACTCAATGTTCCTCCTTGAGTCCATCGTCACACTCCACCGTCAAGGAGCAGCATCGATTTGTTCCCTGGATCCTTATCAGCACGCGAGTGGCTGTCAAGGATGCGATCCTCATCCCCGGTGGAGGCTAATCCTGCTACAGATGCTCATTTTCAATCTCCTCAAGCAGAACAGAGCTGGGCAACTGCGGTGATTTGTCGACGGAGGATGATTACCTGTCCAAGGTGAAACCGTGTGCTTCGTGGGTGAGCTGTCATCTGGCTGAAGCCTTTCCAAACTCGTCATCATCCTCTGGAGTAAATACACACATATATATATATACATATACATACATACACATACTGTGGATTTATAGATTCAAGCAAAATTATAAATAAAAAAGCTTTTAGATCAAAGGCTTCAGATACCGAAAAGTACTTGTTTTCCTTTTCCTTCCTTAGTTGTTCAATACGAATACTCAACCTGGCACTTAGAAAATCCTTTGGCATGAGTTTCTCTGATAATTTCCACTGTGAACCGCAACAGCCTGTGTTCCCCCTTTGTTCTCTTTATGCTTACACTAAGGATTTGTCGGAATAATGAGACAGGCAGCACACATGTCCTTCTGCTTAAATCAAGCTCTTATAGTCTAATTTTTTGTTTTTGTGACTAATAATCATAGTCTTGCCTAATGCATGCAACTCTGACAGCCTATAACACAAAGCCAACTGGGCAACCTAAGTTGGAACAGCTTTGTCACTGATCCGACCTGCCTGGCGCAGCCATGGCATTTTCTGGTGAGCTGCCCTTAACCCGTCTGACCCGCGGGTTGCTGGGCCATCTACGCATCACTACTGTAAGAAATATTCCTGATTCCCCTTATTTATAATTCCCAATTGAAATGTCATTGTTTTGTAAGATTCTATCTGTATTATCCCATTATTGTAATGCATACCAAAAAAAAAAAAAAAAACTGTTTGATTTTAAGGATCAGTTGACTCTCATTTCACGGTCGGTTTTCAGGCGCAGCCCTCATAAACTCCTTCATTAAAATTCTGACCAGTCATAGCATAGTGGTGTGACACATGCTTTGGAATTCTGGGAAATTGAGTGCACTCACTCCACTCTCTTTAAGCTATTGTGACTTCATAGAAGATGACATCTGAGGCTGAATCTAAGTCATACTTACCCATTAGTTTCACACCATAAATGCAGCAACAAGATGTATACGGGTAGATTTCTAGCTTTTAGTAGGGGAATGTGGTCTCCCTGTAATGTTTCTCTATAGTTCAGTGTGCCGTTAGTTAGACATGCACATTTCATTAAGGAGACAAGGGATTGGGACAATTTAAAAAAGGTGTGGAGGAGCAGTAGTCAGTATTTAATAATGGGATGCCAGCAGTAGAGAGTCTGATTTCCTAAGGGAGAATTTCAGTTTATTGGAACCAATTAAAAATGTAAGATTCTGCTGCACGCCACAAATATAAATATATCAGGCTTTTTCTTCAGAGATCTCAGGAGGAGTTTTGTTGATATTGTGCATCAGAAGTGTTTTTTGTTCTGATTGATGCTGTAAAATATCGCCGAGTCTGGGGGGAACCTGTTGGATGTAATGAGCTATAGAACAGATGAAGCCTGGTTTTCATTAGGTTTTTGGGCAAAGGCCCCCTCCTCTGCCCCAACGCAGCTTTTAAATATTTTGCCATTGCGCAGAAGGTGTGACTTTGATTAAGACTTCTTTTCCCTGGAGGCAGAGTCCTCAACTAAACCCTTCAGCTTAATTGGAACGTCAAGTAGGCCAGTTAAGGTGGAAATTGGTGCGCGCACTCCTGGGGAGGGTGAAAAGATGGAAATCAGCCCGTACTCCTAGGGTGGGAGGTATCTCTCTTCAAGCTCATCCCCATGTGCGAATCTAATGTTGGCAATTACTTGGCAATCATTTTACCTTGTGCTAAGATGCTGCAAGGAAGATAATTAACTAGGGATTTTTACTCAATTTCTAGTGGGGAGTGATCAGATCATCTCGTTGCTGGATGAGCTGGTCACTCAGTTCTAGATTTGCTGTATTTGCTGTTGTCTGGCTCCAGGTTTGAGAGACTGGATTGTGAGGTGAATGTCCCCTGGGGAATTATAAAAAGCTGCCTGTCACAGATGTCCTTTTGAATATGAAGAGCAGAATATGCAAATATGCAGAAGGCTGATTCTCAAAAGCCGAATCAATGGAAGGCGCCCTCTACAGGCACTCAGGGGAAATATCTGCTGGGCTGGAGAGGCCCCGAAGATGTGACCCCCCACAGAAAAAAAATATATTGGTTAGAGTTTATCCCTCTGTTTAGTCAGCGATGTCTGTACGCTCCCTGTTATCTATAGCAAGCAAAGATTTCAGTGAAGGATTGGGTGATCCTCCTTGGGGAAAAAAAACACAGTTTTTAAGCCTCACAGTTTTGTCTTTGAGGGTGCAGGACATGGGCTACTAACCGATACGGTTATCGGGTTCTGTTAATGGGACCTGCTCAAGTAGTAATACATACAATCTAATAGTTCATTCCCCTTCCTTTATATATTTTCAACCCAGCATTATGTAATTTCAAATATACTGATTGTATCCACTGTGATTTATAGCAAATCCAAACTTTAATTTGGTCTATGCCGGGGTAAACAAAATGCAGCAGTGAAGAGTATCTTTAGGGTGAATCATTCAGCAACAGCCAGCAGCAAGAGCTCTGAGTGAAGGCCGGGACTCTGAAGCGCCAGGCCTTCTTGGTAAGAGAAAAAGAGCTTTCAGAAATGCCTGTTAGTCATTCTTTACATTAACAGATTCTAGGAAAGGGCTACATCCGAGAGAGGGTTATGGCATGGAGGCCTGGGGGTTTGCAGGCCAAGAGAGAGTGGACAGAGCCAAATCCTATTTAACCGGCAACGCGCACAAAGGAAATGTTGGGCCAACTACCAGACTCCACCCAGCCCAGAGATGGCCACGCCGCTTACCCTCCACCTGTCATGTGACATCATATTGTGTACTGTGTGCCTGTGAGGCCATTCTTCCTAGAGCAGACATGGAAGTAGGAAGCCTAGGATGTATTTTATCTAATAATAAGCATGTCACCAGTAAATGGCATTTGGCTGCAAGTGAGCTTCCATTTCTCAGTGAAATCTTTGGCGTAGAATCGTGTATTAATAATTATGCAATTTATATCCAATTAGCATGCATGTGCTACACAAGAAGTGTGCCCCATGGAAAGGAATAGCCTGTAAAAACAGAAATGGTGTCACAGGAAGAGATTTGGCTGACATAAGGCAGACAGCTGTGAGCCCATTAGAGGAAGGTATGAGTCACAGCGTTACTAATTGTAAAGACTGAGGTTTAATTTTTAGTCATTTAAATCAACCGCCATACTGTCTTTTGGCAGTGGGAGGTTGTGTTTGGTTTGTTGGTGTATAAAATGGCCATGCACAAGCTTCCTATGTTACTTGGAGGAACATATGATGGAAATGCTGGTAATGACTGAGGGTGTTGGGGGCAGCAGTGCATGCTGGGAGGTGACTGAACGGGGGGTGGGGGGTAGTTTTGCTGCGATCTGTAACTGGAAACCATTGCCAGCCCCTGTTGCCTCTCCAGAGCCTAAAACATCCTCAGAGACTCTGCCCGTTTTGCACATCACCTGTTTGACCTGTTGCCCTCTGGTAGGCGCTGCAGGTCCATCAAAACACACACATTCAGACTCAAGGGCAGTTTCTGCCCATGGGCCATAAGATCACTAAATAACAACAAAAATAAATCTGTGGGCACTATCAGTCTTTAGTGATTAAAACACAAATGTTAGTCAAATCTTAGTAATCCAAAGTATTTATTTACCACATGCCTCCTATGGTTGACTGTTTTCACATATGCTTATATATATATATAAATTTATTTATTTGTATGATTCTGTTTTTTTGTAATTTTTTATTTACTTTTTTTTTTCTTTCTCATTTTCATTACACTGAACAGAAGCAGAACTTTCAATGGCAATAAAGTTTTTAAAATTTTAAGTAATAATAATCACATTTTATAGTAATGAAAATATCCAGACCTGCTTTCTCCAGGATCACTATGCATTGTGGGTAATGCATTTTTAAGTCGGTAGGGGTCATGACCTTCTTGAACCTGTCAAATATCATCTGACAGCTGTCAGCAAGCCATCTGGTTATTGTAGAGATTTATGAAATGTAATTTGATTTGCTAGCGCTCTGTGACAGTACTTAGCTGACTGGAAGGAAAAACTGGAGCAACAAAGATTATTTTAGCCCGTAAATTATTTAGTGTGATCAGGGAAGGTATTTCTGTCAACAGGAATATTAAGAAACCTTGACAGTCAACATTGTGTTTTTCCCCCTACTTCATCTCAGCTGTATTAATATTTAATAATAATCTGAGTATCTGAAATAATTGTCCAAGAAACAGGGTCTTAAGACTGTCTCTGGGCCCCTGGCTAGAGGGCATGGATTCTACTGGAAACCTTTTCCTTTCATCATACATCTGGGGTGAATTCAGAATTGCTCGCTATTGGTTCTGCTGCAGCCAATCACAATGCTTCACTGCCTGACGAGAGGCAGGATTGGGTGGAACTGAGAAGGAGGCATGGCTCTGGGGGACAGGAATTTTAAAATGGAAAGCACATCAGGAGATGGAGTCTGCACATTTTGATAAATGAGTCACGGGCATCACCTTCCAGAGTCTCATCATTCCTGCATGCAGAATCTCTCAACATGCCCCTGGGGCAAATGGAGACCCATGAGAGCTTTAAGATGGACACAAAACCACGAGGGAGAATGTTCCAGAGATGAGGAGCAGGGATCCTGATACATGAGGGAATTATTCACCTTTATGGGAAAAACGCGGGGGAATTGAAAGCTGAAACTTTTTTCTCTCATGCCCCATTTGTTGATGTTTGTTTACAAACCCAGCTGTGTCAGTGTAATAATAAGAATTTGCATCATTTTTTATACATATGAAATGCTTTATTTTAGCACATGCAAAACAGTTCTTTCTTTCCGAAATCAAACAGGTGCTGGATGGAAGGTGCCCTTCGTAGGTGAAAATGCATTGCAGATTAAAACATGACTAGAGGCAAATCAAAATGTGTTATGAATGATGTATCATATCTGTATTTTCTTTCACTTTTACAAATCAAAGAGAAATGTAATATAATTAAAGCGGTCTCTGGCTGTGCTATTGATTTATTATTCGTATCGCCTGTGTATAAAATCATGACATTGGATGCGTGTTGGATAAAAAGCCACTTTAATTGCCTGAATTAACATTCTTATGCTGACTGTTGCCATTAATCTCTTTTAAAAAGAGGTCACAGATGTTAACAAGCTGGGTGTTTTTAATGTCCTCCACAAGCCCCCCATCCATTATATAGAGATAAAAAATTATCACATTTTCTTATTTTCTCACTTAAATCTATGAGTGACGGACTGGACCTTCAGAACAGCATCAGGATGCCACTGACTGTAGCCATTCCAGGGTTGTCACCAGAACGACAGTGTTTAATATCAGTTCAACCCCATTTCAAAGCAGGGGTTGGGGGAGGCAAACTGGGGACAATGTTCTGTTCGGGGGACCAGAAGCATTTGACCTTAATGTCCTCCACATATTACTTTCACTAGATTGCCAGCATTAGGAAGCAAATGACAGTTTTGAAAACCAGTAAGTTATTAATGTAATGTTTTGCATTTTTCCATTTCACATTTTTACAGTTTTTACAAATATGAAACAAACTGTGGTTTCTAATTTAGACTGTCTTACTAACTTTGCTTTTCAGCAGCCAAAGCAACTCGACAACCTGGTGCACCAATTTTAAGTGTCCGTCAAGAAAATGTGCTTATGTTTATGTTTTGCCTGTTCCCAGCACACAGATTTTTAGCCCATATACATAAATGTAAATAATAATAGTAGCATACGTATTTCGGAGGGCATGTTGTCCCGGGGGGGGGGGGGGGGGGGGGGGGGGGGGGGGGGGGGGGGGGGGGGGGGGGGGGGGGGGGGG
>JAODUD010000002.1:20893648-20919599 GCA_026784285.1 Stomatorhinus walkeri
TTTTTGTGGGGTTCCGTCCCCCCCCCCCCCCCCCCCCCACTGAAGTAGGTTTCTCAGCTCCAGTGGCTCGTTTGCCTGTTTTGGGGGTGTCGTGTGGCAGTTAACAGTTAGTTAAATTGGCAACACCTGAGTGTCCATGCTGATGTCAGCCTGGGACCCCCCAGATATGTCACTCTGCCCCAGGTGAATGCCAGAGGAGGCCATTCCTGCCTGTCTCTGATGCCTCCTCAGGGAGACTCCCTGAAACGTATTTACACTGCCACCGTGAGTCACGCATACTGACATGGCATTCTGGGAAAGACCCCGCCCACCTTGCCGACCTTCAAACATCAGTGTGCGTTACACTTAGTCATGAGGCAAAGGCACGCATGCACACACACACACAGGCACAAACACACAAGCACGTGTGCAAATCTGTATCCCACAGTCCTGGCTGACATTGCGCAGAATACATAATCCACAAATACTGCTTTTGACAGCATGGCATCATTTTCCCCATTGATTTATTGCAATCATATTTTCTTTAACTATGTGTAAAGTATCTTGGAATGATTGCATTAAAAATGCATGATTCACGGCTGCTGAAGCCAGGCATAGTGAAGGCAGCTAGCATTTTAATGCCTGAAAGCTTAAGATAAGAACTGTACGTTGGTCTGTGATGAACGCTGAATTCAGCACAGATGCACTCTGTCTGATATAACTTGTTAGGTAAACCAAAAATAATTTATGTGCTAGAAGTACAATGAGCTATTGTTCTCTTTAAATTGTCCCAGAAAATAAAATAGCAAACGACAGAAATGTCATCTAACTAAAACCGCAGTCACATTTTTTATTTTCCCCATAAAGGAAAGTATCAATTGTTGGTTCTCGATCTGAGCTCTGTATCTGTATTAGCTCAAATTTATATTTATAAGCCAATAATGTCTTACCTGTCAGTGTTGATGGATGGCTCATTTGCTTAAAGATTGTGATCATTTATCATCAATTTACAAAGTCCTGCATTGTCACTAGATGTCTGAATAGATACATCATTACATGAATCTCTTTTATAGTTTCTCAGCCTCCTCTGGGTTTCGACAAACTTAGTTTACCAAAACACAGCTGTTTGAAACTTTTAAAGCGAGTTATTTTATATAATCGCTTTTCTGTTCCTTGCCACACAATGAAATTTTCTACAAGGGGGAATTAGACACTATCAGTCATATCTAACGCCTTTATGATACTGTGTTCAAAGGATATTGAGGCTTTGTTGTCATTTCTACAAGTAAAAGGACAATGAAATGCATGCTTCAATATCTCCCTGCAGATTTAAACAACGTATATCAATGAAGAACAATAGATAGCAAACAACATAACAGTAGACAATAACCTACATGTAGTATATAGGCAAAATACTTACAATATACAATAACATAGAAGCAGGACAGGGTGTTGAGGTTAAAGTGGCAGCGGACAATGAGCGGCAGTGATATTTATCTTAATATTTATTATTATTATTATTATTATTATTATTTAGACCACCCAGACCATCATTATAGGAAAAATATGTCCATTGGCTATAATGATCATACACACCCAGTGAACTCAAAAACAGGTATTTTGTAGAAATAACCCTTTCCCAGTCCCTGTTATGAATGTGCCACAAACGATACACTGGACTGTTCATGCTGTTCCAACTTGTTAATTTCACCTATGAAATAAGGACAGAAAAGAAGGAAAAAACAAATCTTTGCAACATTCTCATTTTCAAAATGCATTTATTATTTTCCTTTTCATCGTTCATCATGTGCAATAAAACACATGCTTCAAACATGCCAACCCATCAAAAAACAGGTCAAGTGAACAGACCTGCAAAAAGGTACTACACACAGAAAGTTTACCTGTGGTGGGTTGTAAGGTCTGGATCACCACCTGTATTCCCTCTGTTCTTGTCTGAGGCTGATATTGAGCACATGGAACATGATCCTCACCGTTGCCAGAAAAGTTAGAAAACATCCAAAACCTAGTTGTACATGTTCTATAACATCTGAACATTATAACTGATGATGCAAAATTTCTGCCACTTACCTATTCACAGCTTGACAGGTGAATCTTTGCAGCATATACAGCAACAACCTCATTCATTGTGGAAGAAAATCTGGTTAATTCAGTCAAGTAATCACTAAATGTCACTGTTACTGGGTCCTGTATGGTATAATGGGCTGTAAAGCAAAAAAAAATCTTAACTTTGATGAGTGGGTTGATTGTAAGGTAGAAATAAAAGGAAGGGTCGTATATGACCCCGTGGGTTCCCCAGGGTTATGATTCTTATTACTTGTCAGGAAGGAGCCTTGAAATTGAGTTTGAGTTGAATCTGTAGCATCTTCTTTCCATCGTGTTGGTCTATGCGGCGAGGAGCTTGTGTATCTCTCTAGCGTTTCTGCATTTTTTTTTTGCATTTACATTTTTTTTTTCTGCATGACATGCAGAGCGTGTCTCCGCAGGTGATTGTCAGCATCCAGTGAGGCCCCCCGAATGAAACACACAATAAGACCTCCTCAGGTCCCCGCTTTAAACGTGATTGGTGACTGCAAGTGTGGACATTAGCATATGTGTAATTGGCGAATAGCGAGCGAATTGATCTGGTGACTGAGGATCGAGCAGCGGTGTGGGGTTCTTCGAGATGAGACGTTATCGTGGGAAGCTATGTGACTTCACCAGGTCTTGTTATGTGCCGTGACTTGTCTTTACAGCCCCTGCCGTAGGTGGACCATCAGAGTCAGCTTCAGAAGATGGGGTTGCTCTTTCCCTTGAGGAAATACAGCCTCTCAGCTGCTGAGTATGCATGACAACGGAAGCAGATCCTCTGAGTGCACCTGAACTACAAAGGCGGAATGGAAACCCTTAAGGACTGTGTTTAACTTCACAGAGTATCACAGAATTACTACAGGAAAGGGAAACTGGCATTAACATGTGGGAGGAGAGCTTAGGTTGACACCTTTACAGGACAGGCTGAGGAAATCACTCCCTTTTTTCCAAGAAAAGGTCATTTTTGGGTCCTGTGTGAGTTTGCACCTGCAGCTTGTTCCTGCTCTCCAACACGCGTACATTGATGGTTGGCCGGCACGGACTGAGCTCGAAGGATGTTACATACTGCAAGACCTTCTGGAAGTTCAGAGAACAAAATGTCGTAAATACGCAAGACTGCCACTCACAGCCAGTAATGATGGCGTTTAATTTCAATTTGCACTTGGGTGTATGCTAAGGCCTACCTTTCACGCTGCTTGGGTGTGACAGCGACATGATAAATCGACAGGGTCTTTTCACAGGTCAGGAATGTCCAAATAAATGAAGCCGATGTTTATCCATTAACAGAGCTGGATGCCGAAAAAGCCAAATTTTTTCAAATCAGTAATCGGAATTTGTACCAGCCCCACGCAAACTTCACCCACACTCCTGTGACTCACATTTTTAACAACGAGTCCCCTCTTTCATTTAAAATCTGCTCCCACTCGATCTCAAACATCTCCAAACTCTGAAAATGTGTCTTTATAGTTTGTCAGCGCTCACTCTCAGAGGTAAGAGGTCAGGCGCCATACCCTATGTCATCATTCGCTTCCAGAGCATCTCGTGAAATTATCAGCAGGAAGAGGCACGTCTATATTATTTTGTTGTCCGGGGTAAACAAGTTATTCTTGGTTGAGAGATGCATCTTGGAAAAAGATGTTATTAACATTTACACAGATTATATTAAGATGATCGATGAAAATATGAAAAGCTGTCAAAATCACATCAAGCTTCTTTAGCTCCGTAACATCAAACCTTGAGATGCTGGAGGAATCGTTTCTGACCAGCGAAGCAGCTTTGATTGTCTGACCCAAACACCCCCTCTCATCGAAGGTGAAACCACAGAACAGAATACGCTCCTGCATCAACAATGGTGAATCAGCCCCCTTCTCTTGGCGTTGAGGAACCGCAGAGGAGCCCAGGGGTGAGATGAGGAATCGTTTGTTGTTCCTGAAATAGGGCACGTCACCGTGAGTCTTATCTTCCTCATCGGGCTGAAGAGAAAAGACAGCGTAGAAACAGAAGGCGGCAGCAGGCAGAGTAACAGCATTGATGCCGGCTCGGCTAGCACGCTAATGAGATTCTGGGCTCGGGGCCCCGGCACACGCTCTGCGCCACGGAAACGCTCCTGTTAATTAACGTGGTGGGGCGCCGCCGCCGCACGTTGCTCCAGACGGCCAGCCGGCGATGGAGTGCTGCTGGCGTTGGCCGCCTCGGAGAGTTACCATTTGCCCCGTCGTGAAAGCCAATCACGGGCAAACACCTGTGTGATGCATCACCTGCAGTGCAAAGAATCCCAGCTACGTGGAGTGGTGGGGGATCGAGGCTCCAGTGTAGAACATCAGCCGTTTAAAGGCCTCTTATGCATCTCGCTGATGATAGGCTTGCAGCCCCAAGCCTGCCAGCACTGCTAATCATAACATACATTTCAATTCCCTCCTTTTTAGAAGCGGTTTTCTTGCCGCTCATGCTACCTGCCTGTTGGATCAGAAATGTATTTTGCAGCTTCCTGTCATCGCCACTGCTTAGAAAGCAGCCAAAGCCTTGGAAAATGCTCCTTTTCTGGAGAAAAATGACAGTGATGAGGCTCCGTTTGGCCCTTCAGGAGGCTGCAGAAGAGAAGCGTTGATCAGGCCGCATTGTTCGCAGAGGTAAAGCCATGTGTTTCTATGCTAGACAGCTTGAAAAGGACCCTCCAGCTAATCAGCCGCCCATTCAGTCCCACAGGGCACCAAAGTTTGGCTGAAAATAAAATCCGTGAGGGTCCTGTTATCTGACGACGCCGACGCAAACGAGAAGCTTGGTTCTCCACACCCCAGCACTCGAACACAGCCCAGGCCGGACAGATTCGCAGAACCGAGCTCCTGCCGGCGCGACAGTTCAGCATTTAAGATTGAGATTAAAGTAGAACATTATTGATCCCCGTGTGGGGAAAAATCTTGTCCATTAGCACAAAGAGGAAATATAACAAAGGATAATAAATAAATAAGATTAAGATTAACTTTATTGATTACAGGGGGGGAATTCTGCAACCAAAGGATTACATGAGTGAAATTCATAGGAAATACCCAAGGAAAATAGTTAACAAAATAAACATAAATGTCATACTATTGTAAATAGAGTGCAAGGCGGCTGTTCATGAACCTCCACGATTCATAATCACTGCAGCCATGAGAATGTGGACCTTCAGCTCTCTCCATCCATAATGCTCTATTACCTCGGACTGAAGTAAGATGTTAGTTTCTATCTCTTTAATTGTATCCTTCTGGCTGTGCCTGAACACAATTTGAAGAAGATCCAGCAAACGAGGCCATTTCGGTGAATGGCGCACTCTCCCCTCTGCACGAACTCAGGGGGGCAGCCGGCATCACAGCTGCCTCTGGTTCTCCGTCTCACCTGGACTGGATGTGATCCATCTGTCACCAGGAGATTGCTGGCTCAGGCCCAGTGGCCTCTTGGGTGTCTGGATCTTCAGACAGCATTCCTGGCTTCCTGGACCGTGACGTAGGCTCTCCAGAGAGCATCTTCAGAGTGCCACGTGATAGCATCAGGATACATCAGGTTACATCCCCAGACATCTGCCTGGTCTCATTGTCTCGCACAGAACAGGAACATATCAGGATCCACTGATTCCTGGCAAGTTCAGGTTCAATTTATTTATGGGATATGAGGGATGAAGGACCGGTGAGGATCTGGGAATTGGGACTGGCAGTCCCTGGGAAGGACATCCTTCCGATGTGATCACCCACAAGCTTCTTTGACCAGAAGGAGTCTGAGGTGAAAATTAGTACCTCTCTGAAGACTGACGGATATTTGCTTATGTGGATATTACATTATGCCAGATGAATATCATAAATTTATACACTATAAGTCCTATGTACATCTCACGGTTAGTGGCATGGCTGCTAAATAATTAGCAATAGCTGGAAGCAGATTCATTCTTGAACCATTTTATTCAGCATCCACATATGTTAGCTTGGACCTAATCTATATGCACCTGAAAGTGCTTTTTGCCTCTGGAGCAACATCATTTTCAGATGGGTGTTTTTTGATGCCTTTATGCTGAGGGTGTTCCCTGTTATTCTTAATTGAATAATAGTCACAATCAAAATTGCAATAAATTTTTTTCCATTTACCCCTATTAACTGACTATCATTGATAACAACGGTGCATGATGAGCAACATGGGTACACGACTCACATGGGTACACGACTCACATGGGTACACGACTCATGCTTACACGAGTACACACTTGNNNNCCCCCCCCCCCCCCCCCCCCCCCCCCCCCCCCCCCCCCCCCCCCCCGCCTAGAAGTCAGGACAAGATTTGTAAACTACCAATTCGATTAAACAAAACATTATTTCACTTTACTGAATATTTGCTGTGTGCTGATTGGTCAGTTACTTATAACCATGCATCTGTCACTAATGTTAATGTGAAACAGCTGGATGAGTCTTTCAATCAAGGAAACAAACCAGTAAAAGCACAAGACGAATGGAACTAATTAGGTAATCACAAGAGCCTTTCAGTTTTAATGCAGTTTTAAAAAGCAGGAGTAGCTGACATAGATTAGGTGGCCCCCCTACCGGCACCCTAAAAAAACACAGCAGCAGATACTCCGAAATGCTCAGGAAATGAGGGTCAGATTTCTGATTGGCTCACAGCCCAGGGCCACTGAAACGAGACCCGAGCGAAGCGTCCGTGGCTCCGCTACAAGGTGCCATGCGTGTCTGTTAATCTTACTCCCGCTTCCAGGTTGTTCATAAGTTTGAGACGTAATGTTAGCTTTGGTTTCTCCTCTCGCCACTGGCCAGGTGCAGAAACAGTGTCATGTTTCCCTAAGTGAAATAAATGACTGGCTTAGATGACAAACTTGAGCAGCTTGGATAAATATGGATAAATGGTTGGTGAATATAGTGTGGTCCTGAGGACCATTTCTCATGTATCCTCATATCAGCTTCATCCCTGCTATCGTTACGGCCCTTTTTTTTTGGGGGGGGGGGGCAAAAAGGAACAGCCCATGGTGAGGGTGGGGGTTATCACTCTGCCAAACCGGGATCTCGAACTGACAGCCTTCTGATCACAGACAATGTCCTAACCCCCCACATGAAGCCCCATTAATATAGAAATGTCAAACATTACTTAACAAAACCTACATGTCTTACCACGGCATGTCAAAAGCTCTTGAGAAATGGGCGGGGCATAAAAGACATCCACGGCATTTCATTGGTTAATCTGGACATGCTCCGCCCCCTGAGTCGTCAGTCCTCATCACCGCCAGACATAGTGCCATCAGCACGCTCACTCATACATACTGCCTTCAGCGTAAACAGAGCTTTCATGGTGCCTCTCTCTCACCAACAAATCAGCACCGCTGCTGTATATGTGATTGCTCTGTGACTATTATTCGAATATTCATTTTCATTTCACAGGTCTGTTTTTTTAAGATATCCTCTCTCCAGTCATTCATAGGCCTCAAATACACCTTGTGAACAGACGAAGCCTTTAAATGTGGATGAAGTGTGTTTGAGGCTCTGCTCTCTGTGTAACTACAGCCATTGTTAATGTGAGGGGTGCAATGCAGCTGATGTGGGGCTCTGCTCTTTAATATGCCATATTAATCAGGACACTCTCTCCGGCCACCCAGCTCGGAGATATTGCAGCCCTTTTAGGCGGCGGGGTTTGTGTTAAACCCAGGATTTATTTACTTGTCAGAGATGGCGTGGATTACGCATTCGTGTCTGGGGGGCCTGCTTCTCACAGACTGCATAAATATTGTTGTCTTTTGCAAAAAACTCAAACAGCAGACATTCTCTGACCACTGCCAGTCAATAGGGTCAGCTTTTCCATTTCAAATGCCAGCGGTAATTAACACGGCCGCGGGGTTTCAAAGAGTCGGGAGAAAAAACACAGCAGCCAGGAAAAATCCTATTTGTTCAATGAAAGGAATAAAAAAAAGTATAAAAGAGTAAAATACCAACATAAAATGATACAGAAACTTTTCCAGATTAAATATTACACCACTTACCTACCATATATATTATGCCACTCTTCCAGTCATACACCTTTTGATCTCATATTCTTTCAAAATGTGCAATGTTATTAATCTAAGCATGGAAATGTATTCCTTATTTGCTGTGGGAGAGAGAGAGACATGCTGTTGTTGAGACTGAATTTTGTAGATGACATGCTTTAAATGTACCGTTTTATGTTCATGTAAAAACCAAATTGTTTATTATAGGATGATCCGTGGTATTCTGGGGATTTGGACCGAGTGTTAATTGCGCTTCGATTGTACCCAAAGGCGCGTGCGGCACTGCTAAGTGCCACTTTTAACGATGAATGATTTTTCTTGCCGCTGGATTACGGGCACCGATCTCAGAAGCTGAGAGATGTTTGTTTAACTGCCCTGCAGATGAAAGATAAAGGTTTATATAATTGATTTCTCCAGCAGAATTAGTAATGTCTGACTGCCCACCCCCCCTAGGAATATGTTTTCAGAGGTAATTATATTTTATGGGATTGTATTGGGAATGTTGGCGCGTGGGCATGGTCTCGATGTATAGGATCCCAGCGTGTTCCATTCTGACTTTGGCGAACAGTAACGTTCAGAGGGCTGCATTTTCCACAAGGGATATCCATCTGAAGAAGGGAGGCTTCCGAGTGTCACACATATGCTGAAAAACCCAGCCGGCCACCAGCTTCCTGTTCCTTCTCATGATAAGGGGCCGAGGGGTGGGGGTGTGGGGGTGTCTGGCGACTGCATATAATTAGCTGCTTTCTGTCGAATGTTCTTATTAAAGAAAATGTAAAAATACCACAAATACCGCCCTGGAATGCCCTTTCTGCCTGACGGGGGTACACAGGATTTCATCCTCATCACCTCCCCCAAAGACTGACTAGCCACAGGCTGGGGGGAGGGGCTGGTGCCAAAGAGCTTGGCTGTGATGTCATTGCTTTGATTCAAGTAGATCGATGCTCTGATGCATTGTGGGAAAGCATTCTAATTATGCAGTATAGAGCAGAATTTCTCAGCACAAAGACTTTCCTTAAACACATTCCTTCTTGAACGTAGCTAACGTAGAAATTTTGACACATTCTGTTTCTATGGGCCTTTCTATGTCCTTTACTCTATGTATCAAAAATACCCAGAATAATTTACAGTGTTTACACAAGCCCAGCTAACTAAATCAGGCTCTGCTCTGGGCCATCTACCTGGCAGTACTTCTTTAATAGTGCTCTCCGTTGGACAGATCTGTGTTTATAGCTTTCGGTGTTTTAAACACAATCACTTCACCTGCTCACTTTCCTTTTTCCATGAGTGAAAAGGTTTAGTTCCCTGAGCCTTTGCACTGAAGAGACTGTGGGTAACAGCTGTTGTCATTTCCTGGTGAGGTGGTCTAACTATGCTATGTGTGGTCTGGGCTTTTACACATTGTTACACTATGGGCTCTATGCAGTGGTCTGTACCAGATGTTAAGCATTTTATTTCTGTCAGCCAGTTTAAGCAGACTAATTTCTGTTCTTATTTTGTTTTCATGCTATCTCTTTCACAGTGCCAGCTGGTATGAGGGGAGTCATGCTCAACCACTCTCTGAAATTACAAAAAAAGTTACAAGGATTTAATATTAAATCAAGCGACAATGGCATCTATAAATTAAATCAATAACACTAAAATACAATCACCAAAATGTTATCAAAAATATTCTCTGAAAGAATTTGCTTTACTTAGCTTATTATTCAATGGGGTTACAGCTTTATTGAATATTTTCTTATTGAAATCCTGCACGGCAGGAATATGCTCCACTGTCAATCACTCATCTATCCATCCCTGGGTGGATGTTACCCATTGTCCATCCATGGAATTTGGTGAATGGGGCAAGGCTTCCCATGGAAAGTTAGCATGCTAATAATCAACAGCAGAGGGAACTATCAAGACTGCTATTGGCTCCCACACTGACAGGGAGAAAGGGACTCCCCCCCCCCCCCCCACACTGAGGCAGCCACATTCTCCTTGCTTGAAGGGAGGGGGGCTTCATATATACGATTCATGTCATAACCACAATCTCCACTGTGTTTTGCTTCATGCTATCACTCGAAGCTCTACCACTTGTACAGGCATCCAAGCCGGCTCCTTGACAGCTGAATGCTTGTGAAGTATAATCTGCCTCACTTCTAAGTCACTTTGGGCAAAAGCCTCTGCTGAATAAATAAATAAAGTATGTAACCCATGTACGGGTCATTGGCATCGTTTGACGCTTGGCAAAACATCAGTAGATTTGGTGTCTTTGAAATGCTTCGTAGTCTGAGCACTCTTCACTTTCTAATGTCTGGTCTCGGTCGTCGGAACTTCAGTTGCACTCGTGAAGTGCGTCTCTAACGGGGATTCGACTGCAGACGTGAGGGTTAGCTCTTAGCGGTGGCCACAATAAGGTCTCTTGTTTCGTTGCAGGATTATTGTCTTCAGAAGTCAATTTAACCGGTGGAACAGAAAATGACACCCGAGTGTGAGAGTCCACTCCTGCTGAAGGAGAAGCCTCAGTAAGCTGCCCATCAGAACTGATTATAGTTCTCAAAGGAGATGCCCCCAGATTGGGAGCTGATATGGCAGTGCCACTGAAGGCCCATTAGAGTGGTAGAGAGACAACATGACTTGTTTTGTTATGACACCCTAAGAATCCCTCCCCTCACCCCACCTCCTTACCCCCACCCATACACCCATACATGATGGTTAGCAGCGCAATATTGCCGTGGCAATCTCGTACCGTGGCTCAGTCGACCCCGGAAACTGGGCCCACGGATGTTCCAGGAAGCTCTGTGGCCAAAGAGCCTGGTTCAACCACATTTCCGATATGCTGATGGAACGTGCTTTTTATATATTACTCTAGAAAAATGCGAGAGCTTAGGGGCATTTTGTTAAAACAAAGACTAATCACAGAGTAGCTCTTTGCTGATAAACATGCACTGTGTTAGAAAAAAATACATATGTTTAACAAAACCAGCTCACTTTTAATGAGTGGGAGTGCAGTTCAGACAGAGTCAAGGGCACACAGCTCATTTCAGGGCTTAACCAAAAATATTCTAAAATTACAACTGCTTGAGAAAAAAGGTCTGGTACATCCAGTCCGAAGACAGTTAAATTACAGCTGTTTCCCTCTGACTAAGCAGCTCTTTTCTTAAACATACAAGCACACATGTCATTCAGCGTGAGCTCTTTGGTGTAATGACCAATTAGTTGAATATCTGCTTTATTAATGTTGTAGCTCACGGGCAGGGATATGATTTTACCACATAAATGAAGAATAAACATGGGCCCATCCTACACCTTGTGAATAACCTGGTATTTCAGAAACAGATTCTGAGCTAATGCCTAACACTGCGAAATACACACCCAGGAACTCTGGCTCCTGGCTCTGAACCCAACCCCCCCCCGGAGGCACCTGGGATTTTGAATGTGCAGGCCAGCCACCCCTCATCCAACGTGGGATTGCAGAGAGTGTCCCACTGCTATTACAAAGCTCTATACCTGTCTTTTAATCACTCATCATTAACTGACTAATCAGCTGCAAATGAAATGTAACCTGGTCCGTCAGAGAGCGATTAATCCGGAATTACGGTGAAGATTCCATTCATTCCAGCTTATCCCCCACAGGCGGTTGCAAACACAACCTATATGTGGCATCTTGTGCGATGTCCTGGAAGCCGGTTTTGTATGCCCACGTTCCCATGCTACAGAATGACAAGGATTCTACACAGCTAATTTCTCCCGTACACTCCGTTCCTGAAAGATAAATACAAATATTTACCCTCCGCCCGGATAATTCACATCTAATTACACTCAGCTATGCTGCAGCCAGGAAGAGGGCGGTTAGCGACAGCTAGCAGGGTGTTCGGTGATCCCGCCTCATCCCGAATAGCTATGCCGTCGCACGCGCAAGCCGGCAACCGGTTGAGGAACATGGCACGCCGTCCCGGATCCGCATGGAGCTGAATATCTTTTAATCGCATTTACAAAGACGCTGCAGGCGAGGGAAAAAAGAGGGAAAAATGTGTCAGCATCTTCTAAGATTAAAATACAAAGTTAACTAAGCAGGATAATTGAATCTGAGGGAGATATAAGACTCAGAGGCATTGATCATGCATTCTCTCTTTAGAATGAGATTTTATTAACAGAAATCAAAGGGATAAAGTGCAGAGGGAAGAGTTCAATCTGCTAAAGGTTTCAGTTTTTACTTTTCATTTTCCAGCATTTTCTCCCCTGGTTTTTGCTGTCCCGCGGCCTGGATGCATCCTGGATGTCATACGAAAGCAATAAAAACACAGAATTGAAAATGTTTCTAGTTTCTTTCTGCTTAATTTCAGATGTGACGGTTCTTCCATCCCGCTGGCGAGTCGGGAGACTGCGGCGCCATCGATCGATGGCATGATGGAAAAGGGAGGAAGAGACGGGAAAATAGCAGGTTATTCATCAAAGCCGTGCATTTTCACGCCTGCCTTCTTCACCTCACCTGCTGGTATTTCACCAAAGCACCAGGCCTCATCTGCAGAGACCCAGGAACAGAGGCTGGAGCTTTGTAGATGAGGGCTTATTCTGCCTTGTCAAAGCTCCACACTCAGGCTTCACTCAACGCTTCACCGAGTTAGATTATGCCAGGCAACAATTCACTATTTAGGTCTTTCTTTTGATGAAAATCACTGACGACGATTGTATACAATGAGGCTGACTGTGGTACAATAGAAATCTTGATTCTTTTGGTCTCAGTCGCTGGCACCTGGAAAGTTCATGTTGTATTTCGAATGTAGGAGATCTGAGCAGGTGGGGCTGAGGTATGAATTTAGCTTCTTGACTGATCTTGAATATGGTGTGTCGTGGCATAGGTCTACGGTCACGTAATCACGCAACGGAGTGCAATTTAACAGCAAGTGGGGAATAAAAATGGATGTCGCTCATTAAGCTAAAGGCGTATCACACATGATCTTGACTACAGCTAGATATTTGTTGCTATAGAAATTATTTATTTATGTTGTCTGTGGGGAAGCCATTAAGGACGAGCAAGGCGGAGGATGGAGGGGAGCCTCGCCAAGCTGACCTCGTTAGATGGAATCTGGGTCTTGTTTTCTCATTTGCTGGTTTGTTCATTTTCTGGGCCTGGATGTTTATTGCCTACATTATAGCTGGATTAATGGATTATGGCAGCATCTTGTGGACGGTCCCCCTTGGTAGCTCATCCAGCACGCTGCAGAGTGAACCATCTCCTTGATTTCTCCTGACGCGACCGGTGGATTAATCGCAGATGAGGTTCCGGCAAAGTGCCGACTTCTTCAACTGGGGGGGGGAAGGGTCCTGACTTTGTGAAGCGTATAGGGGTCAAAGGTCATTCTAATCTCCTTGCATCATTAAGATGTTCTTGGATGGAAACCCATTCACTCTCACCCTCACCCTCAATTTGGATGTGTAGTGCAGTGGCTCTTGAAATTCCATAATACTTCTATTGCAGCCTGAAACAGACAAAAAAGACTCATTAAACCTATAAATGTGAAGGATGGGGGTGTATCTCCCCTAATGGTATATGCATACTGGTGGTCCTTAATTCCATGGGAACAGCCATCCCTGACCTCTCTCACTTTTTTTACACTTGCTTCTCCTTCTCACCCCGTGTCTCACATTCTTTGCTTTTGTTAAACCAGTCCCCCCCACCCTCAGCCCCCCCCCCCCATTCTTCCATTTTTCTTGCCATCCCAGGTCACATGATTCCAGTCCCACTGTGAGGTTTTGGGATGCGCTCTAATGTGGGATGGGGAGGGAGATGTTCTTTTCACAAATGGCGAGAGGTTCTGGTGTGACGTTTCAGTACATTTACTCTGGCGGATGATGTGTTACCTTAAGCCGGAAAGGGGCTTTACTGTGTGATGATTAATGTCACAAGTGGCTGTCATCCAGGAACTTCTAAGACATTCTTTAAGTATAATCAATTGAGGTATTATATTAAATTGTAATTGTAATGCCATACAATTACATAAGGAATGGTGTTACAGAATCTTACACCAGATAAATGGAATTTGATAATGAATTTAATCGGTTTCTGAAAGTCACTTGCACAACACAGTGGACCTGATTTGTTTCATTAACACAATTGCAATTATTACCTCAGGACTGCTATGTGCTTAAATCACTGATGCATCTGAGCTCTGAAGTCTCCCAGGCAGGACTGGACCAGAGATGTGAAGTTTTGAACTGCACTATTGTGTGGAATCTGCAGTCCATATTTACAAAACGCTCCAGGAAGAAACTTCATTTCCATGGAAGAACATTCCGTAGTAGAAAATGAATGTTCACAAACATACCTTTTTGACAGTTCTTGGTGCTGAGGCGAGGCTTTTTTTAGCTGGTTGACTTAAAAGGAGGTAAAAAAAATAAATAAAAACCCAGGTGTCACATGAAGAGGGTGTGGAATTGTCACCACAGCTGTGAAAGCATGCCATCGACTAGTAGGGTGACCATGAGTTAGGACAGGAATCTTGGCTAACTGATGAATCCGCATATGGGCTTTTGTGTTTGTGGTGCGGAAAAACCACACACTTTCAAATAATCAAAACGGAGCATTGTTTTGTTTATTTTTTGGGTTCCTGCCTGTTTGTGCCCCTGCCTTTTGTTCCTGTAGGTACGCTTACCAGCTCGTAGAGCTTGTTTCTCTGCCAACTGGACCTTGACCCAGAATAAATCCTAACCATGCTTCTGGAATCTCACTGTTTCTGTCATTCCACATCCACCAACCACCCACATACAACCTTATGGAACCATCCCTCCTGCCAACAACACCAAATTCTGTCAGTTTCCTGTTTAGATGTCTTCCTCTTCCTGTCGTTCTTGGTTAGTAGGGTTTTCTGTCTTTCTTTGTAGTGTATAGTTCAGAGTCTTCCTTTTCCTGTCTTGCTTAGTTAGTACTGAATGGTTCAGCATCTCTCTATTCTTTTCTTTCTTAGTAATGCATGGTTCGGAGACTTTGTCTTACAGTCTTTCTTGGTTAGTACATTACAGTTCAGAATCTTGCTCTTTTTGTCTTTCATAGTTAGTACTATATGGCTCAGTCTTCCTATTCCTCTTTCTTGGTTAGTAGCCTATAGTCTTCCTCTTTGTCCGAGGTGTGCCAGGCACGGACCGGGGAAGCAGGCGAGGAAGACAAGTAATCCTAAACAAAGAGGTTTTATTAAAGAAAACACGATTAGTGTTTGACACCACACTGACATTACAATGACAGGACTGGGGAAACTAACGGAAACGCGGATTACCATATTTTTACGCATATAACGCGTGCGTTATACGTGTTTTTACAAACCGCGCAACCCTCCCGCGCAGTATCTCCGTGTGCGCGTTATGCAAAATTTGTTTTACATGGTTGATGTTGTCTGTTAATATTTTAATGGAGATGAAAATGTCCGATCGCAACGAAACTAATGAAACGATTTGATCATGATTATGATTTATGTCATGTCATCATTGTCGTGGAAATGAGACGCTATCGTTCTATGTATGATCTATGTCTGGGGGTGGCGGGAGGAGTTTTCAGTTCAATGGGCAGCATGCGCGGTATACGCATGGGCGCGCTATGCAGAATTTTTTTGACATAATTCCTTTGTTCCCGCGCGCTATACGCGTGGGCACGTTATACACGTGTGCGCGTTGTATGCGTAAAAATACGGTAAATACACAGGACTAATGACAACAATGAGAAACAGCCGTGAAACACTGGGAATCCACACGGGGTCAATGAGGGGGGCGTGGCACAAGAGGATTAGCACGATTGGGGCGTGACACTCTGTTTTATTTGTTTTTTAGTTATTTTTCTACAGTTCATAATCTTCCTCTTCCTGTCCTTCATGTTTCTACTCCTGATCATATGCTTGAGTAAATAATGTGACAAAACAGCTCTCCAAAGCTGTCTGGGGATACCAGTATGTGAATACTGTATGTAAATACACTGCTTTGAAATTGATAAAAAAAATGCTCAGTAAGGCACTGAGATATCCAAGAGTGAGAAGATGAGTGTGAATTTGCAGTGCTAGTTCTTTCTGATGGATCCCAGTAGGGGGATAAGTAGGTGGATTCATTGTGCAAAGTTCTGGGAGATCACATTGACGTGGGGGTGTCCTCTAATTGAAACGTCACACGTTTTGCCTGAAGATGGGGCCTAATCACTTGGGAGTTGAGAAGATGGGGACTATGTACCATCACACATTGTTCACATGAACGCTGTGCTGCTCAGCTCATGCCGGCTGTTTTCTTTTGAGAGTCCAGCGGGTGGTCCAGCTTGTCAGAAGAAGGAAAATCACTGATCCTGTCTATTGCAGCTGGCCATGTCCTGGGGGAATGGGGGGGCGGTGACAGAGTGATCTGGGGTGGATGGGACCGAGGTGGAAAGACCCAGAAGAAGTGTGATGTGACTGCAGAATGGATCTCAGTCATCCACAGCTCCAGCTTTCTCACCAGGTGTGGGTCTGTCTGATCTCGTTACTCAGCCCCCCCCAGCCACCTCCCACCCACCGGGATTGAGGTTAGAGGTGCCAGTGGGCTACAGGGTGCAGGATCTGTTGAGTGACAGGATTATTGTAATCGGGGGGGCTTCACAGGCAGAAATGACAACAGCCCCAATGTACGCTTACTGCTTTATTTTCAGATGATGCCATGAGCTTCAATGCCCCTCCAATACCTGCACCCATTAGGAATTAAATGCCCATATAACTATGCCTTTTGCTGAAGACCATTGTTGGGATCACCCCCATGGAAAGAGAGGTCCGGCTTATGACTGGACTGTAATGAGGCCCTTGGAGTTCCCATCCATCCCAGCACATTATATCACCTGTGCCACCCTGCGGCATACTGGGACTGCATGCCGTCCTACACTTGGGTTCAGCACTGGCTCTGAACTCGGGGGCCGCAAAACAGCAAACTCTCTGATACGCGGTTTTGTTTGTCTCTTCAGAAAAAAAGGGCACGTTTCTTGCGTTGTGACACTTCTCACAATCTGCCAGTACTGAATAACAAGAGGAGTGCAAGTGCTTCAAGTGCTGCTCTGACCATTACAATCACACTACTGTGCCTCACATTGACACTGATCACTGTGATCTATGCAGCACCAGCACCGCATTTGACTGGCGCTCTGCCCCATGTCGAGATTCAGAAATGCGACCATCGGTGAACCGTAGGTAGAACTAATGAATGTGACCAATATCTGGCTGTACAGAGAGGAAGCCGGGTCTTTGTTTTCATAAATTTGGCATGTTTATGAGGCCTGTGTGGCATGCTTTTTGCTTGAAAATTAGAAATATTATTACGATGATGATTATATCTGTATTTAAGACATGCTAGGATGGAGATGCCTAGGGCGTCCTGGGTAGGAACAAGGATGACTGTGTTTGTGCCTGTCTAAATAGTCGTTAATTTGTGACTCATTCTGTCTAATATTCATGCATTTGAAATGAAAAACATTACATGTATTAATTTAACTCACACTTCTATTCAAAGTGATGTACAATCACAGGGCAGACAGTACATCACAAGAACACTCACTGGCAGATTAAAACCTTCAACCTACAGATCAAAGAGCCAGTACATTTCCCAGTGTCACTCTGATTATAGCTGTAAAACTAAGTTTAATGATGTATGTATATTTCATCAACCCTAAATATTATTAGATTCAATATCAGATTATGTTTATCTCCATACGGAATATAAAAAGAGTATAAAATGTCATGATCCATGTAAGTGGCAGCTTTAAGTCAGCGTCGTTTATATTGAGGTAAAACAGATTGGTCCCTACTTCTGAATACATGAGGTCCATGCTTGGTATTCAGACTAAAACTTTATTTCAAATCCCTCAGATCCAGTAGGTTTGTGGACAGTGGATGGTGATGTGTGGTTCAGTGGGTTAGTGCTCTGTGTTTGTGATTGGAATGTTACCTGGTCGAATCACGTACTCAGTAGAATACCCACATCGCTGTTGGGCCGTTAACCCCTGAAAAATGTTACAGGGCTGCTGAATGGCCGGCTGACCCTGCGCTCAGACCCCGAGCTTCACTCTCACCTCTATATGTGTGTGTGTCTCAAAGGAGTGCATGATGGGATATGTGAGAGCCAATACATTCCCGTGTACGTGCATTCAATACAAATAAAGCTTCATTTCAGTTGCTGGTTCAAACGAGTCCTATTGGCTAGCTGCTGCATTGTTTGTGTAAAGACACACATTCACATACAGATGGCTGAAGGTGTTTCCATCAAGGAATTAAATAGCTTATTAAATGGCTGTGTCAGGAATGGCAATAAGCTTTCCTTTGCTGTCAGGTGGCCAAATCACAATCTCTGTCCTCTCCTCTCTCCAGTGGGGCATAATCTCACGGCATTTTCACACCGAACTATGTATAGGTAGGTTTACAGCGGCTATTTTCAGAGAAGAAAAAGAGATTTATTATCAGAAACTCTGTGAATTATTTCACCTCTCAAATGGTACCAACCACTTTGCCCTTGAACAAAAAAAAAATATCTGATTTGCCTCGATATAATATCCAGCTGTGCGAATGTGATGGACGGTCATTTGCAACAAAGGAAAGTGCCTTCTTAATAGCAGGTAGCAGGGCTGCTAACAACTCCCGCAAAAGCCATTAGCGTTGATAAATCGGCGGCGACCTGTTCGGCCATATTTTAGGCATAATTGAAGATGAGGAAGGCCACTTAGGAAAGGTTGTGCATTAACAAATGTAAGCTCTGTGTTATGTGCTTAAAATAGCTCATGGTAATAATTGAAGGAAATTTAATTGTAATAAAGTCAGGCTGTGGCAGCAGTAATTCATAATGTAATTATTTATGCTCCGGAATGGATTCCTCTACGCCATACTGACGACCTGTCTCTCAGGTAGGAGGGACACTATTTTGTGAGATGAAATGAAGGTGGGGACAGGATATTAAGTGTTACACGAACGTAGCAAGGAAATTAAACTTCATTCTCTCCATTTTCAGAAACCTACTTTCAATTTTGGATCTTTTTTGACAAGTTGTTTCAAGTTACCTTTAAATTATATTTTTTAAGTAAAAAAGCCACCCGCATGGAAGGTAATATGAGATTCTGATTGAGAAGCAGTTTTGACGACATTTCCTCAATCATGGTGGCTTGAAATAAACTCCAGGAGAAATATGGTGAATAATTTTGACATGGGCACCATACCATGGTATGTCAAGCCATTTCTGCCTGTCAGAAAAATGTGCTACTTGGTTTGAAATGTGTGAAATTTTAGTGTTTCCATCTCTAGCTATTAACTAACTTCACCCCCTGATACCTGTATATTACCTCATGGTAAGGGCTTCTTGATTGGCTGTGATCATTGCCAATGATGCCAACCAGCTTTTGGTTGGGAGGCTTCACAATTGGCTGTGATCACCGCTGATGAGGGCAGCCACCTCATGATAGGGGCTTCGCAATTGGATGTGATCGTCACCAATGAGGGCAGCTACCTTATGGTCAGGGGGCTTCATGATTGGTTGTGATCATAGCCGATGAGGGCACCCACCTCATGATAGGGGCTTCGCGATTGGCTGTGATTATCACCGATGAGGGCAGCCACCTCATGGTAGGGGCCTCACAATTGACCATAATGAACACCATTGAGGAGGGCTGTCCAATAAATCATGATGTTTCCTGGCACCACAATGAGTATATGTCAGAAAGGCAGGGACATATGAGGAGTGGATCTAAGGGAGATAGGTCCTCGGATCACTGCAAATACCTGGTGTCAGGATCTGACCCTCTTTTCCTAGTCTTCTGTACATCCTGTCAAGAGGATGTTGGGTTTTTGTAGGGGTTTTGTAGCATTACCCTGTCAGGCTAATGTGTGCTAGCTGGTTTGGCTCAGTGCCATGTGACTCAGCCTGCGGTCCTTCACAATGCGGCACAGCTGTGAAAAGCTGAGAAATCCATGCTAGCATGTAATTCACGAACATCGTGTGTCAGAAGCCTTACTGATGAGCACAGTGTGTTTTGGGTGAATGGTGTGACAGTCCCACCGTGTCCCCACGCCCATCTTTACCGCTGTTTACGCCCACCCTAACCCCCCCCCCCCCACGCCATACTGCGGTATGCACTGTAAGCTGTTTTCCTGAGTGGCGCGTTTGCATTTTCCCGTGTTCTCGCATCCTCAGCGGGGGCTGTAATTGCCCACCAATTGATATGTAGATGCAAGCTTTCAGATGTTTTCAAAGGGATGGGGTTAAGGGCTTAATGGCTACGCTCTCGATGTTCGTGTTTTTTTGTTTTTGTCCCGTGAGGGGTAGCGCAGCTGACCTTGTACTGAAAGCGACTCCGGAAGTCACCCGCATAGCGGGGGGACTAATCCCTGGATTCTATTGCCGAAGTGATGCTGAGCCAGGTGTGCAGAGTGAAAAGGGAGAAATCGGAGATGGAAAGCAAACCTGCCAGCGCACGACACGATTTAAACATGCAGCCGCAGCTCTTGAACACCTCAAATTAATGTTCCTTTAGTTTGACCACATTTAGCCAACCCACAAACCAATTATATCTTTCATTTGCTGTTTTTTTTTAGGATTTTAGCTAGCAATCACTTTTATCTGAAACAATCGATGGTGACATCATGCTGCAGGTCCTGAGATTTGAACCCACAACCTCCTGATCACAAGCATAGCAGCCTAAACTACAGAGCCACACACTGCCCCCTGGTGTTCTTGAAAGGCATTGAAATCTCAATCTCCTTGCCTTCGTGAGCCTAAGCTCACCGAGACTCCCCTTAAAATTATAGTCCTCAAAAGCATTATGGAGCTCCAAATGGATGACATGAAAGACGGAAGTTTGAGATTGTGTAAGGGGTTTGAGTGGGGTGGAGGATTGAGTCTCATTTCTTTATGATGCCAGTGTTCAATGACTCATGTTCAGAGCAGGAGGCCAGAAAATGGAGCAGACCTCTTTCTCTCGCCTTATGGAATCGACCGGGCCTGAAGGATCTGTTCTCGGATCTTTCCTGGGGTGTGTAAGGTGGGATTCACCAATGGTGGACATCACAACAGACCCAGAGAGGTCCCCGCTGTGACACGCGCTCGGAGGGTTCCAGTGACCTCACCCATGTATTTATTCTGGAAGGTCGGAGGATGCTGAACAGTTTGTATATTCATCCCTTGCATCTCTTGTTTGTGTCTAAAAGTAAATAAAGGTACTCAGTTCCTTCCTGGCACCTAGAATGCAAAGCCAGACCCCGAACGTTCATCTTGGCTCACATTCATACATCCTTTGGTTCACATCTCAGCTTCCTTTTCTTGCCAAACGGCTCTTTAATTCCTTGCTTTCCCAGTAATCCTTGAATAAGGAAACACTGCCCCCAGTAAAGCTGATCTCTCGCACCCCCCCCCCCCCACACCCCCACACAAAGCTTTTTCAAAGAAAAAAAAGGGGGAATATTATTTGTAATGTTTTTGTTGCTGTGGTTATTCATCCCAGAAATTATCTCAGCAAATGCCTGACATTTAAGATTATGCCTTTTAATTATGTTGTACAACAGGAGGAAAGGATGCATGTAACATCCACTTTGGCAATTCATGCTCAGGCTTTGTGCAAGGCTGAAATCTTCTGGAAATCAACAACACCACTCTGCAATTTAAAAAGAAACACCAAAGCCCATGAGAGCTCTGGGATCCGTACACTTGACAAGGCGGCATTACGGAGCGAGACCAATGGCCCCAGTTCACTTAACGAAGACCGAGACTGAGCTCCTTAATGTGGTGATGCCCTGTGGGCTGATCCTCAGCATGGGGGGTGTCTTCTGCTGTGTTGGGTTCATCCATAGGAAGCAGTCAAAGCCTTAACTAGAGATGACTTGCAGCATTTTTACCCCGTCACACACAAAACCCTTTTCCAGAAATTTTTGCACTAGTTCTGTTCCGTTCGGCATCCCAGTATGGGCAGAATTGTGGCTGGTACTACACTTCCATTCAGTGGATCCACTGTTTCAACGTACAGTGGAGGAAGCGTAACACAAGAACGCAAAGGCATTTTTATCTCGACATGGTTCAAAAGCAGACCCTATAGCGGGGCTATACAAGTCACAGTCCTCAAGGTCTTAGCCCTGCTGATTCCTCAGGCTTCCTTTACCTGTGAGCCAGATGTAAAGCCCGTGGCCAATCAGAATCAGTAATTATTAAACTAACCACCTGGGAGAACAGAAAACATGGCCTGGGTTTGGAATCAAGGTCAAGAGTTAAACAGCCCTGTGCTACAGCATCCCCCAAGACACAGGACTGTATTTTTAACCACTGTGTCACTTACTGGCCCTGTTACTATATGATTCTACCTACCAGAGAGGTCACTGTACTGAACACATTGAGAAAACTCAATGTTTAATACAAATGCACTAGTTCTGGTCAAAAGTAGGAAGAAACCAGAGATGCAGACAAAGTGAAAAATGGTGAAAACAGGATCCAAGGGGTAAAAGGCAGGTACAGGTAAAAGGTTGGAAATGCAATCAACAAGGCAACAAGAATCAGGGTAACATGCAGGCAAGAAATCATACACATGTCATACACAGCACAGCTATTACAGACTCACGGAACTGCTCAGTAAGGTCCAGGGCTTCAAATTAGTGAATACACTTCAAACACGAAGACAATCAGGTGGGATGGAGTGCAGCCATTCAGATCTACGGGGGGTGGGTGATGATTGAGGCAGGTAGAGCTGTTCAAGTGAGACTGGCGTGGTTGTGGTTGGTCCGACCTAGGAGTGGAAGCCACAGATGACAGAGATAATATCAGACCGAGGTGTGACCCTCAGCTTCAGCTGAGACCCCAACCTCCCACCAACGATGTCCCCCTCACTGTAATGGGTTGGGGCAAGCCTGTGTTCTGTCTATTCCTTCTAAATAATCCCATGCAAACATCTGAGATACATTCTCAGAATGCTTTGCTTTTAGTGACATTTTAACATCTTCTCCAAGGCCATGGTAGTGCTGAGTTGAGATCAGCACTGTTATTTATATTTATTTATTATGGGGCGGGTTGCCTAGCAAACATGCAAATCTCTTTACAGAGTTACTCTTTCCTTGTTATACAACTGGGTGTCATGTAACCTTGCTGAATGGTACAAGAGCAGGTGACGCCGTGGAACTGTAGCAGCCTTTTGATTATAAGCCATTGTCCTTAAATGCGACAACCCCTGCTTTTTGCTAAATGATACAATCCCTGTTCTGGATCTATTATGTTGGCAGGGAAACAAGCTAAAAATGAAATGAACTGATGTGAAATCAATTGAACTGAATCAATGGGCAGCTGGCTTGGGTTTTGTTTTGGGTGTTAGTTTTGCTGCCAAATATGCAGAACCGGCAGAACCAGACCCAGCCCAGAGACCATGGCATGGTGCTAGTGATCCAAACCCAATGTACTGAACTTCCACAAGGCTTAGTGTTTTCCAGAAAAGACGGGGTTCGGCCAGTTTGTGTAACTGCCTGTCTTTAATCTGTGAGTTGTGTTTTCCAGCCTTTAGTCACAGGAATTTGTTGCTGTCCAGTCTGTGTGTCTCTAACACTTGTCCATGCCTGTGTCGGTTTCCAGTGGACTCATGGGCCCAAGCTGAGTGGAGGGCTCTGAAGCTTGGTCAGATGACTCTGTCTGGAGTGGTACCATCAGGGGGCACTGTGTGGCTCAAAAGGTTAGGCCTCTGTACCAGTGATCAGAAGTTTGCTGGTTCCAATCCCTGCATAACTGCATCTCCATTGGGCCCTTGAGTAACGTCGTTAACCCCTGGAAATACTCTAGGAGTGCTATATAAATGGCTCAAGCCGCACTCGAAAAGTGAGCGCAAAGGGCAAATCAAGCTTGATTACATTTGATCCAAGACTTGTTTGTGTTCTGTGTCAGATAGTTGGGCAAATAAAGTGCACAATGTTCCCTGAGTATGAGGTGATGAGTACTGAGTATTACGGAAAATACTGCTGTGGGTGTTTTATGGGGACAGTTTCTTTGGGGTGTGTTTAGATACCTTCCTGTGGTGGCATTAGTTTTTCTTTTAATTTCCAAGGTTTACTGTTGTGTGTCTGAGGAAGGTGATTTTGGAGCAGGAGACATTATTGGAATTATGACTATAGAACAAAGCACCAATTTGATTTCTACAAGGAGTGGCCATTTACACTGGAGCATTATTTTGAAGAAGTGAGTGAGACCGAGCAGTTGGCAGAGAGGTGAAAGGTTGCCTAACCTTTCTCTCGCTTCTCGTTTTCGTCCATCTTTCTGCATCTAATTGATTTCCTGGCCGCTTTCGCTGCAATGCCTCTTGCGATCAGCTTTAATAATTCAGGCATGGATACTGGAATTTGATTAGATTTTTATGTTTGGTTCTTTAAGGCCTCACAAATCCGTTCCAGGCGTATGAGGGGAGATTAAAATCAATTGCTACATTAACTTCACCAATGACTGCATGTTGGAAAATGAGAATAAATTGAGAGAGGAGCTTTTGGGAATTACGGCATTGGAACAGCCACACCGGTAAGCATGTTGTGATAGACATATTGCACTCTGAAGCAGTAACCTCATGTGCAGCAGCGGCATACGGTGCACTTGTAAGCAGTTTCATCACACTTTGTTAATTATGGAAAATCGAATGAGCAGCATGGGACCCTCAAGGATGTTAATTGCAGAAATAAAGTCTTGCATGTGGATTGCGGGGTCCTCATCTTAGCCACCAAATGTAATGTAGGATGCATGAACAGTGATCAACTGTATAAGCACTGAACTAACCCTGTATACCTCATCTAGTTATGATATTTATGCCTCCCAGGAGTTTGACCCCCTGCATCCCCCAGGCTCTGTTTGGGTGAGGTTTTCCCCTGTGCAGTTTCCTTTCACTGTCCAAAGAAATCCCATCCAGGGTGTCCCTGCCTTCTGCCCTGTGATGTACTGGTATTCCATCCAGGGTGTCCCTGCCTATACCCTATATATATATATATATACACTGCAGAATGCTGCATGTTTCAGGAAACAGAAAAGTATCAGAGACAAATTGTGCCGCAGAACATTTGGAATCCCCTCTGCAAAGGTTTTCCCTTCCATGATTGTTTGTACTGCAATATAAATAAGCACCGCTTAAAAGAAGAATTAATGAGCAAGGAGCTAACGATTGGGAAACTGGGTTAGCATCATACAGCCCACTGTAGGCACGTCGCCTGATCATTAACGACACATTTGAATGCATTAATAAAAGCACATTACTGAATAATTCAGCTGCATGCCACATCAATATTAAAGCTGCAGGCAGCTAGCGTTCATGTCTCCTGCTCTCGGGTCCTTAGCGAGCAGGGGGGAGGGGGGACACAACCATTACCTCACTAACGTACGGATCTCTATCGCTGAGGCTCCATTAAAAAACTGTAATTGGTATTCGGTCAACACTCCTAATCCGTGTATCCAAATTGGGACGTTTGCCATTTCCGCGCCCGTCCTTATCGCCCGGATTGTGCGGCACTGGGAATGACGTTTATCTGCTAGCCGAGCTGCCTGCCACTGCCCCCGGTTTTTCTGGGAAGGACGACGCTTCGTTCGTGTGAGCCCCTGCCCTGCATCTCCTGCCTACATCTCCTCCCTGTGCGGAGATGAAAACGCTGGCCGTCAATCAGCCTTCCAGATCGCTGGGACCTTGGAGTCCCCAGCTGCTGCCCCAAACACGTCTATAACTTTTTATTATTATTCCAGCAACCTGCCAATCATCTCAGCCCCATCTGAGCGCCGAACTACATTTCTCCGATGCAGGAGTTCATCAGTTTCGGCCATTCAAATTCTGCTGGCGTTTCTCGTGTGCTTTACAGTGTTTACGGCTATTAAATCCTGTTCCTGCTCTTTTTTTTTTTTTTGGGGGGGGGGGGGGTGACA
>JAODUD010000002.1:20947298-20961398 GCA_026784285.1 Stomatorhinus walkeri
CTGTGCTGCCCCCCCCCCCCCCCATTTAAAATTTATTTTTATTTGTCTTAACAGATGTGTGTCCGAATATTATTCTAGAAATAATACGTTCTTTTACATGCAATAGTAGGAGTTTATAAATGTTGTTTCAGCCGCTAATTGCGGTTTTGGAAGGACACCCTCATCAGTTACATTACATAAATGTTAAGAACGTGAGTTATCTTCGACATGAACATCCATATGAATTATGAATCGCATGCGTCCCTCATATTATTTACGGCCCTCATTCCTAATTAATGTCCGGGTGAAATCACGATGACCGACCGCCCCTGCACCCATATAGTTTATCCCTTAATATGAAAACGCCTTTTGGGCATTGCAAGTAACAGGCTCTCAGGAGCACCGAGTCTTCAGCAGTATTTCCTATATTTTACCAAATGCGCCGCTAGGAGGTGGAACAACATTCTCATAGCGCAAAATCCGGCTTTTATAAAATGCGCACCCCTAGAATATCAAAGTCAACTGTAATGTTTAACTGAGAGAAAACTGAAGAGCATGTAAAACCGTCATAATATGGATTTTTTTAAAATCAGAGACAATGTTCTTATGTGAAATGTTTCACCTCTAGTCAGCAATATTAATTGAATGATTTATTCGTTTCGTGTTATCACGGTCTATGACTATGATGCCCCAAAGCACACGAACGTGAGATTTGGAGACTCAAGTATCCTTCTGGTGCATTAATGCAACCTAGACGTAATTATACATATTTATTTTTTGACGTCCTCATGATCAGCTGTCAATCAGCCAGTGAATATTTCCCGTGGCTTGGATACACAAATGTATAAAGGAACAGATCCTATGTGCATGTGAGATATTTACTGAAAAGCGGCATCTGCAGAGATTCAGCATCAAACTCATCAAGGAAGTGAAAATATCCGATTTTGGCGATACCCGTGCATTTAAATCAGGAAATAAGAAATATTAAAACGTCATGCAATTTACTGAACTTCGAGGATTCAGTTCTAGATATGCAATTTAAAACCACCGAGCTTACTCTCTTTGATTTTATTATTGGTGCACTTAGACTATAATGAAAGTCTATATAAGTCATTGGCATAAAGCTTAAACCAAACCGCGTAGTGTCTTTTGTTGTAGAATACACTGTTTAGCACTAATATGTCCTGCTATAACAGGGCCACCTAAAGAGAAAGTACCTCCCTCATATATGCAGTAGTTTATAGAATAAGGTTACCCGTCTTATGTACAGTTGCAATTTGTCGTTAAGTCACGTACGTTGTTGACACGTTGGTGATTTCAGAGACATTTGTTCACTTGAAGGGAAAAGGAGAGAAAAAAACATTAAACTGAATTAATATTACTGCACTTTGCATGAACAGTGCAGTGCTCATTCCGTTATAGATAGCACATGCAGTTAGTTATTGGTAAATGGGGGCAGCAGTACACACATAATCATATATCTGTATAGTTATAGTCCTGTATTTATTTTATACTATAGCCTACTTAATTGTCACATTATATAAGCATGTGTTTGTGAACGGACGTATGTAAGTTATTTATGTAATTCACAGAGACTGCTAGTAAAATTCATTTGCACATGTGTAACCCACTCGCACAACAATAATAATAATTTAAAAAATCCTGGATCCTTGATATTGCATTTTGTTCTCTCGAGGGACATGCACAAAACCCCCCTCCCCACCCCACCCACCCACCCAACCAACCAACCAACCAACCAACCCCCGGCAACGTATTTACATGCACGGTTACACCTCAGTGCGGCCATCGTGGATGAAGTACGCAGCGGCTGGATTTATCTTATTAAGGCTTTGTTGACTTACGCGAGCGTTAGCAGTGCAGATGTGGAGGGTACTGGCTGCCCCCCCAGACCGGCCGGCCACGGAATCGGGACAGCATTCAGTCTCGGTGGGCTGAGAGGGAGCTGCTTGCTCGAGGCTTCCGCTCCCATTATGGTATCCGTGTAAATGAAGTTATCGATGTCAACACACCGGGCATTAGACCCTAATTATTTTTCAGAGGAAAACAAGTGGTTTAAGCCAACTGACATCAAATATTCAAGATTCAAGCTTCATTCAGGAGTTTGTTGTTATAAAAATGGTAAACAATTATCCCATGCAAATAAAAGTTTACTCTGTGTGTCATTCTGGCCACAGGTAAACACAAGTAAGGAATATAAGTGAAATGCTTGCAATTAGACAATCAGGACAGAACTGCTTAAGAGCAAACGTGCATTACGTGATATGGCACTGGAATCAGACATTGTGATAGAAAGCATCTAAAAAGGTCTGTATTTTTAGCCTCTTATACGAACAGCATTTTCACGCTCAGATTAATTTTTGACTGAAATCCGCAAACCCCACAGCTAGAATTGTGAAACCTCTTGATCTGAAAATGTATAGAGATGTATCCAAAAGGTACCCTGCTCTCTCACCCTTTGATCAAAGTCAAGATATAGATGCAGAATTATATTTGATGTACAAACTGCCAAGTCCTTTCTCAATCTGGTCGAAGCTAATTGTAAGTTACGCTAAGAGTAGGTTGCTGGTACATGCCGCACATTTACATTGGCAGCAGCATCCTTTGAAATATTTTTAAGACCATGTGTTTAGTAATTTATAAACACATTCATAAGAAATAATAATGCATTCATAAAGCCTTATCAACATGGCTATAGACATTTATCAAAAGGAATAACACATTATACCTGTGCGTATTATGCTTTATAAATGCCTTATGAAGCTCTCTTCTATAATGCACTATAGATACCTTTATAATGCATTATAATGGTCAGTATAAGCATTAAAGATGCTTTGTACTGCATTATAAAGGTACCTATAGTGCATTATAGATGACCACTTCATAAGGCAGTCATAATGCACAATACAAATGACTGTAGTGTGCTATGCCTATTTACAAATATTTATAGTTATGTTTTAATGCTTTATAAATGCTTTATAATGCATTATTAATGAGTTTATAAATTAATAAAATATGGCCTTAAGTATTAACATATCTTTTGTTAAATATATGTGAAGACTCTTGTGAATGTAGGACAGTTACAGGAGTATAGTAGATGATCGACAGGTGTCTTTGGCTCTGTTCAGTTCTGCACCAGCCTCTCAGTTCTTGCCCCCCTGCCCTCATCACCCCAGTTGACGTGAGCGGCCTTAATGTAAAGTAATGACGCAGGCCTGGGTTTCAGGCATTTTTCTGTTGCCCTAGTGATTGATCACTAGGCATATGCCAACAGACACATTAGTTAATGAAACGCAGCTGGCTCTGATCAGACTGATTAACCTGCTAGGTACAAACAGAGCCAGCTAGGTGGAATTTGGGGAAGAGTTTTAGAGCAATGGATGGATGGACAGACAGACAGACAGACAGACAGATAGATAGATAGATAGATAGATAGATAGATAGATAGATAGATAGATAGATAGATGGATTAGGTTTTTCTTTCAGTATTTAGATCTGCTAGGTCAGTAGTGTTTAAGCTAATACAGCTTTAGTTCCCATTACATAAAGAGGTTTACTTCTCCTTTAATAAGCAAAAATCCATGTTTCTTGGAATCTACAGCACCTTTCTTCCCACTCACCATGTGGCCACAGTTGCCCATTCAGCAGGTCACCAATGGAGTAAGGTGACTGAAGAAGAGATTCACACTCTGCATTCAGGCCTGTCCATGATGAGCCAATGAGAAGAGAGATATGGTAATTTATAATTGCTCTGGGCAACAACAAGTTTCAATTACAACATTCCACATTAATGGATCAATAAAAACCAATAGATTACACATAATAAAGGATGACAGCTGGCTTTGATCACATGTGAAGTTTTCAAGGAGGAAGGGAAAAAGGTAGACCTCATTGGTTAGCAATAAAGCAACCGAGAGCATTGGCCAATAAATCGTATGAAAGATTTAGGGAACCGAACGAGTTTCCAGTTAAAATCCCAGGGGGAGCTGTCAACCGCTGCAATATTCTTGAGGTATAGATGCTTCTGGATGCCTTCTGTAAGTTTCCCACAGCATAAAAGGCAAAATAGATAACTGTAAACTGTGTTACCAGCTTTGTAAAACAGACTTTCTATGTGGCAAAGTCATAATGTGCTCGGTTTTTGGTGGGAAGTTTTGAGACATCCCCTACCCAAATAAAATCGAGCCAGAAAGCATAAAATAGTTCACGAACCATTCTGGTCTTGCATCAGCTGTTTACGGCATTTTCCACCTCCATTAGATAGTTTATGACGTCCTAATGGGGAGACGGTAACCTCACCCCGACAGCCTGGGGCAAATCTCCTCTGTGAAGACGACAGCAAGAGTGTTTCCATACTCAGTCTCCACACCCACTGCTTACTTCCAGTTTTGGAATATGATACTTAAACTGGGCCACAGTTCTGTTGAGTGACTGGCATTGCCGACCTAACCTGACACTAACTGCAGATCACACAGGTGTTCCATGAGAGAGGATCCTGGAATGTACAGAAGAATGTTCCAGAATCTTCTGCTGGGGCCACTGTGGCATCAGCAGATCTGCCAGGAGATGTACTCTGTCAGCAAACGCGTCTCATAGCTTAAGAGAAAAATGATACCGGCAGACACAAATTATCTGTGAACTTCTTTGTGCACATGTGCATATTTGTTCCAGAGACAGTGGAGAAGGAGGGAATGGAAGAGCCCGTTATGTAATTAATCATACATCTAATGTGTCAATTCCCAAAAGAACCAATGTGACACTGAATGGCTGTCCTCACAGATTCTAGCCGGTGTCGATCGGTTCAGGTCCAAAACTGCAGGAGAATGATACCGCTTGTGGATTGATTTTCCGAGAATTGTAGCTATTGATCATGATGCAATCTGGAGGAAATTGCTGGCGGCTCGAAGCAGACAACAGTCTTTGAAATCCGACTATCCGGCTTTGAAAACACACCAGTGTTTCATTTTAATTACTATTTAATATCAGGTCTTCTGCAATTCTGTAGAACCATGGATGGTTTTGCCACAGATTCACTTCAGCACAACATCATCATCCATCTCTCCCGGCACTTTCATAAACTCCCTGTGTCTCGTTCAATTCTGTTCTAAAAATGAAATGCTATGACGGGCATCCCATCCAAGGTGTCCTCTGCCTGCGGGCTCACCATGACTCCTCGTTGCTACAGAAAAACAGGTGGATGGATGGATGGATAGATGAAGTTCTGCACATTCAAGCCTTATCTCACTAACGCAAACATGCACACAATAATGCTAGATTTTTAGCGGTCAATTTCCAGATTCCACGGTGACTTATTGGCAATATACTGTTCCATCCCAACAAGTCAGTGATAGGTTGATAAATGTTTCGGTAACAGTGTTCCTGTTCAGGGTATTTTTTGTCTATTCTTTTATGGATTACCGTATTCAAAGTTGGCAACATTCACAGAGTGTGCTGCAAAGCCAGACAAGAAAACAACGTTACCAAGGATGATTTTGTCGGTCGACACTTATGGGTGACGATTTATCATGAAGCCATTACCGTGCTTGACGCTTGCAATTTAATGAAACTTCTGAAGTATGCTGCGTATCGCACGTTGGAAAAGGTACTTTAAGTTGGGAAATGGGATCTATCCCTGGCATTTTAGGAACGAACCCTATTAAAGGCAATAAAATCTTATGTTGGGCATTTTTTTTTACTTAGATGAGCCATCTGAAGCCTCTTTGTGAAAGTGCCTGCATTAAGCAGTTTATGTGGCCAATGTGTCTGTGAGAGAGTATAGTGTGTCTGTGAGATAGTACAGTGTGTCTGTGAGAGAGTAGTATATAGCACGCTGCACCAAATGGCCTGTCGCTTTCTTCAGCCCCTTATGTGTTGCAGTGCATTCCCATTCTTACACAGTCGCTAATACGGATCCTTTAAAGTAATACCCTCCAATGCCGACACGGCGTTCACGATGCGTTCAGTAATTAAGTTAAGCGGCTTAGTACTTAACTCACATAGATAAGCATCGCTTGTGTTTGCTGTCAGTGGTGGTCACCGCTGATGACACGGAGGTTGTGGGGGGGTGGGACTCTGCGGGTAAGGATGCACAAACCACATCCTGGCAGTGGGTTCATGTCCTGTCATTTCTCTGCTGACACTGAGATATTCAAACTTGGGGGTTCAAAATGCTTAAGAGAGGCAGATGAGGGCCCATTGGATATACTGTACATGTGATTTCTGTCTCTAAATTGCCCATAGGCCATGAGTGCGGCCTGAAATACACTGGAATTCCATGGACCCTGATCATGATATGCAGACTAAGCATGGCTGGATGGATTACTGAGTGTAAGTCAATTTTAAATGTTAAACATTTCCTACAAAAACTGTTAGTCCCTTATACAGATATCCAGAAAACCAGGAGATCACTCTTTCTAAGAAGTGTCATTTACATAAACACTTTCACAAAGGGGTATGACCATACAGGATAGCTATGTAACCCAACAAGAACCTGTGAGAACGATCAATATTCACTGAGGATATTGGTAAAAGTGGCAAAAAGTGTCCCTTGATAAATTATATTTATGATGACGTTCTGGTCATTTGAAGCTGCCCGAATGCGGTATTTATAGAAGCTACCGGCTCAGCGTTATTTGATCAAGTGCGGATTTACACGTCTGAGTCTCTCGTTGTCGGCCAGATTTTGGGTTTTCGGGAGCAGTGAAGCCTCACTTCAAACACTGCATGTTGTGTGAAGCATAAGATGCTGTTGTCTGTTGTCTTATTCAATACAATTTGTGTCTTATGAAATGAAGAAAATGAATCTTTTGTTTACCATTTGTACAGATACATTAGATAGAAAGTGTTTGCTTGCACATATCCTGTCCCGCTTTCCTTTTTCAGGCATGCGAGTGAAGCTCGTGGTCTGAGTGCAGGGCCAGCCGTCCATCCAGCACCCCTGCAGCATTTTATGGCGGGGGTGTTAAGGAGCTTGCTCACGGGCCCAGTGGAAATGTGGCTACAGTGTGGAGCACAGGATCTGAACTGCAGACCTTTCGATCACAGGCAGAGAGGCCAAACCTCACCACCCCCTGTGTATTTTACACCTAAGATAAGAGGGCCGGTATTTCTGTTATGTTTTGTTCTAGACCTGAAGTATCTTCGAGGTGCAGCCTGGAAGTAGCTCAGAGCACGAGCTGTTTCCTTTGGCTCCCTCTGCCAGACCCCACCCCCCCCACGCTCTTTTAAACACGTCCCAGGTAAACAGCGCCAGGGCTAGAATTTTCCGCAAACAAATTCCCGTCCTGGCCATCGGCGATCGGCGCACTGATGGATCGTGGCCACGGGCCAGCAGAAGTGCTGACCCGCTCGCAAGATGCACCCAATGATTTCCTGTTGCCAGCGTGCGGGTCTGAGTGATGAATAGCCGACCCCCACCCATCTATCCGCAGCCTGGTAGGGGGTGAGGGGGGGGTCTGGCGTTGGCATCTTTTTTTTCAGGGAGAACCATGCCAATCTGTCTTTTCTCTTCCCTCTTTCTGCTCATTCTGGGTTGGCTGAGCCCCAGGATTCCACCCCATACTGTCTTTCCACCCTCGACTGCTACTTATACCCTGCTGATGAGCCTAAGCTGGCCGGGTCACCACCACAGCAGACTGAAGTGGCCCTTTAAGCGAATTATTGATCGAGAGAATGCCTTTCTCAAAGTCAGGGATGACAAGAGCAGGAAATGATACCTTCCTCTTTACAGAGCCCACTTTTAAAACACTTCCTGTCATGACCCACTGACCTCTGGGAAGTCAAACATCAAGAGCTATACAACATAGCAATTATGAAAATAACACACATACATTCCTTTGGTAGACGGTTTAATCCAAAGCAACTCACGTGTGAGATAGCGGGGTCAGCTGGAGCATTTATGGGTTAAGGGCCTTGCTCAGGGACCCAATGGTGACATCACTTTGCCAATCAGAGGCTTTGAACTATTGATCTTCCGGTCAAGGGTTAAGTGTCCTAGCCTGCTTAGCCACACACCACCCCCAATCACCCGTATGGATGCACATTTTACATCACGCCTCAGAGGACCTTGTACACAGGCAATTGACATTTGCATGTACCTCGTGTTTATATGGTTTTTCCAGAGCAGTGTGGATGTTGCATAAGGAAAATGAGATTATGGCATCTCAAGGATCCAGGGGATTGTAAAGTAATACTGTAGCTTGTCACCATCATATTGTAGCTGTAAGGCTAAGAAAAATTACACTCCCAGTGTTTCAGACAGTGACTTTTCCAGGTGAGAGGCTTAGCAGAAGGACAAAAGGACAGCAACACAACGGAGAGGTGAGAATCGGCAGGTAGCACGGCAGCTTGGCTGAGGTACGATGCTAATTAGTACTAATAAGTTCTCTTGTGAACGTCCAGCTGTATAAATGTGCAAAATTGTGACATGAGTCATGTTTTCATCTAAGAAATATAAAGTTAAATAGCTCCTATTCCAAAACCTACGTGGGTAAAGCGTGGGGGGTTCTGGCCTGTTCCAGTTACACGGAGGGCAGCCAGCTTTGGTCCTCACCCCTCTGTCAGCTGCAGACCGTGGGGAAGAGTGCTGATGGACATAAGGCGCACACTCATCATCAAAACCATCAAAGCCTTAACGATCTCAACAATGACAAAGCGAATAAGAAAACAAAAAAAATTTAGCTAAGAGTCAGGATATTTTTTTTAAAGGAAAGTCATATTTTTGGGAAAAGTGGGTAAGTGGAATGACATTGTCCATTGTGCAGTTTCAGTGCTGTCTGAGCTCATAGTCTCAGGGGAGATGTTAACTCCTTCAACCCTCCAAAAAAACAGAAGGAGCAATTCTTGATTAGAGCTAAATTTATCTATATGTCCAAGACCACAAGCACTTTTAACTGATAACTGTTACTCAAATGTCTCATCATCAGTAAATGTAAATGAATGATCTTCCATTTATTTAGCAGACACTTTTATCCAAAGTGACATTAATTTGAGAAAACGGGCTGAGAGGGTCCTTGGAACAATTGGGGTTAAGGGTCTCATCTGCAAACCCTGGGATATTAAATAATGTCATTCTTGAGGGACTCCCCTCAAGAGATGTCATGGGATGGATTGCTAGTTAAGTTACATGAAAGCTGAAGTGACCAGAGTTTCGGTGGCTCAGCTGACCCGATTATCATCACAAGAGTGACACTTATAGGTGACACTTCTCAAAATTTCACTGCAACTGCTCCATTGGTTTTCAGGCTGGAAATGCCAAAGTCTTCATTAATCATTTTGTGATTAATAAACCGACATCACACATCCACTGCGCCCCCCCCCCCCCCTCCCCACACCTATCTGGCTCAAGCACATTAGCATTTGGAAGTGGACTTCCTTGGACCTCCCAGGGAGCCTCTGTTTCATCTTTCGATACAGATTGTCAGCTACAGTGATGGATTAGTTCATGTTATACACGGGCCCCTCATTAAATATACACAGTATCAGGCTTCGTGAGACTCCAGCAGACGGCCATGTGCCGTTTTCTCCTTGATTTGTTTGTCATTATCAGCATTATGATCCTGGCTGGTGACGAGGCCATATGAAGACATCGGTTATCGCACTTTAAGTTGGGAAATGACTGAAGGCTGGACAGTTCACTTTCGTAAATTTCCTGGAATGGGCTTTTTTTTTTTTTTACCTAACTAGGATACTTGGCTTAATATATCCATCCATTTTACATGCTTACCCATTAAATAGTCACAGTGATGGGAAAGGTTATCCCATGAAATAATGGGCAGAGGACACCCTGGATGCAGTGCCGATCCATCACAGCACTGGAGTGACAGAGGTGGCAATTTGAGGTCCAGAAAGTAAAAATCCAAAACAAGATTTTGTTTCAACCACCCAGTGGAGTACTCTGTGACTGTGACTCTTTATGCTCAAATGGTTGGTTGAAACAAAATCATGGTCTGGATTTTTACTTTCTGGATCTGAAATTGCCACCTCTGGGAGTGAATATTCTATTTGCTGGGTTACAGAGCTGTTGGAATTCAAATTATGGCCACAATATTTATTGATATTTGCCGTAGTTAATTTTGTAGCGGTGTTAAAACTGACAGATCCATTTTACATTACTACTGTCTGTAAACGGCAGAATTTAAATAGCTGGAGAGCATGTAAAATACGCAGAAGGGGCTCTTGTGGGTGCCGAATTGTTATTTATGACAGAGCATAGATAAGAGCGGGGACTGTGCAGTTCACAGCGTACATTGTTCACAACTGCAGAAGATAAGAACTCAATTTGTTTTACACCAAATGCTGAGGGAATGAATGGCAAAGAAACTTTGTTATTGGGTGGATATAAGCCTATTTTGTGGCTGAGTTATCGACTTCTGGTGTGATTCATATGAGGCCTACCTTTGTAAAAAAGACTCTTGTAATCTTTCAACCAGTTGCGGTGCGTGGATTGAATGGGAGGTCTGTAAGCCTGCCTGTGACTGACACTAAAAAATGTCCTTAATTCGTATTTGTCAGCTTCAACAAATTACAATGAAAATCATTACAATATTTTTAACACTGCTTATATTCTGTTACTAATTTAAAGCACAGAATTGAACAATGACTTGTGGAAACATGGGAATTAATAAGACAAAAGGACTTTATTATTTATTTATTGTGTTTCTTAATTAAGATACCATTCTGACCATCTTCAAACACATTGAGAGTGGAATGTCACATGCTATTAAAAGGGGTTTTTGTCACGAAGAATGCAGGATAATCCCAAAAAAACTGCACTGGAAAATTACATGTGGTTTCTGAGATCAAAATAAATTGTTACCCATGTTTTATGATCTTTTCAGTATGTTAAAAAAGCAGCAGTGTGTGAAATGCAAAAATGTGAAAGGCAGCTTCCTGTTTGCATAGCAAAGAAAACATCCCATGCATTTGTAAATAATAATGGCATTCATCCATTGCCCACAGCTGTTTATCCAGTGCAGGGCTGCAGACACGGCCCATCCCAGAAACATAGGGCATTTGGTGGGGATATCTTGAAGGAGATTCCACCCCATTGTGGGTGCCCACTATGGGCAATTTACAGACACCAGTTGAAAGAGAGTAACCAAAGCCACACAGACATGTGAATAACCTGCAAAAGAGATATAGGACCAGCAGTAGGAATAAAAGCTAATTATCCTGTTAACTGCTGAGCCACTACACTTCCCCTAAACTTCCAATGGCAGAATGTACAATAAAAAATTTTGTAGGACCAAGAATTGTTCCTTGTGCGACACACAGCTGAAATAATCTGTCCATTTACGATGTGCTAGTTTCCAAATGCTTCTTAAATCTCTATCAGTTATGTTTAGAAAAAGCATGTGTAATGGTATAGAGGAGGCAAAGGGAGCAGTGTACATTAATTGCTTTCACAAGCAAATTTATTACAATTAATATGAAACATAAATCGACTTGAACTAATTAAATAGATCAAAGTAAGGAAAGGAAGAGTTGAGAAAGTCAAAACAAGAAGACGAGCCACGGCATGCCACAGAGCTCCAACGAAACTCATCTGGGAGCGCTGAGGGGGAGGGAGAGACGAATCCCACACAACTAAGCTAAAATCACACACACGAACAACACACGGAGAACTACCACAGCACTCCGAGGTTAAACCCCACAATCAAGGGGATCCCCACCACCTCACCAGTGCCAGCTAAGAGGAGGAAACCCCACAGCAGTAGTGGCTTGGGAAGGCAAGGACAGGGTGCTTCTATTTATACTGTGTGGGTTCATGGGACTTGTAGTTCCACCCCAATACACTTGCCTCCATTCTTTACATATTTTAAAGACAGACTGTTTTCCTCATTATGTTCCTTTGATACCTTGAACCTTATAACTGAACATGTATTGAGTATATTGAGATCCTGTAGAACGTGAATCTAATGGATAGGAAGCTTCATATCCAAGGATTGTCAACTTGGGTCAGCTGTCTGGAGTGAGATTTTCAAAAGTCTGCAATGGGGCTTCTAGTAACAACTATTTTTATAGATCAATTTATCAACTATTTTATTGATTTGTTGATTAATTTTCACCAAGAAAATCAACTTGACCGTTTAATTTAATTTTATTTTATTTTGACAACAATTTATTTTGTTGCTGGGGTTGAGATAATGTACGCACCATTCGACATTATATGAACGTTATTTTTGCCCACAATTCAATAAGCAGATTACTAGTATGGCTAAAAATATTAATTATATGTGTATTGTGATGCCCAAAAGTGAGTAATCTGGCACCATCAATCAGCAGAATAAGCAAACAGAATGGGTAGAATAAGAGCAGATTTTAGTCTAAACATTTTCACAAACGCATATTCAAAGGAGATTCTAATGTAACAGGCAGACAATTTTATGGCTTCAATAATTAGTGTAGGCTATTTAGCAGCTACCAAAGATATTAAAAAGTTCTCTGTACTAATGGTAATTTAATAAACATGAATAGACAGCACTGTGGTTTTGCCTTTTCTAGTGATCTAGATTGGCGCCTGTGTGCTTTATATTCCGGTGCTCATGTGTAGCGTTAGTACTGCTGTGGTAAGTGTAAAACCAGCTTTTTTCTTTTCTTTATAATTTGAACTACTCTAATAATAATGTATTGTTATTAAAGAAAACATTTCTTATAAGGAATTGAAGCATTTTAGAAATATTAACGGTAATTGTATTGAAATACTAAAAACCGTTGGCGTCGATTTAAAATATTGATGTCGACACATTTTCAGCATCGACATCATCAACTACGTCAACTAATCATGCTAGCCCTAGTTTGCACACACATACACATACATATACATATATGTAGCTGTTTTAATACCTTGCCAATTTTTTGCACCCCACCACTTTTGATGCAGATAATTTTAGGTTTTTAATGGAATAATATAAATTTGACATAAGAAACAAAGAACACAGAGTATAGCTAAAGATAAAAGAGACAAAGGGCGAGTAAAGCTAAAATAGACAGAGGACAGCTAAAGCTAAGAGAGATGGAAATACGGAATAGCTAAAGCAGAAACAAAAAAAAAACAGCTAAAGCGAAAACAGACAGAGGGCAGTGACAGCTAAAAGTGACAGAGGGTGGCTAAAGCAGAAAGAGATAGGACATCTAAAGCTAAAAGTGTCAGGCGTGTTGTGGTTTGAACTCGGTCGGGTTCGTTGATGAGTAGAGATCCACACGGGAGACATCGGAGGAGTTTGCATGTACAACACGTGTATTTAGCAATCTGATTATAATCAGGGAGCGACTATCTGACACACATCCACCATGTGCATCAAGTGGCTCTAAAGTATCTATGTACTCTGCTCTCTTATAACCTATTTGGGCTTCTCCCCCATCTTGCCATTGTTCCTGCTACATGGCAACCACCTATCCTAATTTTGGTCTAGTTTAGCAAGTGTTCCTTCCCACTCTCTAGGTCTTGTCCATTGGAATGACAGCAACAGACTTGACATTTGCTCTAATTACTGCATGTTCTCTCTCCCTGGTTTTTATCACCAATGTGCGTAGCGGCCTTCCCTAGAAAAAGCAAAACGGCATCTTACTTATCACTGCCCCCTTGTCTCCAACTAACCATGGCCCTATGGCGAGGTCACTTGGCCCTGCCGGCACGCTGGTCAGAGCCTACTTTAAAACTGCATTATTGTAGAATAAACCCCTCAGTACCTATTATAAAAATTGCATTATTTAGAGTAAACCCCACAGGGGTAGATATAGCTAAAGTAAAAAGAGACGAAAGGTGGTTAAAGCTAAAAGAGACAAAAGGACAGCTAAAAAAAGACACAGTGGACAGCGAAAGCTAAAAGAGACAGAGGGTGGCTAAATGTAAAAGGTACAGTGGATAGCCAAAACTAAAAGAGACACAAGGCTAAAGCTAAAAGAGACGGATTACAGCTAAAGCTAAAACAGACATATGGCAGCTAAAGCAAAAAGAGACGGAGGACAGCAAATGCTAAAAGTGACAGAGGGCAGATAAAGTTAAAAGAGATGGGGAAGTTATAGCTAAAAGAGACAGAAGATGGCTAAAACTAAAAGAGACATCGGACAGCTAAAGTTAAAACAGACAGAGGGTGGCTA
>JAODUD010000002.1:20976305-20988595 GCA_026784285.1 Stomatorhinus walkeri
CCCCCCCCCCCCCCCCCCAAAAAAAAACAGCTTCATCTAGTCATGCTGAACCTCAAACCCAAGTTTTCATTGGTGTATAATGTTTTATGGGTATAGTCCGTGTGTTCCTGTTTTACCATGGTGATCCTGCCCCATGGCACCATAGACGATGAAATCTCATGGTAGAACCAGCCTGGTCAAAGGTCTGAAGACATGTTTTGGTGCATTATGGTGTCATAAAGGAAGTAATTTGTTTGGCTTACTGCAGAGTGCCTGCACGCCTAGAACCTTCACCACAGGCACTGGAAGAAGCTAAATCTCACTGATTGTATTGTGTATGCCGCAATATCCTTCTTGCTCTCTATAACACATTTAAAAACGCACTGTCTTTCCTTCTGAAATGGCGCAGTGATATATTAAATGTCGTGTGATAGAAAACTGTGCCTGGACTTGAGCCCAGTACAGGGCCAAGATGACATATCTTGTATGTTGTTCACATGAGAGTCCCATGGATGGAGACACAACATGCCAATGAAAAAGGTTTCAGCATCTGCAGCATTGATGCTTCAGCTGATGCTGGAGTATTCTTTGGTTTGAGACGCTGAAGTGATGAATCTTGGGTTCAGGGACGTACCACACGGGGATATTAAAGGAGCTGAAAAGAGAGGTGATGAGGAGGTGAAGTGATTCTGTGCACGGCTAATGTGAGATCAGTGTGGCCCACATCGGCCTTACACCCATTGATATGACTGGCTGATCAGAAAATCCCCTCTCAAAAGCTTCAGTCAACAGTGACAAATTTCTCCAGCATGTTTTAAGACATCCGAGTACACATAAAAAAATCAAGCAGCTATTTATTGTAGTTTATTGTATTATTGTTTTGTGCAGTAATCAGTGGATAATGAAGGTGTCACACCAGTGGCTTAACGTAAAAACAGACAGGGGGATTTCCTGATGCACGGGCCAGAGGGGGATTACGTTCTGCAGACTCTGCTTTCAGCTTTGAAAGAGCCTCACATTTTGGTTTCCAACAGGCTGGACAGGCCCTCTGTGTGGCAAATACATCCACCTGGAACTGACCAGTTTGTAATTATATCTTTATGGGGACTCACAATCCATTTCTATGGGGGAAACTCTAATCACAACATTACAACCTTAACTCCCACCCAGCCTTAACCTTAACCATAAGTAGCCAAACAAAATACAAAACTTTTGGCATTTTTAGTTTTTGATTGCATTCACGTTGAAGGGAGGTGATGCTACGATTATGCAATTCCTTGGTAAGACCCCTCCTAGAATATTGTGTGCAGGTTTGGTCACCATACCTTAAAAAGGACATTGCTGCCTTGGAAAGGGTTCAACGTAGGGCTACAAGAATGATTGCTGGTCTTAGCAGAATGTCTTATGAGGAGAGGTTAGCTGAGCTGAATCTGTTCAGCCTCAAGCAAAGGAGACTAAGGAGGGACATGATCCAGGTCTAAAAGATTTTAACAAGTCTGGATGCAGTTCAGCCAAATGGCTATTTCAATATTAGTTATAATACTAGAACTCCTGGCTGTAGGTGGAAATTAGTGGGAGAACATTTTAAAATGGATTTTAGAAAGCACTTCTTTACACAGGTTGTAGTTAGAGTATGGAATAGTCTTCCTGTCAATGTAGCGCAAGCTAAAACCCTGGGTTCTTTTCAGTCAGAGCTAGATGAGATTTTAACAACTCTGAGCTATTGGTTAAGTTCTCCCCAAACAAGCTTGATGGGCCGAATGGCCTCCTCTCGTTTGTAAATTTCTTATATTCTTATGTTTACAGATCACTGTGGGGACCCAACAAATGGTCCCCACAAGGTCAAAATAAGACATATGAACCATACAGTATAATATAAACATAATCCATACACACACACGGAGCTTTGACCCAGTGAGGTGCTACACTGATGGAAACACAAAACGCACTTAGGGCCTCAGATCTACATGTTTCGGTCCATGTGCAGCCATCTTCAGCTATTGACCCCTCCACAATTATTGGCACCCCTTGTAAAGATTCATAAAAGGGTTTGAAAAATCCACCTTTTTGTGAAGTAGCGTCATCTCACACTGAAAAAATGGGACAAATTCAACCTTTCATTGAAATAAATTTATTCAAAGAAAAACAAATCCTTCATCAAGAAATAATTATCTTTAACAAAATTAATGTGCCACCATTATTGGCACCCCTGGAAATTATAGTGAACACAATGTAACTGAAGCATGTTTCCCCTTTAAATTTTACATTTTTGAGTTGAGTGGAGTGAATGGGAACCTTCAAGCTGTAATCCATGACTTCCTGCTTAGCTGGGGTACAAACATGAGGTGACACACAGGCTGAATTCTCTTATTCATCCATCAACATAGGAAAGATAAGAGAACATACACACCAAATGAAGGAGAGGTATGTTGACCTTCAAGTCAAGAAATGGATATTAAAAAATCGTTACTCGCCTGAAAATGCCCATTTCTACTGTAAAAAAAAGTGGAAAACAACTGGAACAAACCCGACTTGATGTGGACCCAAGCTTATTTTGCCCCCAACTACAGTGAGGAGGATTGTAAGAGAAGCAAAAAAATCCCCAAGGATCAGTGTTCATGAATTACAAGACAAAGTAAAATCTTGGGGTTACCCCATCTTTGAAAAAGCATCAGATGCCCCCTTCATGCTGATCTTCCAGTAGGACAGTGATCCTAAGCACATGTCCAAATCAACACAAAAAAGGTTAGCTGATGGCAGAAACAAGCTTCTGCCATGGCTATCTCAGTCCCCTGACCTGAACCCCACTGAAAACCTGTGGGCTGAGCTGAAGAGGAGAGCACACAAGAGAGGGCATCGGACTCAGGGTGATCTGGAGAGATTCTGTAAATAGGAATGGACACAGATGCCCTGCTCTGTATTCTCCAACCTTATAAATTGTTATAGGAGAAGACTCAGTGCTGTTATTCAGGTAAAGAGACAATGCACAAAGTATTAAATGCAGGGGTGCCCATAATATTGGCACATGTTTTTTGTTGAAAATGATTATTTCTTGATGAAGGATTTGTTTTTATTTCAGTAAATGTATTTCAATGAAAGGTTATTTTTCTTTTTTTCATGCCTTGTCCACACGTATATTTTAAAACGTACCTTTTTCTGTATGTCTTGGGCTTTTGTCCACACGTAAACGGCGTCTCAGGTCACTGAAAACAGAGATTTTGCAAAACTCCGTCCAGGGTGAAGATTTTTTGGCTCGAAACATCAGATTGTGCGCCATTGTCCACTTTAAGGTCAGAGCTTGCGCTGTTTGCTGTACACATTAGGCGAGTTTGAGCAATGGCGGACTTAGCTGAAATAGTGCTGACAGGACTTCTTACATGTCTACAGATAAATGTTGAGTAACTGTTGCATTATATTGATCAACACAGGCGTCAGAATTTTCACCATGGTTTTCAGCTTAACCTGACTGCCAATTAGGCTTCTGATTGGCTAACATGGCAGTACGGTTAGAGTTATAATGCCACCTGTTGTTTGATATGCTTATGACACCGCATTTTAGCGGTTTCATGTGACGGAAATTTTTTAGAAGACAATGTTCATGTGGACAGGAATTTTTTTTAAACGGAGGAGGAAAAACACCAGTTAAAAAAAAATTCTGTGTACGTATGGAGAAGGCGTCAGTGTGATATGAAAGTACTCCACAAAAAGGTTTGTTTTTTCTAACCAATTTTTATACATATTTATACGGAGTGCAAATTATTGTGGTGGGTGCTGTATATCACGCATGGGTCACACACTGACATGAAATTTCCATCTTGTTGGCTGGACGATTAAGGAGAACATACTGATACATGTACATAAGACATCAAAATAGTTCAAATACAATTGGGCAATGGAATTGAATGGGCAATGGAACTGCAAATGGGCAATGGAACTGAATGGGCAATGGAACTGCAAATGGGCAATGGAACTGAATAGGCAATGGAACTGCAAATGGGCAATGGAACTGAATGGGCAATGGAACTGAATCATCAGGACTGTTATAAGTTATGAGTTGAGTTAAGTTGATGCTTCTCTGGACTCCCTGTCACTCAGGACATCCTGAGTCCAGTACTAGCAGACGTTTACTCTAAGATGTCACTGTAACGTGCCACTTAGAGTACCACCCCTCCTGCTGTGACAACAAGGGGACAGGAAGGACAGGAGAACCAGAAGCAGAAGACCAAATATTTTATTAGGAAGTCCGAGCAAACAGAAGCCAAGTTACCAAACAGGAATTGTAGTCATAGTTGGGAGTCCTGGAGGTCAGTCCTAGGAGGATCCACAGGAAAGGGAACTGGTAGAAACACTGTGAGGAAAAGGCAGGGCAGCAAACACAAGAGACAGGGTTATAAGTGCTCAGTAGAGTACATGTAGGCAACAAAACTTCACGCTGGATGCCTGGAGCGTATTACTTTTATAGATCGGGGGGGTGGGGGGCTGGGGAGCCGATTTCCGTTTTTTTATGGATCCCACCCGTTGATGCATTTTATGGGATCACTTGCTTTTGCAAAATAAAATACATTTTGACGTGATTTGTTCCGCAAAACTCCCCCCTGGGACCCAGGAATGGGTGCCGTCCTATAATTCTTCTGATTGAAAGTGGCAACCCTAGCGCCACTCGCAGACCAAAAGATCCGTCTTTGTTAGCATCAACCGTCAGATTTCTTGGTCAACAATATTCCACAGATGGAAGATTCTGTATTATGTTCTGTGTATGACGCATGCGGATGTCACAAATCAGATGCTTCTTTTTTTGATCGCTTTGTTCAGTGGTCCCCAGGGGATCCTGGGACTTCGATGTACCAGCAGGTGAGATCGAAAGATAATTCAGATTAATCCCGTTTTAATCCCACAGTATGAAACCTTAATGCATTTCTGTTTGAGCTCATTGATCATTCTTCTCTCCACAAGGCTCCTGTCTGCCATTTGGTTCTGGATTTGCATGCAAGAGACGTGCGCAGCCTTCCGATACGACCAAGTGTTCAAGAGGGCAGATGTACACGAGTTTTGTCTTTTGTTAATCATCCATCTCTGTCGCTAATGGATGTTTTTTATGTCCAGCAAAACCAGATAAACATATTAAGACTCCCATGGCTGCCAATTAGTAAAATAAGCCAAACAGTGATTTGAGAGCCAGATTAATAAGATTAATCCGTTTCACCTCTCAACAAGATCAAGTAAACGGTGACATTTATCTGCGAACATCTACTTTACTGAAACGAATGTGTTCAGCTACATTCAGGTCTTTCTCTGTCTGTGGGTGGCCTGCAGTTGTCCCCTTTCGAGTTAATTGACTCTATAGTGCGATTTTCTGGTTTCACTCTGTGTGACATTTTTTTCGGTAACTATCTCAGAGATGCGGTACCGCGTGATGTTTTTCATTCTCCTGCCTGAGGTGAGTGACTTTCAGAAATCGCTGCTTTCCAAGTGGCATATTTAAGATGTTAAATGTTTTGGCTCGGCAGATGGAGAACAGGAAGAGAGTAATCACCGAGTACCATTGGGGAAGAATGGTATTGGGATTGTGATTCAGCTCACTCTGAGTCATCACAGGGCCATCGTGGGGGGGGAGGGGGGGGGGTGGCATCGCGTGTTCGTTTTCCAAGCTCTGGACTGGACACCACTGCTACACCCCCAGCTGTATCGGGGACCCCTTCCCGCACTAAATGGCATGGTTTCCATGTATATGGGCAAGATTCTGCGCAGATGGGCCACCTGCACTGTGACACACACTGTTATTTGTAGGTAAATACACTGTATACTTTTCTGGACACAGCAATACTGTATATTGCACTTAATTTTGCCAGTTTTCCAATTTCTGTTATGCCCTTTATTTCATATTTATTTCATACACTAGCCATGTTTTCCGTTTAAGCTATTTCCTATATTTATTTCATATTTATCCCCTAAAAACTACCATTTCAGTTTCTAGTTATGTCTCCTTTGACATTTTGCACCTGCGCTAAATTACACGATTTCCATGTTTACTTGCATGGTGACTTCCATGTTTATTACCTCATATGCACCACCTGCACTGTACTACATGCTCTTATCTTTGTTTGTTTGTTTGTCTGTTTATTAGTTTGTTTGTTTATTTGTTTGGGGGGGGGGATTTATTTTTGCAATGCTGCTGTATAACACAAATTCCCCCATGAGGATCAACAGAATTCTTATCTTTGGGGTGCTCACCGCCCCCTCGAATCCTGGGGGAAAGTTATCTACAACCAGCAGTTCTTACAGAGCACATTATTACAATTTAGGCTCAATGAACATGTGTATTTGTACATTAATCAAGCGAGACATCCTTCCTCTTGTGCCTGCTTTATGAATGTCCTAAAACATTTATGCGTGAACTAAATTATACACCAGCCAAAATATTTGCATGGAGAATATTCTTCAGCATTACTACAGTATGTTTGCTGAAGCTAAATAAATGAGCAGGTCTCTTTGGGCACCACTTTGTATTTGGGGCAGACTCTCACGACTAACAGTCCGTGAGGAGTGTGAGTTGGCAGGGAGGGAGTCTGCAGAGTGTGGGGCAGTGAGAAGATTATAAATGGAGAGGATGGTGGGGGGGGGGCAGTATTTAAAGCCTGAACTGGCCTATATGTGGACCAGTATTAGGGTGGACAGAGAGTTGATAGCCGGTACAGGAGAACTCGTTGATGCTACGCTCTTCATCTGTAAGGGGTGTACTACCAAAGAGTTTTCAAAGGACCCTGTACAGCCAAAGACCATAACAGGACACAACTGGTCAGACTGAGACAGGTAACAGGGCTTTTAAAGAGTAGAAGGCAAACCGAGCTTTCATTGCGAAGCAGAAGATACAAGCAGTAGGAACCCTGTAGATGCATGACCAGGCTGACACCTCTTACAGCTCAATAACATCCTGTGTCAACACGATATGATCAAATGAGCTTTACTGTCATAAAATGCATATACAGGTATACAGTGACAGGACACAGAGTCAGTGAGTGAGCAGGGGAGGGCTTCATAGCACTTACAGTGAGAAATGCAGGGGGGCTAGGCACAGGGGTTTATATACATACATAAGGGTACATATACACAGTGTAAAGTGTATGTAAACAATGAGTAACACAGCAGCAGCATAATGGCACAGAATAAATATGGTGATGAAGATAAATAATAAGTTGCGAGTGACCTCAGGACTGGGTAGCGGGTAAGATGGACAGCAGGGTATTTAGTGCCTTGACAGCCTCCGGTAAGAAGCTGACGGTGAACCTTTCTGAACAAGTAAAAGTACATTTTCACATTGGATGCAGGGGCTGTCTCTTGAAAAATGCATTTCCAATAAGAATATGTATGGAGGAATATGTATACGCAGACTGGAGGAAAAAATCCATCATCCATCCATCCATCTAATCTATCTATGTTTTATATAGATTGTGGCAATGTTCAGGGCAACAGCGCGATGCACAACACACTTTATTGGACGGAGCAATAATACTCAAACCTTATAAACATGCAGTACACTTTGCTGAACAGAGCAATAATACCCCATCCTTATAAATGCACAGTACGCTTTACTAAACAGAGCAATAATACCCAAACCTCATAAATGTCCAGCACACTTTACTGAACAGAGCAATAATACCCCAACCTCATAAATGCACAGTTCACTTTACTGGACAGAGTGATACTTTGAACATTGTACTTTACTCTGCCAAATTTCCTATTTTATTTTATATACTACTTTATCTACTTTGTTGTCTTGTTAGTGACCTTGTTTTATTTTGTGCTGCCTAATCCTGTTACATTACTAGAGTAAGAATCCCTATGTACTGATGTACCAAAGGTGAACAGAGCATCGGAGGTCTTGAATGCTGCCTAACCTTTGGAGCCACAGGGGTACTCTGATACAGCGTCGTACAGCCCTGGGCTCCAGCCCACAACCCAAACGGTGCTCTCATTGCCCACTATTCTGCTTACTTAGGAGGAATGTTCTAGTCGATGCATTTCCCTATCGTCAGCATCATTACTTTATGACACTTTCAGCTTACCTTTCCTACCTATCGATTCCTCACACCCAGGGAGTTATGAGTCATACGCTCATGATCCCTGTAAGATGACTGCACGCTCAGCTCGCCCCCCGCACCCACCCCCCGTCACTTGAGTAAGATTGAGTTTCCCTTTCGCTATCCTCCAGTAAACACGCTTAGAGCCCGGACACTAACCCAGCACTCTGCTGAGGCCCATTTTCCACCAAGCACAGTGACCTCCATTGATTTCCCCATATGAAGCTCCTGCAATTTTTTTATAAGGTTAGATTAATAAGGTGTGTATATATGTATGGATCCATCTATCTATCTATCTATCTATCTATCTATCTATCTATCTATCTATCTATCTATCTATCTATCTATCTACAGTATCTATCTATCTATCTATCTATTCTCCCTTCCCTGTGTCACACGTTTGCTGTCCTCTACAGTTTCACATCCCCATTCTGCAAAAGGCAGCCCATTATACTCAATGTAAATTATAAACAATGATAAACACAGAAACACACATCTCTGGCCACATGTGCTCACCGAACCCACCTCAGCCTCATCAGCTGTACTGCCAGACTGAAAGTCCCTACCGACAGGCTGTCCATCATCAACGATGAACATTCCCACTTCGGACTGATGCTGCAACACCAGTGACATGTCAGACTCCTCTCCTGGCCATGCCGGGCTGGTGAGGGCTGAGGGCTCTGCTTTTAGCCCATCTGAACTCTCCATTCCTTCCTTATTAAGGAGGGACAGTAAATGTAAGTAAATTAAGGAGGGACAGGAATAGATTAAAGACAATTTCAGCACTTTCATGAGGGTGCTTTCATACAGCAATCGATAAGGTAAATGGGTTGCTGACCCTGCTGCAGGGATTAACTGTTGTGGCTTTCTGAACGACAGCTCAGATGGTTCTAGGTGATGTGGAGGAGCTCAGGTGATGGTACCCATCACCACCCTCTATCGCATTCAATTCACTGGCTGCCTCTGAAAACAGGCCGCTCTTTGAGACAGCCGGAGCAGGGCACGTTTCAGCTTAGCCCCTAAAATAAAAGGCGCCTCTGCTTTCCTTTCAAGACTGTCGTTCCTGTCATCGTGGCCTTGGGATCCTGCGAAACATCCATGCGGCCTGAAGACAATTGTTTCAAAGCCCGATAATTTCAAATCTGATTCAAAGGACAGTGCAGAGGAATGAACGAGCCTCCAAGGCATTTTTTTTCCCATTTTCTCTGAACTAGAACATCTACACAAAGCCAGAATGGCCCAGCTCATTTCTTTCTGTCAGAACATAATGTCAAAGAATGGGCGGTCTTTTTACATAAAAAGGTTTTGTTGTTTTTCTCGTAACTTCCTTAAAAGATCATACTTCGGTGGTTATAAATTTCCATAGTGCCAATGTTCTTCTGTCATCACTAGCTACATGCTTATGACTTACGTAAGATCGCCAAATTCACTCTTTCGCTGTGGGAGGGATTAGAAATAGAGGAAACCTTTCAAGTTCTGCTCCGGCGGCCAAGGTTCGAGGAGCAGGACTGCCCACGCCTCGGCAGACAGGCCGTGGCCTTCAAGACTTTGTTTTGGAGAGACCTCCTCTCTGATTTCCTCCACACTGAGTCACGCTCATCTTTCTTTGTAATTCAGCAAATAAAACTAAGTGGCACAGGGGCCTCTACTCTATCACGTCTCCTTATTCACTGTTTAAGCGCCCCTTTACAATAAGCTGCTCCTGGTCATTTTTAGAGTATCTCATCACATGCTAATAGTTACGCATAAACATTTTACATGTTAAAACTTCTTCTCCTGCAGATTCACTTGCGTAACTTCATAACAAAAAGTCAATTCCTACTTTTTTTTCCACTGCTGGCAACTGCACTTCAGATTCTAGCCCTTCATTCTGGTCAGACACTGGGGCACAAGGCACTACAAGATGGACAGAAATTCTGAACAACACTGAGAGAAAAAGCACACACACACATTCATACATATTTATTCATATTATTCTCGGAACTCTATGGACAAAACCTTAAGAATGACAACCTTAACCCCTACCCAGCCCCAACCTGCACCACAAAAAAACAAACTTGGCTTGGTTACAAGAATTATTAGTTTTTTGACTGCAGTCACAGATTTTTATAAAATTGAGTTTCCTCCTGAGGTGGCCAAAAAAACTCATCTCTTCAACATCAAAATAACAGATTTTTATCATATTGTGGGGCTATTTGGTCCCCACAATGAAAAATAAACCTGTTCCACAAGCACACACACGCGGACATGCACACACACACACACGCACACACACAGCAAAGCTAGGATTCAAACCTATAAGGCAACAGACTATACACTGAGCCACCATACCATCCAGAGACGTAAAACAGTTAATTTAAATTTTTAATACAATACATATACATTCTGAGTTGTATACAAGATGAATCACTGCAGTCACAAATACATTGTTTATATTCATAACCATGCCATTTGAAGAATATTGATGTCTAAATGCAGAGCTGAAATAGATTGCTTTCCCGCAAGAGAAAAATATTGCTGTAACATTCTGCCTTCATGTCCGCCTGTCCCTCCTATCTTGTCCCTAATGTTGGGGAGTTATGCCTTTTGCTTGTTACCCCTTATTAGCCTTTGTTTTTAAGTACCTGTTTGTCTAGTCAGCCCCTGTCCAGTCACTGATGTCGCTCTTCTTGTCTGCCTATGTCATTCCCTCTACTCTTCTCGTTTTGACCCCCAGTGATCTCGTTTGTTTTCCTGCTCCTGTTCAGTTGATGAAACCCCTTTTTGCCTGCCTACAAGTACTTCGTCCCATATGCCATGTCAGAAATACAGAACTTTCAAAACACCCCCGCAACTTGTACCTCTGCTCCGGTTTCTATACCTGAGGTTCATACTGGATACCCCGAGTGTGCTGGATGTGTGAACCAAAGGGGATAGCAACGTCACGGGAGCCACCCTGCATTCATGCAGAGGACTTCTTCTGCCTCTTGGATGCCCAACTGGAGTGGAGGAGTAATCCCACGGTCTGAAGGATCCCCAAGGCCAAGGCTGTCTTCCAAGATGCAAGGAAGGTGCTAGCGAGACTCAACCCAGACACAGATCCCTAGGAGGCAGAGAAGGTTCGACATTTACTAGCCAACGTGGGGAGGATAGTCGAGCATAAGACTAGCCAGCCTGCCGTTTCTCCGCCATGTGAAGCTGCTCAGCCCCACGCTTCCCAGAGCTTGCCGCAGGTCCATCAAATGTCTCAAGCTGCAGGAGGAAGAATTGGAGGAAACTAGCTCTGCCTGTGGCTTCCACCTCGCTTGACCCGGTGCCTCCAGAGTTCAGCCCAGAAGGGGCCGCTGCTCACACTGAACCTCCAGAGTCTGGCCTACAGTGCCTGCTCTACCTGATCCTCCAGAGTCCAGCCCAAAGAGGCCCGGTTCAACTGATGCTCCAGAGTTGGGGCCACTGCAGCCCATTCTGCACGATCCTCCTGAATGTGGTCCACAGGAGCCCCCGTATCATATCCTTGCCTTAACTGCACCCCTAGATACTTTTGTACCTTGTGTGGCACCCCCAGAGCCCATCGTTACCTCTGCTCCGTTTCTAGAGCTCACCCTCACATCTTCTGAACCTCTAGAACCCCCCCACTGTGCCTCCAGAGCCCGGCCCAGAGAGGGCCGCTTCACCCATGCTCCAGGTACCCAGGCCAGAGAGGGCTGCTCCACCTTCGCTCCAGGCTCCCAGTTTAGAGAGGGTCGCTCCGCCCATGTTCCAGGCTCCAAAGAAGGTGACTGCGCCCGAGTACCTGGTACCCAGCCCATTAGGAGCCGCTTTGGCTACACCCAGTCTCACAACACCTGTGCTGTTCTACAGGGAAACCCTGTGGTCACATCAGCTGTCCTGGCTGTGCTCTGCTCACCTCCAGGTGTCTTGGCTGCACCCTGCTCACATCCTACAGTCCTATTGACTCCTGTCTCATTTTTCTCGGCACCCAACTTGTCTACTGCCGTCATCTGACCCTACTGTCTCCTCCCTAATTTGGATCCAATGAGCCACGCATAATGCTTGTTACCCTTTGTTAGTCTTTGTATTTGAGTATCTGTTTGTTACCTGTTTGTATCTGAGTACCTGTTTGTTACCCTTTGTTAGTCTTTGTATTTGAGTACCTGTTTCTTACCTGTTTGTATCTGAGTACCTGTTTCTTACCTGTTTGTATCTGAGTACCTGTTTGTTACCCTTTGTTAATCTTTGTATTGGAGTACCTGT
>JAODUD010000002.1:21002714-21023899 GCA_026784285.1 Stomatorhinus walkeri
CTCCTCGCCTGCATACCCCCGATGCACTAGTCCTCCTGATTTCCTTCCAGAAGCTTCCGCTCCACACTGAGCAGAGCTCTTCATGTCAGCGACCTTTTTGCCTGGCCCTTGCAGGGACGGGCAGTCTGACGGCCTCAGTGCTCTGACTGACGGATTAGACCGCTGTTCACTTCACAGTGAGCCATCGTCCCGCCTGCACCCCCCCGCTCTGTCTGATTTGCCCTCCATTCGAGGGCACACAGGTGTCAGTGCTACTGCTGGTTTTATTAACTTGTGGTTCTTCTCTTCCGCTAAAATGAAGAGATCATTATGTCTCTGTGTACCACAGTTTGAGGAAATCCCCCCTTCCACTTCAGACCCTGTCTCTGTCCTCTTTCCATGGCCAAATTTAATGCCCCGCCCCTCACCTCGCCAACACCTTGGCCTGTTGCCCCCTCCCACCGTAAAGATGGTCACAATGTAAAAACCGTAAACCAGGAAATGTGGCTGTTACCGTGTTGTGCGATCAGATCCAATTTGCATATAAACTAATTTATTTAGGCAAGGCTGAATAATTGTTCATTATTTTAGACTGTAGTGTGGTTGTCTGAGGTTAATTAGGGACTAATTATAGAATCCCACAGAGACAGGATGCCAGGATCCTTAGCTAAGTGTATGTTAGGCGCGCACATACACTATCTATATATATCCTCCTGAGACCCCACCCATTCATTTATGTCCATTGTAGTGGACATTTTGTTTTTGTATCTGTCTTTTCACTGATGTAAGGAAACACATTTATTCCTGTTGTATACTAAAGAGGACATGCTGTGAAATTAAAAATAAAAATAAATTTGAAAAAAATCTAAATTGTATTTCCTCCAAAGACAAATAACCTATAATTGAAGGACACTTTATTCCTTGGGTCTCAGGAGGATATATATATTGCAGGAAGGTGCTGTCATTGGAGCTGGTGGTTGGTTTGTCAGAATCCATCACTAGGTAGTTAGTTTCACCCAGGACGTTTTCAGCGACCCAACAATATGGATGGGCCAGCAGGGGCTACCTTCTGAAACAGATGTTTGTACTGATAAATACACTCTTCGGATTTTGTGAGCCTGTGATTATTAGTACTTGTTGAGCAGGAGATGGAATTCAAGATCATCGACACAAAATTTCTGCTTTCTCGAACTGCAGACCATGAAAACTGTACTGTTAACTTGCAGGAATGTGTTTATAAAGTTTTAGCTCCATTTGGATCTTGGAGCAAACGTCTTGCGTAGAGGATGCTGGCTCGCATCCCAGTAAGGGCCATACTGTTGTACCTTGAGAAAGGAACATAAAGTGAGATGCCCCAGTATAATACTTGGCTGCATACATGAGTAAAAATAGTGAGCTAAGTGACCGAAACTGACTGTAGGGGCAGATTGAGGCCTCGCTCTCCAGACGGCCCTGGAAGACCTCTCACTTCTGGCTGATGACTCTCCATGCATCTTCATCATTATTTCATGAACTTTCTTTTTTGCACTCCAAGTGTCTGGAAGCGATGTGGATTTGCGGTCGATCGGCGGCAGATGGGACGGCCCTGGGGATGTGCAAAGGGCCCCTACACCTTCTTTGCCAAGGTTGCCATGGAGAAGGTTTGATGAGGATGGCCGGACCGGACATGAGCCATCAGGCGTTATGAGGTGGGTTCTTGGTGATCTTGCTGAACGTCTGTGGTGGTGCTGATGTAGAGGTGACTGAGTAGGAGGTGCCTTCTCCATCGTGGTGGTGCCAATGATGGTTGGGGGTGCCGACGGCACAGAGAATCGTCGTGATACAGGATGTCATTATCTAAAAAGCAATGCCAAGATCTCCCACTTGGCAGGGGCTTCAGGGGTGGGGAGGGGTTGTCTGCTGAATAATAACAACAAGTATTGGAGAAGCGTCCTATTTACCAAACCCTCCCCCCCGCCACCACCACCACCACAGACACACACGGATATGCACATGCGCACGCACACGCACGCATACACTCACACACACACACACACACACAAAGTCTACATCCCCTAATCAGTCATGCCTGCTCTTCACATCCACCAGACAACGGGTCATTAACGTATGATGGATCTGAAACAGGCCAAACACGAGTCCTCCTGCACTCCCTAAGTGTTCAAATGAAGGATCTTGCTCGCGTTTATGACCTCCGAGGTTTTGCGGAGATGATGTCGAGCCAACGGCACTTGGCCCACTTTCTGTGAGTTGGTTCTGTAGCTTCAGAGCCACTCTGGCCTCATCACGGATATGACTGCCAACTAAAGTGCACCCCAGATCAGCAGCAGGAAGTGTATTTACAGTATTGAGGGGCAGTGTGTGGCTCAGTGGGTTAGGGTTGGGTTAGGATTGGGTTCGGATTGGGTTAGGATTGGGCTGCTGTGCCTGTGACACCTAAGCAAGTAAGTGATGTCATGGAGACCATGATGCGGGAGGCATAAAGACAGTTTCCCCATGAGGATGAATGACATATCACTAATCCTTACTTTTTGTTAAACATAATAGATAATAATACTAAAGGGAATAAACGCCCCTTTATGGAACAACAAAAGAGAACTAAGTGCCTGTAATCACTTTCACATGAGAAGATGAAGGCTTTCCTGGTCGTCAAATAAGGACAGAACATACCATACGTGTTTGCAGTAAAATGTATAATCCCTTTGGGAAAAATTCAATGCTGAGGCCATTTTTTGCAGACATATAAGACTGGGTCCTCTGCTGAATGACCACAATGGGGGCATGTACTCCTAAGATATGTTGCATTATTTAGTCATTATTTGTGGCTTTTTCCTTTTAAATGATGCGCAACCTGGAGGTCTGCATGTTTACCACATCCGACACTTTGTGGGACAGTATTTCGGGATCTGTGCCGTTCCCCATCCCGCCTGAATTTATGGAACACGCGCCTCGCCTCTCTGACTGTATCACACCGGGAGAAGCCAGTCTTTATTCGGTTAGAAGGCATTCCCGGCAGGATACAGAGGTTTCCTTCACATTTTGATGATATGTATCTGACAAATTACCACTAAACAGGATGCATAACGAGAAACATTGCCGACAAGCAGTTGGTGGCGGACAGCAGTGGTCACAGGGTGCTCAGAGCCTGAACAGCGAATCTACTCCTGTCAGTGTCCCACTCAGGGGCTTTGGTGGGGGGGGGCACTGGAAGCATAGGACAGTGGCCCACAGCACAGTGTGGGGGACATCAGCTAGGTCACAAGGCAGTCCCCCTGGGGGAGGAAAAAGAGACAGAGCCCCCCCCCCCAACCCACCCTTTCAGCCATGCTGAAGTAGGGGTAGGTGCAGGTGGGGGTTGGATGCTTGTTAAAAGGAGCGTGACTCAATGTGCCTGCTCAGTTTCCCACACTGTGGAGAGACCCCCCCCCCCATCTTAAAAAGCCCTGACCTTGAAAAAAGACGTCCACTTGTAAAGTAACATTTCTAAAATGGAGCTTCTTCCTTCTCTGAAAGGAATTAGCTCAATTTGAGAGGCTGGGGTTGGGGGTGATGGGACAATTCATTATTCATCCAGACGGGAAAGCGGTGCATCGGACAGTCATAAGGCAGCCATTGTGGGAGATTTAAGAGCTGGTGGGGAATGGCAGCTTTTGGACAAAGCAGCAGTCTGTGCTCTTTTTTCAGCTATCTTACAACAACCATCTTCTTTTGGGGGCGTCGCAACAAATGAAAACTGCAGGAGACACCCCCCCCCCCCCACCCCAAACCAGCCAACACTAATAAATGTCTGGTATCTCGGTTCACAACAATCGAAGAGAGGAAGGACATTTAAGGACATCTAAGTGCCAATTCCAGTCGAGCACAGTTATGAAGGGGCGAGCTTTAATTAATGTTGCTATTTCATTCCCTGAGAACCACCGTAAATTGAAGAACCTGAAAACCTATTTCCATTATTTCAAGCTGAAAATGAAGGTGTTTCTAGTCGAATTGAAAAACCTGAAACAATTTTCCTAAATATCAGCAGAACAATGCAAAGAGCTTATATAAGTAACAAAGTCTGAAATAAATGACAAAGGCTGAATGAAATCAAACGCACAGCATGTCAAGACAAAGAGAGTGTAGAACAAAACCAAGATGCGCAGTTACAGCGTGCTCCTCCGACACGCTACACTTACGCAGACCCAACGTGTGTCACTAACACATGCCATGCATTTCACATTTATTCTGTACAGTACTTGTGAACTGGAAACTGCCATTTAGAGGAAAGTGGTGTGTAATATGTTGCTTCTTATATTTGACGTTTGGCTGAAACCATAATGCAAAATCACTGCTTGTATCTTTTTAACGATATTCTTGCCTGGCTGAGAATCTGTATGTCAGGGACAAGTATCACAACTCGAGAGCTGCTAGGCCAAAAAATTGTAAAATGAATATTGCAGGGTATTTTTATTTATTTAGCAGTTGTTTTTATCCAAAGCAACATACGATTTTTGAGAAAGCAGAGTCAGAAAGTCCCTGAAGCAGATCAGGGTCTCGCTCAAGCACCTAACAGTGAAATGATCCTGTTGACCTTGGGATTTGAACCAGCAACCTCGCCATCGCACAAACCCTGTCCTAACCCACAGAGACACATAAACCCACAAGCTTTCGTCAGTTGCTGAGTGGTCCAGCATCTCACTACACGAAGTTCATGACAGCATCCAGCGAGGAACTGGCTCTGAAGCTAAAGAGTGGGCTGACTGCTTGGTAGGTGCTGGATATCAGTATATTGTGAGTTTGTTTCTGTTATTTTACATACCCTGTCTATAAGCAGAATGACTTCTGAGAAAGCTACACAGCTACAATACCCTGTCCTGTGACCCAGTTCATGTTCACGTGTTCCTCACATGAATCTGATCATTATGCCATTCTACTGTAGCTTCACCTCACCATGATTCCTACGATTCCTACTGAAAGCAAGAACTAGATGGGGCTGAGAGCAAGGAACTGAAAGAAAAGCTGGACATAAAAAGCATGTGACATAGATGGGGAATTTACAAGTCGCATAGCTATTTTAGGCCCCACCAAGACAGCATGACAGGGCTGAGTGTATGACCCCAAATACTACCGCTGCCCCTCGCTTGAGGACGTGGCGGATATAAGGGAGCATAGCTGGGGTGGGGGGGGAAAAGGCGCGTGGCAAGGGGTAAGACATTCTACAGAGGTCACCGTCTCGCCAGGCACGGGGGGAGGGCTTGAGACCGACGATAAATATCCACAGTGATGATCGCATTTCTTGGCAGACCTCATTGGAGCCATCCCCTCGTGACACCCCCCAGCCCCGTCTATGGCACAAACACATGATTGTACTGAGCAGGATGAGAGGGAGTGATGCAGTCAAAAAACCACAGGCTACGCCGCGTCAGTGTGGCGGAGGCGCCCCTGATGCTTACATCACGTCGCTAGTGCTGGAATCCCCGATGGGTTTACGGAGGGACAACGACCGCATGCTGTAGGAATTTCTTCAGACGGCTAAAACCAAGCGGCGGCATATAAAGACACTTCTGTTGGGGAGGTGGCTCCATCCTTCACTGGAAGATCTGGCTGACGGGGTTAAGCATCCAGCACCATGAGTAACGAGGCCCGTTACTTTAACTGGTACTGCAGGACAGAGAGGTGGGAGCTGGGATGATGAATGGGAGAGGCACGGAATCTTCTGGGTGGGCAGCCGCTTGAGAGCAAACCCATTATGCACCTTATGTATTTATTAAGTAATAAAATCTCTTGCTCTGCTATGCACTCTATTCTTATCGCCTGCACCTGCATGTTGCATACATCAGCCGCACTTCATGTGGCCTCTGTCTTCTCCTAACTGTGTCTGTATCTGCTGTTTGTGTGAGATACATTGACAACCAGCGACAAAAGATTCTGATTCTGATATAACAATGACAAAACAGTCAGCGCCTCTTCCTGCGGTTGACGGACTGGGAGGGAATCTAGTCAACAGCACATCGACCGGCGAAGAAGATGGACCACTTTATCTATGGAGAGCTCTCTCTCTTGGGACATCCCTGTGGACTTCAATCAATGAATGCTCCTCATGCTCACATTAAGATATGTACCTGCGAAGGAGCGAGGCAAAGTCAAGGGTTCACGCCGCGGATAAATCTAGGGAATAAAACAGGCACTTAAACATGCTACTTTACCAGCTATGGTGGGTATAAATCCACGCAGAGGAGAGAGAAACGCAGTAAGAATAACAGAGGACACTTTATGCTAAAGCAAGTGAGCGGACCAGGACAGGACACTTTCAGACACTCTCAAAGAGTGAGTCTAAGAGGCACCAAAAAAAGGAAACGCCCATATCTCATAATAACTGGAGGTGGCTCAAAGCCCTTCCCAAATACAGCGTGTATGAAATGTTCAGCTAATCATGGCATAGCCAGCTGTGAGAAAAACAGCTGGACGACATTCATGGCTGATTGGATGACAGCGGCGTGGCAACAATCCAGAAGGTTCCCAGGTAGAAAGAGTCATGGGAAGACTGCCAAAGGACAGCCAAGAGGGAGCATGAGCAAGGACAGTATCGTGTGAGGCAGCGGGCTCCACATTATCCTCTGCTTGGGGGGGGGGGTGGAGCTTAGATATTCATGAAAGAATCTTTTAAAGTTCTCCTGAGAGAAAAAGAAAAATGGCAGCCTTTTAATTTTGACTATGTGAGGACGATCAAGTTGTCCTTCATCAATGACATGAAAAATACCCCTTTATCTTTATGTACTGTAGTAGCATGGATATAAAGGTGATTCTGGTAGCACAAAACAGACGAGTAAACAGACTTTGATGGACAAATTAAAAAATGATCTTTAAAGATGGCTGGAGCTTCCCTCCCCAGGCCTGTGACTGCATTCACGGCTGGTCCATCTTCCCTCAGCTGGGTCTGCAGGGAATTAGAGAGTCGGCGGGGATCCTAGACCTTCTCAAAGAAACAGGATTAATTTTTCTTTGCCACGCTGGCCCCCCATCCCTCCCTCCCTCCCCCCGTCCCCACCAGTTCTAACAGGGGCTCGACAGCCCTCGAGGTCAGTGGTGATAGGCTGCTGCATTCACGGCCACTGAACATATAGGTTTTCAGTCAGGTTTTTCTCCATCTTGGATGTCAGATGGTGCTTCAGTAAAAACATGAGGTCTTTCTTCATAAAAGACATCAGATTGCTTTTAACTATTCTCTTAGGCTTAGATGGAATCCCATGTTTATATGTATTCCTGAAAAGAAAAGTTTCATGCATCTTTCAACAACGAGTGCATTCCTCTATATGTCTGCTGTAAATTCCACAAAATGAAACAAAATCCCATCAACACAACTAATGCTTGATACATGAAGTACAACCTGTAGCTCTGTCTGGACCAGGGCTGTCTAGTCTAACTCCTTTCTGGGCAAACAAACAAAAATAAAATGTATTGTGGATTTTGTCACAGGGTAATAAATAGTCTCAAAAGCCAGATATGCTATTGCCAAGTTGGAAGACTGAAGCTTACAATTCTAACCCCTTAATTCAGATGGATATTTGGTGGTGTGCCTCAGGTAAGGTACAGCACTCAAAGCTTCAAAACATGGTTCCCTGGGCTTATCAACAAGTGTCCTTCAAATTCTGAAATCTCATGCCTAGTCATTTAGGTATCTCCTTTTTAAAGAACATCATTCTAGAACTTGCTGACGTTCTCATGAAGCGTTGTGCGGTGTTCTGTCTCTTTTGTTGCAGCCCTCCATTTTATCTTTTTTGGGGCTCCTTTATGACAAGACCTGTGTCTGCTAGAGATGTGCCCCCCCCCCCCCCCAGGTAATCTGAGGACCACTGAGAAATCTCAGTATTTTGCTTTCATATTGACCTCCCTCTCTCTCTCTGCAGCACACACCATGTTATGCCACATTTCATATCATGGAAACAGCTGAATAGTAGCTGCCAACACTACTTTGCCTGTTGGGACGCTTGATACCACAGAAGAACATTGGCTTAGAGGCTGATTGTCCATGAGGTTGTTGGATTGCATCCATGATAGAGGTGATATGTATTCTGTGCCAAGGTGCCCAAATAGAGTTTGTATAAACAGCACACACTGAGTGCAGGGGTACCTTCTAATTTGGAGTTAAATTTTGGGCTGTCACTATCAATTATATCAAAAATCAAGTAATCTACTGATTATTCTGATGATTCATTGAATAATCGTTTATAATATAATATAATATAATACAATATAATATTGGTGCATACCAAGTCATTTCAGGCACTTCTATTCACTTAAGTTGCATGCTTTTGGACACTGGAAGGAAACCAGTGGATCCACTGAAAAAATGCCTGCATACACAGGGCGAACATGCAAACTCGTCAGTCAAAGTGTGCCGCCCTGACAGGCCTTTATGATGTGCAATGTTAATATCGACATGGGATTTCATGCACATGCAATTGTCACATTGGAAGGATCGTGATAGTTTGCTCGGTTCAAATCACCAGTAAGATGCGCTAAGACATTTTTACTCGGTCATAGGAAACCAAACTTGGCAAGCTTTGCTATTTTAATGAGGGTTCCGTTTAGCATTATCTAGTGTCTGTTACAACTGCATTCAACAATTCAAGGCATCACCAACTTATTTGACAGTCTGTGATGGTAGGTAAATATCACAATGTGAACTTTTTCCAATATTGTTCAGCCTTAACACACAGTATTTTCGCAAAAATAATTAATATTGATTGACAATATGTAGTGTATTATGTAAAATGATGTGGCTAAGTGATGGAGTGAACCTTCGGTTTAGAAACAATTATTTTGAGACACAGGAATCATAGAAAATAAATTAAGCAAAATTGTGACTTAATTTAAGACAAGGACTGGCTAGACACTTCTGAGAGGCTCAATGGCACATATTTATGGCGAACCTCTCATTATTGAGTGAGTCTGACAAACTTGAGAGATCTACAGCAAAGAGTCTTTTTGCAGTAAGAAAGTCAATTTCTTTATCATACTTGTTTTTCGATTAATGATTCGTGTGTGTGAGTCACCAAATCCAGTCTTAAATTACCTTAATAATTGTCATGTTGCCTAAAATTCCGTTTTGAACTGTGTAACCAACTCAAAGCAAGTGCCAGCCAGATTTGAACTCCAGACATGGTGATACAACTAAGCTGCCTGTTACAACACTAATGAAATCAAAACTGCTATGCTATATTTAATTCAAAGGGCTTAACTGGCATGAAGGTTTAAAAAAACGATATTTAACAAACTGTCAAAGTACAATTTGTGCCAACCCCCCCCCCCAACACATACATACAGATTTGTGTTAATATGTTGTGGGGACTGTCCATTTATTTCTATGGGGAAAACTCTAACCCCAACAATGACACCTTTACTATTACCAAGCCCTAACCTTAACCATAAATGACCAAATAAAATACAAGACTTTGGCAGCATTAGTTTTTTGATTGCTGTCACAGAATTGCATGAAATTGAGTTTGAAAAATGAAAATGTCCCCACAAGGTCAAAATTACAGAGTTTTATCATATTGTGGGGGAAATTTGGTCCTCACAACGTAACACAAACACGGACACATCGAGACACTGACACAGTATATCCTATGTATGTATTTATCTGTCTATGTGTCTGCGTGTGTCTGTAATCCATCAATCTACATCCATCACTCCATCCATTTGAAAATCAATCAATGATAGGTCAACAGATGGATGGATGGATAAACAGGCCTGTATGGATACCTATCCTTCTATCCATGATAGAGATGGAAAGACAGATATCACGGTTGGAAAGAGATGGATATCGCAGTAATATCCACAGATATCTTCCATCTTGATGGATGTAGGAGCGTTCTTAGGGTCTTGAAACACTGGGAGCTTAGCCCAGCCAAGAAATCTTTAGGTTATCAATTGATAATTACACAATTTTCAGCTCTCAGCCCTCTGAAACTTGGTGGGTTAACTACATAATATAGAGATCTCTTTAAAATGATTTGAAGTTTATGAAATGAGCAGTTCGTGAAATCAAATTCAAGTTTCAGTGAGAATGGGCATTTATATCTTGTAGCCATCAACAATGATATGAATCAATGAAGAAACAGACATGTCAGTCATGGAGCTGGCTTTTCCAAATAATAACGTAAAACTTTGGATAGAAAAAAAAAATCTATTTACAATGCATTACTTGTATGTGACTTTTTGTCCACAAAAGCATAAAAAGTTAACTTTCTTTTGTGCACATAAATCAAAAGGAATGTTTCATTTTGTGCACAGAAATGATATCAGCAGTTTGCATTTCGTGGACAGAAGAAAGTAATTTTGTAATCGAAATGCATTTTGTAAATGATATGCAATCATTTCGTGGACGAAATCATTTTGTGAATTAAAGACAATCATTTTATGGGCAAAATGCATTTCATGAATTATACACAGTCATTTTGTGGATTAAATTGATTCTGTGGAATCACGAAATGCATTTCTTTTGCCGAGTCACAAAATGCCTCTCGTCTTTTGCTGAGTCACAAAATGCCTCTCGTCTTTTGCTGAGTCACAAAATGCCTCTCGTCTTTTGCTGAGCCAGAAGAGGTACATACCAGACGTCGGGAGAGTAATGCCTTCCAATGACCAGAAAGTGGAGCTCCGGCTTTGATTTTGCCGACTGGTGAAATTACGTAGAACTCCTACTTAAATATGATAAATATACAAATAATTCCTGGACTCACACTTTTACTGATGTATGTACTCCTTAGTGTCACTATTTTTTTCATGACATTTTAAATATTTATAAGCCAAGCCAATGAATGTGCGAATTGTAGAGTATGCTACCATACTGATTTACCCTGAATAAAACTGTCCCTGATAGTTCAGATGAGACAGGTTGGGTAGCCTGCGTGTAAAACACAACAATAAAATGGTAAATATCAACAGATTAACACAAGGAATCACAGACTGTTTGCGGATACTCATAGAATTGCAGGTGTTTCAAATTGCAAAAGGAGCTACGGTTAGTTGACCCGGTGTGCAGAGTGTTCAGGGGGGACAGCCTTGACAGGACAGTCACTAGTCAACTGCCGATTGTAAAGAGGGTTCCTGTTATGCTCCTAATCAGCTAGTGATTACTCTTTTTGACATTAAACAGGGTTGTCAATGTTGGTCAGCTGGCTAGCGTAAGATTTTAAATTCGAGACAAGTCTGCACACACATGCACACACATTTATATGTATGTAATAGTTTTATTACCTTGTAAATAGTCTGCAGTGTTTGCAAACTATTCTTTAGAGCACTTTTGATGTAGATAATTTTAGGTTTAAAACGGAAGAATACAGACTTATCATAAGATTACTCACATGAGTGTGAGAATCTGAATGTGAGTGTTATGCCAGATGCATTAGAGCTGGCAACCCTGATTAAAATATATTGGTTTGGTTCTCAAAGTTTTCAGTAAAATGATGTCAGCTAAAATGGCCTTAACCATTTGCCATTACAGCTATTCGGTTGTTTGACCAGCGACTGCACTGTCCTGGCTGCTCCGCTGAACACTCTATAGACCAGGTTGACTAACTGTAGATCCAATTTTCCAATTCGTGACATCAGTGATTGTACGAGGATCGGCAGACTCCTTGTGTTAATCCATTCGCATTCACCATTTTATTCATGCATTCATTGGCTTCGCTTAAATATTTTAAAAATGTAATGACACTAATGAGTACATACAAAAGTATGAGCCCAGGAGTTATTTGTATATTTATTACATTTAAATGCAAGTTGAGCGTAACTATACTGGTCGGAAAAATCAAAGCCTGCGCTCCACTTTCTGATAATGGGAAGGCATTACTCCCGCCAAGGACGTACATCTGCTATGTACCTTTTGTGGCACAGCAAAAGATAAAATGCATTTCGTGATTCCACGGAATAAATTTCATCCATGTATGTTGAGTCACAGATAATTCATCTGTGTATAATTCACAAAATGCATTTTGCCCACAAAATGATTTTCTTTAATTCACAAAATGATTTTGTCCACGAAATGATTGCGTACGATTTACAAAATGCATTTCGATCACAAAATTACTTTCTTCTGTCCACGAAATGCAAACTGCTGATATCAATTCTGTGCACAATTTTTTTTTTGATTTATGTGCACAAAAGAAAGTCTTTATGCTTTTGTGGACAAAATGCAGCGAGGCATTACTTGATTTCATCATTAAATAATGCTTTTGTGGCAAGAAAATGAGAGCTTGACACTTGGCGCCCAATAGTTTAGGGATGCACCTGAATATGAGCACGATTATTCAGAAACACACAAATAATGCATTGTAAATAGATTTTTTTCTATCCAAAGTTTTACGTTATTATTTGGAAAAGCCAGCTCCATGACTGACATGTCTGTTTCTTCATTGATTCATATCATTGTGGATGGCTAGAAGATATAAATGCCCATTCTCACTGAAACATGGGGATTTGACTAACTAGTCATTTTATGAACTACAAATTATAATTCATGAAAAACATTTCGTCCACAAAATGACTTCCCTTCATTCAAGAATTACATTTTGACCACAAAATGACTTTCTTCTGTCCATGAGATGCAAAGTGCTGACACCAACCATGTGCACAAAAGGAGACATTCCTTTTGATTCCTGTGTACAAAAGAAATTGAAGTCTTTATGCTTTCCCGGACAAAATGCAGCAAGGCAGTACTTGATTTCATCATTAAATAATACTTTTTGTGGCATAGAATGTATTTTGTAAATGAAAATGAGCACTTGACCGTGCTATACAAGTGTTCATTTATAAATAGCAACATTTGTACACTACATGGACAAAAGTCCTGGGACATACTCATGGTTCGAATTACGGGGGTTACTGGGGGGTACAGTACCCCCCCGATCAAGACCCAGACCCCCCCCCAAAGTGACAAAAATAGCAGGTTGGGGGGATCTAAACATTTTTCTTTTGTTATAAAAAAAAAAGCTAACCTCACCTTGAAGGAAAATTTCTATGTAAAACAATTTCAGACACCCCTAATGTGGTGGACCATACCATTTTAATAACCTGCTAGAAGCAGCCGGTTGGTTGCGTCATTCATTGTCATTGAGTGACATGTTCATTGTGTTCGTCTGTCATGGTACTGTTTGTTATGCATTGGTCAATGTAAGTAGTCAGCTGAAGTATAATCTGGTTGACCATCGTTTCCAAAGATGTCAAGGGGTGTGCTGTCTCCGTTGGTGGGCCTGAGTGTGGCTGATGAGGCCAATTCTTGATGTACACACTCGAGGACAGTGAGGGCATTGGAAGGAAGCAGCAGTAGCCTTGAGTCAGTGCCCCATAGAAGACCTGGTGAGGAATGTAGGAACTATCCATGCGGATCACGTAGCCTGTCCAGCGCAGCTGTACCTTGAGGATCATGGCCTCCACGCTGCAGAGGCCAGCTCCGTCGAGAACCTCCAGGTTGGTGACCCTGTCCTGCTATCTGATGCCCATGATGGATCGAAGAGCCCTCTTGTGGAAGCGTTCAAGCTGCTTCAGATGTCTTCTGTAAGTCCAAGTCTCACATCCATAAAGGAGGCTGGTGAGTATGACTGCCTTGTATTCCTTGATCTTGAAGGTCAGCATAATATTCTTGTGGTTCATCACACGAGAGCGCAAATGGCCCAGGGACTGACTGACTTTGCTGATCTGAGCTGCTATCTCCTTGTCTAGTGACCCATCTGAGGAGATGATGCTCCCCAGGTACTTGAACTGATCGATGACCTTCAACTGAGTGCCATCAATGCAGATGATGGGGAGAATAGCTGCGGATCCTGGAGCAGGTTGATGGAGGACTTCCGTCTTCTTGAGGCTGACAGTTAGGCCAAACAGACGAGCAGCTTTGGCGAACCTTTTGACAATCTTTTGGAGGGCAGACTCCAAGTGTGCCACAATTATTAGCAAACAGGGCCTCGAGGATAAGCTGTTTCAGAGTCTTGGACTTGGCATTCAGCCTGTGGAGGTTGAAGAGTGAGCCATCTAATCTATACTTCAGGTAGACACCATTCTTGAGGTCCCACACAGCATGGTTGAGGACACAGGTGAAGAACAGGTTGAACAAGACCAGAGCTGGAACACAGCCCTGTTTGATGCCATTGGATTTTGCAAACGGTTCCGAAGTGTCACCATTGTTCGACCCTTCGTCAGCAAGTCTTGTCTCACTAAGAACAGCAATGTTAGCTGTAGCAAGGTAATTCCTGTGCAATAAGGGCTGTCCTTCTTTGTGGTCTTGTTGCATCATCTCTATCCATAAAGGTGCGCACATTCCAAGCAGCTAGAATAAGTTTTCTCTGTCCTTGTTTTTGACCACATTCAAGGGTTAATTGCTGGCCGCGGCATGCTGGCCAGTTAGCGTGTAGGGCAGGAATTTGTTTAGGACACCATTTCTAGCCCCTTCCCTTGCTAGGGTGAGCAGTGCCATCACCTGAATAGGGCTGCTCAGTCACCTGGGATGCTGCCGAACTTCCTCGCTGCCCCGCTTTGAGGAGAGAGAGAGACCACTGGGCCACAGACCGCCCACATGCAGGTTTGAGACAACGACTCCCAGTAGTAACCGCCACCTGTCGCTTCATCCCTTGCCCATCGCCGCAGGACTTCTGAGGACTTTTGGCACAACAACCTGTACGTGAGAGCTTTTACGCAGGAGGGACGATCCCTCTCTCTCGGCCTCCAGTGTCAGGATCCAGTGCTACGTATAGACGTCACAACTGCCGACCCTTTGGCTACAGGAGTTGCCAGGATGATGGCAGAGTTTACCAGCAGACTGTCTTAGGGATGCCTCTCCGGATTATCTGTCTGGGATTACTCCCATAGCCTTCTCTCCTCCCAGAGATACACACAAGGCATTGGGGTTGGTAACCCTGGCAGGGGCATTGGTTGCTGGGATTCAGAAGATTCTGAGTTTTCCCTTCTCCTAGCAGAAGTCTAGCCTGTTGAAAATGTGTTATTTTACAACCTTCATTTATTCATTTAAGTGTTTAATCTACTAATGCAAGCTGACGTCTTTATAAGTTGAATTACCATTGTCCTTCTGAGGCCAGTACAGTCAATGTTAGTCACTTTAACTAGCAAGATAAGCTAACTTCTCTATTTAAAGCAGGCTTATTTGCTGAGGTAAAATTGATCATGGTCATTTTCCAAGGAGATAAACTCCCTATGATTTCATTATAATTTTATCATGAATGAATTGTGCCTTTCTGAAATTAATTTGCATTTAGCCTGTGTGGTTTGTTATTAGGCTAATGATAGTGCATGAACATTACTATAAGTGACACCTATATGGCCAACATAAAAAATGATCTAGCAAATAATAAGCCCTATTATTTGAATTTTAGTGATTTTGATTCTGCATTCCGCAATTTCATATTTATGAATATTTTAGAAGCTTTTTTTTTAGATTAGATTTGATTTTATTTACAGACACATTATGAGGAAAAGGAAAGATGGAGACATCAGACACTCTTTTGGTGGTAAAAGAAGAGCAAGTAGAAATTAGGTTGTACTTTAAGATCTACTGTATCATCAAGACACATATTAATCTAACAGGTAAATATATATTTCTGAAGGCTGTCAGAACTGAGAGGGCAGGAATAACACCAGACTGCTGGACCAGACCATGCTGTTTGTAAATGTATAGCCTTATTACATTTACTAATATACTTCGTCTAGGATAATTCGTGGCAGTTATCAAAACCAAATTCTTTTGGATAGGGATAAGGATAATGAGATATTCTGTATTGATTCTCATTTTGTCAAATGTTCAGACCATGACTGTGTGTTGCATACATGTTAGTAAACACCCCTCGCGCATCTTGCACTCTTAACATTGATCCTGGTGGCAACTATTCATATTGATGCGGTAGTGGACCATAATGGTCATAGAAATGTTATGGCAGTACTCCACAATTATGGAGGGGTATTTCGCACTCTGGACAAACCTCTTTATCATTGAATTCAAGTGTTTCATTCAGACCCATTGCTACAGGTGTAGTCAGGTTTTTGAAAGAACAGGTCGTCCTGTAGATCTGTTCTGATTTATCCAAGCCTTGTACTGTCACAGAAAGTCATCTCTGCAATAAGTTGGTTCACGAAATTTCTTTGTTGCTAGGTATTCCATGGTCAACTGTAAGTGGTATTATTGTAAAGTTGAAGCATTTAGGAACAACAGAAACTCAGCCACAAAGTTGCAGGCCGTACAAAATCACAGAGTTGGATCGCTGAGTGCTGAGGCACGTAGTACATACTAACACTCTGCTGCAGAGTTCTAAAGTTCCTCTGACATCACCCCCAGCACAAAAACTCTGTTCCAGGAGCTGCATGGAATGGGCTTCCATGGCTGAGCAGCTGCATGCAAACCTCACATTACAAAGCACAGTACCAAGCGTTGGACGGACTGGTGTAAAGCATTCTGCCACTGGTCTCTGGAGTAGTGGAAAACTAGTCTGGTGGAGGCGGAATTATGATATGCAGTTGGGCTAGGCCCCTGTCTTCCAGTGAATGGAACTCTTAATGCTTCAGCATACCAAGACATTTTGGACAATTCTATGTTTCTGTGTTCTAACTTTGGGGAAACAGTTTAGGCAAGGCTCTTTTCTGTTCCAGTATGACTGTACCAAGACATATTGCTACAATGGTTTTGCTACTTCTTTGTTCACTTGTTTTCTGCTCTTTTCCTTTTTTGTATTCAGGTGTTGCTGATTACTACCAGCATACAGATTCGGTAGCTGTTAGTAGAGGGGAGAATAAATGGCTGGTTTGGGGAGCACAAACTCTTTCCATTTTGTTTGGTTCATTGAGTGCTGGGAGCTGTTCTGGAGCTGCATTCAGTTCCAATAAAAGAATATTCGTCTGAGCTACTATTACTTTTATTTGAGCAATCTGATACATTTCTGGATACAATCTGAAGCGTTTGCCTTGAGACGTATATATGCTGTCCCAGTATAAATGATACTCCCTTTTGGGAGGGATACAAGTGGTCTATGCCTCTTTCTTTCTTATGAACCCTGAGCCAGGTTTGTAACAAAGGGGGCTTGTCTGGGATTAGAGCAAAATAAATTGTTTCATAAGTTATAATATTTGTCTGAGTATTTTCTTTTTCTTTTTGTTGTTTGAGACATCCCACAATTAATCACCTGGCGAGTAGTGAACTTGTTAGCTTCTTATTTGGTCTTTTTTGTGCTTGCTGTAATACACTTTGGTTCATTGCCATCATTTGGCTGCTTTTGACATTATCAAGTTAAGCATTTCAAGTTCACCTACTCTGGGGTTAACCACTGAAGACTACCAGAGTATTGGAGTGACGCATCAGTAATGTTTTTGTTTGCCAAGGAATTAAAACAGTGGTAATCCGCCACTTAAATGAGTTCAATTTTCCATACTCACCTTATTGGAGAGTTTCACTTTCCTGATTGCCTGATGGATACTTTCTCGTCTGTGAGGAGAATTAGTATGACTTTTTCAGGTAAAAATAAAATTGGGGTCTGAACACAAGCCCAGCTATCCATCCAGTATTTTTTTCAAGGACCAAATCGAGACATGGTTACTCTGCCAAGCATGGGATTTCACACAGCAACCATCCAATCACAGGCAGAGAAGTCCAGGCCATCGAGCCACACACCACCCGCTGTGACAGATAAGCTGGTTAAATGATGGAGACAGAGAAACCCCACTTAGCAAATACTGTACTTAGTCCTCACAGGTCAAGTTATGACAGTAAGGGCCTTGACTGCCAGCAGACCCTGTAGCCCCTCAAGACTCTCCCCAAGGGACCCACTCATTCCTCTAATTAGAGGCAATTCCACAGTTAACGACAGCCTTCAGGTCAGCCGTGACTGCCCTGCTGCTGAAGACTGAAGGAGTTAATTAATAATTTACCTCACTTCCCTAAAGCAGTGAAACTGAAACGGCATGCCAGATTAGACTGATCGACTACGGACACACACACAGAGCCAAAAATCCACCGGAACTGGAGATTAGATCACTCCAACAGCCGGCCTGCATTTGCTTTCATAGCCTCGAGCTGATCCATGTGCGCTGACAACGGTGTGCCGGCTTGCCAGGATGTTTCTATTCCATCTCTCGTTCGTCTTCCGTGTGGCATTGGGGCCCTTTGATGAGCAAAGGCTCATGGGATTGCACCAATGGAACCCGGCGACGGCTGTTGATTTCCAAGCGATCACCTGAAGCTCCCCTTGTTGCAGATTTTTGGCAAGGCACGTCACGATGAGATCTTGAAAACAACAAAATATGCCATTTGTGAAGCAGATGAAAGTGGTACGCTGCATTTAAATGGAAGCACAATCCGATATTTCATTTTTTTGATGGTCTCGTATTTATGAAAAGACTCTTTATGAGGCTTCTGGGTTTGTAGGGTACATATTGGTGTTTCACTGAAGTTCTCCATTTTGCAGGCAAGTCATTCGTATAAACATAGTTGTGAAATTCTCATCCAATAAAGAATCTTTTTCACTCCATTTTAATATTCCTTGTAGTTTGTCCATCTGGGGTGACCCAATGGCTCACAGCTACATTGCAAAACTGTGTAGCAGAAATGTTTTGAATTAATGAACAAGCATCTGAACATTTTGAATTAAACATAAATACGTTACTTTTAGATGTTCATAAGCAGCAGACTGGGAAATTAGGTTATGCAATTCAGTATAGAATGATAATACACCAATCTGGTAGATGCACAGTACACTTCACTGAACAGAACGATAATACACCAACCTCATAAACACAAAGTATATTTGACTGGTCAAAGCAGTAATACTCCAACCTCATAAATGCACAGCACACTATACTTGTCAGGGTTGGTGCCCGTCCATCCCTGTCCTATGTGTTCAATCCCCATTTGGTAAGCAGGTGTTGCTGGACATCCTGTTCCCTCTATCATTGTCCGTAGTGCCTTCCTAGTTGCCATGTTCCTTGGTATGCTCAGCGCATTCAGCACTGCGGCTGTAACACTGCAGTCATGGGGTTTTTTTTTTTTTCTAGATTTCTAGTTGTTTATCCTATTTGTCTCAGGTTTAATTCTGTTCTGTTTATGTTGTCGTCCAGCTGCTGTTAGCCTTCAGTTGTGTATCAGTATTCCTAGCGTTTATTTCCTGGTATGTAGTTATTAGTTTCCTAGTTTTAGGTATTAAGTTCCCTAGATACTGTGTGTGTTAATTGTTAGTTAAGTGTCTCCACCTGTGGCCTGTTTCCCTGTACCATGCTTATTGGTTAATTGTCTTAATGATACACACTTGCCTTTTGTTAATCTCATTATTTGTGTATTTAAGTCATGCCTTTGTCCTGCTCCTCAGTCTGCGATTATGAATGTTAATTTTTTTTGTGCCTCTGGTCCACTGTGGTTTTTCCAGTTATGCATTATTTTTGTTAATTCAATATTATTCCCTGTTTGTGTGTTGACTCCTCGTGGTCCTTTTGTTTTGTAGTGTTAATCTGCATCCAGTATAATTTTTTTTTCCTGTATGCTGATTGTTTCTGATTATCACGATGTGCAGGAGGAGGGACTTGAGGGTGGGCACTGTAGCAGAACAAAAGGCAGTTTGTTTAACTCAAAGAACATAGAGTGGAAATAAATGGTATTGTGAGGGATCAAAAATGGCAGGAGTGGTACAAGGAAGGGCACAGGCAACGAGAGGGTTCAATGACAACTGGTAGCATTTATATATGGGGCCACCAAGGGAATTAATGAGAGGCAGCTGTGACTGATTAACCCAAGGGTTTGATGTCATAGACTGGACTGGCGAATATAAGTCTTGGTAGCATGCAAATATATATATATATATTAGGGCAGTCAAAAATAACACGTTAATGATGTTAATTATTTTTTGTTAATTACGTAAATTTTTTTAACACATTTCACACATGCGCAGTGTGACGAATTATTTGTCAGGAAAGTGGTTGAGGAGCTAAAGGCGAGATGGAGCAAGGTGAGCAAGGTGGGCCTATGGACGGATTCAAAGATAAAAAGAATGATGGTTCAGTTAACAAGTTCAAGGTTTTTTGCAAGATTTGTAACAAGGAGTTTCAATTTCACCGGAGCTGTTCAAGCTTGAGGTACCATGTCAACGTCAAACATGCGTTTGCTGGGTCATCAGGTTCAGCAAGTGGTTTGTGCCAGACCACGCTGGATTTTTGCAGGCCATTAACAAAATCAACCTCAGATAATTTGACCAACACCATAGCAAAATGGGTTGCAAAGGATTGTAGACCCATTAGCACTGTAGAAGACTCAGGCTTCATAGATGTTTTGCAAGTGGCGTCTCAAGACTCATCCTACAAGCCACCGTCAAGAGCCACAGTTATGACGAAAATCCACGAGCCCTATGAAAACGAAAAAGTACTACCTTCTCTCTGCCACTTGCGTCTCAAGTTGGAAGCCTGTGATGAGGACCCCGCATATGTGGTGAGATTCAAGACCAAGTTCAAGGAGGACCTAGCATCCCGTCAAGAACAGCTCAACAATGGCTCCAGATTGCTACAGTATTGGATCCTCGTTTCAAAGACTTGAAATGCCTGCCCAAGACAGACAGAGAAGAGGTGTGGACCACACTTGAAGGAATGCTGCAACAATAATCACCCAGAAATTCTTTACAGACACATGATGATGGGCCACCCAGGAAGAAAATCAGCCTTCTGCAAATGTGCTCAGATACAGATTCAGAATCAGAAGATGAAGAGGTCCAACCTGCCATACACAGGTACAGAGCAGAGCCCACCATTAAATTAGAGGAGTGCCCCTTGAGGTGGTGGGCATCTCATTCAGGAGCCCATAAGAAGCTGGCCTCACTAGCACACAAATATCTAGCCACTCCTGCAACCACTGTTCCCTGTGAACGACTTTTCTCAGTTGCAGGTCACATTGTAAACAAAAAAAGGTCAGCTTTACTTTTGGAAAATGTGAACAAGTTAGTTTGCCTCAGCAACTGGCTGAAAGATGATAAAGCTCAGTAGATTTGAAAGGTGAAGTGCAAACAAAATGACCAATTTCAGTGCAACATGTTATAGTAGTTAGGTTTGCTTGAGCTACTGGATTAAAGAATGGAGGTAAAGGTAAAAGATTTAAAAGTTTTATTGAAAATATTTTTTTCTACACAAAAACGCAACAGATGACTCAAATTGTGCATGATAAAAATGTGGTAGGCCACTGTTATGATTTGACTACATTT
>JAODUD010000002.1:21023999-21035008 GCA_026784285.1 Stomatorhinus walkeri
CTCTTTTTGTTATATATATATATATATATATATATATATATATATATATATATACACCTCCTGAGACCCCACCCATTCATTTACGTCCATTGTACTGGACATTTTGTTTTTGCATCTGTCGTTTCACTGATATAAGGAAACATATTTATTCCTGTTGTACACTAAAGAGGGCATGCTGTGAAATTAAAAATAAATTTGAAAAAAATCTAAATTGTAAGATGTCTTATTTCCTCCATAGACAAATAACCTCAATTAAAAGACACTTTTTTCCTTGGGTCTCGTGTGTGGAAGAAGCGAGGGAGGTATCGAGAAGCAGCTGGGAATGATTAACATGAGAGTTAGGAATGGGAGGATGTTGAGAGGGATAGTTGTTGCTTGTTAGGGTTATGACAGGGAGAAGACCAGCAGGCATGTGACATTGATACATTCTCTTGGTTTGTTTCATTAAATTCTATAAAGGGACTTCTGGAAATGTGCTCTATACATTAAGCATTATTATTATTGTTGTCGTTATAAATGCTAAATTAAAGAATCTCAAACATAGAACTTGAAACCAGTTATTCTGTTATCGTCAGCCCCTAGTATGATCGACCGGGTTTAAACCTGAAACTCCTTATCGATAATATGATTTTATAGGACCACTGCCATTCTAAGCACTTCATTAAAACTGCACCTGCAACCCAAAAGTTCAGCCTTGAATTGTGGCAATGGTCTGTCCTTCCATTCTGTGAGATATCCTGGCCCATGGGTCACACCAGTACATGTTCAAAGTGCTTCTGCTGCTTACCACAGCAGCAAGGGCATGAAGACAAGGCAAAACAAGGCTTTCCAAAAGTGAATTGATGTCTTTCTGGCACTGCAGGTAGGCAGGCTGTCAAAAGGATGAAAGTACCCCAAAAATCCATTTAGGAACAATAAGTTTTGAAATAAATTTAAATTAGGGGGAAAATGTCCTTCAATGTGTTAAATATTCATTTATGGAGACAGGTGGAGCACATTTGGCTGCAGTTTTCCTGCCAGCTAATCTTTCTAGTTGAGTTTGTTTATTCATGGTTTGGAGTCTTGTTCCTCTTTTTGGATGGGGGGATTGTGCCTGGATTCAAGGAATCATGCAAGAGAAAGACAGTATGATGTAGTGAAGAAGGACACTGTGTATAGCCGGGATATGACTGACCTGGATTATGCAGGTTCTTAGTTCACAGATGATCATGATTGGTTCCTTCCCAGATTAGTTTGAATCTCATTTTAGTTAGGAAAGTACTTTGCCATCATTCAAGCCTCATTTGGATCTCCTGTAGCAACCTTATTGATGAGGTTATGTGTAGCTCAACAGGCCGGGATTCTGCGATTGGAAGGTTACAAGTTCTATTACCAGAGTGATTTTACCATTTGGCCCTTGAGAAAGGCCCATAACCCAAATTCCTTCAGGGACTAAGTGCTTGCTCAATATCTCTGTGGACAAAGCATATGATAACTAAATGTCAGTATATCAGTGGATGCTGACTATATTCTCCTACCAGGTAAGGTGTGGCAAATACTGGGTTATAGTGTTTTTGATCAACTCTGAAAAGATGAACAGAAATAATTTCATATCATATTCAGACATGTTGACTGTGAAATGTATATCACTAAATAAAATGTACTGACCCTTCGACTAAATGCTGCAGTCTCTGCATGTTCTTTGTGTCTGACTGATTACATGATGAAACCCAGAGTGGCTCCTGCATGAGAGCCTGTTTGATGAAGTTTACCAGCTGTTTCTCCTTGGTGTTGATTAGTCCAATGTATTTTTGGCTGCCTTAGGTATGTTTTCTGCAGTCCAGTCAATAACATTGTGACATCCATCTTTTGCTTTGCCTTGTGTTTTGTGTTGTTTCCTGAATAAATCCCTCCTTCCTTGATTCTCTGTCTCCCTGCTCCTGCTTCCTGGGTCTTTACCATGACAGAATGACCGGACAGAATACCTCACCGAGAAGGAGTATCTCACCTTGCTGTACGAGGTTATTTACTGGCTCCAACAGCCCGAGGTAAGTGAGGATCCAGCTGCCTGAGCCCTTGCTTTCCGAGCGATGGAGATCCTGGAGCAGATTTCCCCGCCCGATAACTTCGCAGGGGAGCTGTGTGCCAACTTGCGACGCTTAAGGGGCAGAGTGGCAGAGGCACTAATATGGCAGGTACACCTGGAAAGTGGATTGCCTCTCCCGCTGCTGTCTGGGCAGCCCACACCTTCTGCTGCCCCTGCTGCGTCTGCTCTAAAAAAAAAAAAAGCCGAGAGATTTCAAACGGGAGGGCATGTCAGAAGCCCTTCTGGGATATGCAGCTTCGCCGCTGACGCCTAATGTCTCTGCGGTCACCACCATCCTCGAGTCATCGCCTAATACCTGGCAGCAGCCCCTTCCCCGGAGAGTGCATCCGAGGCCCTGACAAAGAAGTACTTTGCCCTCCAGAGTCTATACTGGTGGGTAATGGGGGATCCAGCAGTGTGGGACTCCCCACTCCGTACCAGGCTCCAAGAGTAGTTCGCCACCTTCACCCCAACTTCCCTATCTTGTGGCAGAGAGCCTGTGGAAGCTGCTCCATTTGAAGATGGATAGTAGATACTGCGGTGCCTGAAGTCTCTGCTGCACCCGCACCCGAGGCACAACCCCCGGCCTTGCCTATACCCGAGATGCAACCCCCTGCTTCACCCCCTGGAGTTCCTGCACTGGCAGTACCTGCTCTGCCTGACCCTCCAGCTCCAGTCCCCCTGGTTCCTGACCCTCCGGCTCCAGTTCTTCCGGTTCCTCCTCCAGCCCCTGTGTCCCTGGCTCCATTCCTGAGGAGGTCCCTGATCTCCCAAACCCTGCTCCCATGCCCACAGCTCCCATCCCCGAGGACGTCCCTATTTCCCTGGTTCCTGCTCCCATGCCCCCGGGCTCTGTCCCTGACTCTCGGGCCATCACTTCTCGTCTCTTAGTGGAGATTGAGGAGAAGCTCGAATGGGACTCCTCGGGGATTAGCCTGACTTCCCCTGTGACTCCCTCTGGAGTGATGCCTCCCCTGTCACTCTGAGGCAGATCCCGGCCAGGACCTTGTTTTTCGGTGCTCCGAAAAGAGAGAGGACATCTGCGCAGGGGACAAGTCCCACCCACCTTGACCCCAGGCTTGCCTTCAGTCCCCTTGGCTTTGGCTCGGTGGTTGCCTGCGGGTCCTCGAGCTCCAGCGGAGCAGCCACCTGTGGTCCCTCTGGCTCTGGTGATTGTCTGCGGTCCCACCTGTGGTACCTCGTCGGCCAGCTGTGGGTGCCCTGGCTTTGACTCGTCAGTTGCTTCCACCTTCACCAGCTGTGCTGGTGCCTTTGCCTGCCGTGCCTTCGCCCCCCTCCTCCCCTTCTCCTCCCTCCTCACAGCCTTCATGAGACCCTCCACCTTTCTCCTCGCCCCCTTTGGTGTCCCCTTTAGCTTCTGACTCACGGTCTCCAAGTGTCCCTTAGGCTCTGGCCATGCGGTTGATTGCAGCTCCTACCTTCTGCCCGCCAGGGTCCCTTTGGCTCCTCATTTCCCCCTGCTCTTAACCTCTTTGCCCCCTGCCTTTGTACCTCCTTTGCTTTCTCTCCATCCTTCTGTTGCAACTTTGTTCACTCCTGGTCCTTTCATTCCTCTGGTTGGTATTCCTCCTGACTTGTTTCCTCTAGTGTCCCGTGTTTCCTTTCTTGGTGCCCCTGTGTCTGCCTGTGTTCCCCATGGTTTGTCATTTGTTGTCTGAGTTGGTCTCCCTGTGTCTGTTCTGTGTGCCTGTGCTATTCCCCATCCCTTGTTGATGTTCTTGTTTCCCCAGGTCCTGTGGTGTCCCCGGTTTTGTCCCAGGAGTTCATGCCATTTGAGGGCTCTGTCACGCCCCGCTCATCCGATCCTCCCATGTTTCACGCCCCCTCGCTACCTTGTGTGGAATCCCCATGTTTACCAGCTGTATCTCCTGATTAGTCCAATGTATTTATTTCTGCATTAGGTATGTTTTCCCCAGTCCGGTCATTAACGTTGTGACGTCCGTCTTTTGCTTTGCCTCGTGTTTTGTCTTGTTTCCCGAATAAATCCCTTGTTCCCTGATTCTCCGTCTTCCTGCTCCTGCTTCCCTGATCCTTACCACGTCAGTTCACTTTGCATGAAAATGTGAAGTAATCAAAACTGACTTGACCCTAGTTAGACTTTTTTCACCCTGGACATGGGATGGAATACCTCAGGGTGGGGAAATTTAATCCAGTTTCTTTTCATTGTAAACAAGACTTCACCTCAGTCAGACTTATGCAATCCTGGAAAGAATTATTGGTATTCCTCACTTGTAAGTATAGAACGTAGAATGTCTTCAGAAATAAATGCAAATGAATCAATTTTGCTTCTGATTACTTCTGGTGTCTTTTTCACAATGGCGAAGACAAGAAACCTGCTTGAGAGCATCAGAACTGATATTATAAAAAATAATAAAAATTCCAGAGTGGTGGAAAAGTAAAAGATGGGCTGGCCAGCGATGACGCCTGACCTAATTCCCAATGAAAAGCTCTGCAGAGAACTAAAATCTGCTATTGCAAAAAGGACTCCGGCAAACTTGGAACAGCTTGAATGCATAACAAGGGAAGAATAGCAGACACTACCAGCAAATGGATGCAAGAAGCTTATAGATGCTACAAGAAACATTTAGAAGCTGTTATTCCTGCCAAAGATTCTACAACCAAATGTTAGTGAAGGGTGCCAATATCTGTGTCCAGTGTACATTTTATGTCTATATTTTTTGTTTCACTATATGATAGCTATTTTTGTTATTTAATAACTTTGGACATTTTTATTTAAAATTCTCAGCATACAAAATTGGTTCATTTGCCTTTATTTCTGAAGATATTCTCCATTCTGTACATACAATTGATAGGTGCCAAAAATTAGTAAAAGAACAGGACTGTAATTAAATTAAAATTTAATCATGAGGATTTACATGAATTGTGTAAGTGGTCCAAAGAAATACCTAAAGCCTGCATAACGGCCTATTTTTAAATGCATATCTGTCCTTAAAAATCTCGTTTAAGCTTCAAGTAAAAGTTTAGGATCGATTTGATACATTTTGTTCCTTGCTCTCAAGTTCAATATCGTTCAAAGGCATTGATAATCTGCCTGTTCTGCTTTGTCATTTTCCAGCTATTGTATCCATAAAATATCACGTACCACCTTCTGAATAGTTTTGATCATTGAGACACTTCAGTACATTTTTTTTTCTGGATATTTCATTGACATATTCATTCACGGATGGATCCTTCCTTATTGGTAAATGTTCCCAAGGAGGGAAAGACTGCCGATGATATGTACATCATCAACTTTTATACGCTTAGTTAAACTTTACAGATAGCAAATCCTCAACTGGCACTCCCCCTCCCCCAACCCCTCCAATCAGCACCTCCCTCCTAGTGCCGGTGTTCACTACCACTCAAACCACAAATTTCTGTGGGGCCCCTGAGGTATATTTTCTACCAGGCAGGTGAGCTCAGCTAGTTGGCAGAAACAAAATCTTGGTCTGTATTTGGACCCATAATTCCCAACACTGGCTTTAGCGGCTTTCATTAGGAAGTAGCTGTGCTAAAAAAACCGAAGGTTGTTGGTTCAAATCTCAGGGAGCACATCTTAAAAACAGCTGTTAAGGTTCTTTGGATAAAAGCACGAGTTTAGTGTATTATCTCCCCTTTAAATGAACATGTTCCTTATTTCAGAAACGATGCTGAAGCAGCATATTCTATTAACCACATTGCTAGCTATGTTCTTCTTTTTATTTAGCTGTTCCTATTGTTTTGAAGCATTGTGGGGTGGGGGATGACTTTCGAGTGGGGCCCCAGCAAAAACTAACCCGACGCTGTCCTCACCCACCTTTGTCCCTCCCTTTCTTCATGTCAGTGTCACTAGATCAAGAAAGACCAAGCATCTGGAAGCTCCTCAAGTCCCTGGCTTTTACTGGAGGTGGATGAATCAAATCCAGCCCACTTCCTAGGATTCATCTCTTCAGCTCGACACCAGCATTTGGCATCTTGATGACAGTCCAGTCCTGTTTAATAAGCCACTGTTCAGGTGTCAGACAAATTCTGGCGGAAAATGAAAGAATGTGTCCACTTTGAACCCTCTGACTTGCTGTGTTTGGGTTTCCGAGAGCACCTCCGGGGGTTCTGAGTGGCATTTAAAAAGCACCAAGCGTGGATGTGGTGTGTACGTTTGCTTTTGGGGTAATCCATCTGATATTTTGCTTTTTTTTACATTCCAGCAAGTGCTACATGTCCACAGGGATATATGTGCTTTACAAGCAAACAATTTAAGGAAAGCGTTTGCTCTCTTGGGGGCGGTGCTTATGCTTACTCTCCTCATGTGTATTTTAAATGTCATACCCAGCTGTTTAGATGGAGAAAAAGAGTGCAATTTACATTTAATACAAGAGACCAAACTCCTGCACTGTACTATATCTTTCAAGGCCTGCATGTAAAAGAATTTGAAGGGAAATCCTAGTAGAAAATCGTGATTTGTTCTATAAGAAACTGTGGTTAAAGGCAAGCGAAACGGTTTAAGCCGCAGTCAGTGTCTGTGTGAATCCTATGATTTATACAGGATATTTATAGCGTATTGTCTGTTATACTCTATCACATAGGACTCACTTGCAGTTAACATTATAAAGACAATTCTGGTCATGTCTACAGCTTCGTGTCACATCATGGCACGGCAGTGGCCTAAAAGCTGAAGGGAAATACACAGCCACATTAATAAAAATGAACGAGTGCAAACAAGCTCTTGAGAGATGTTTGTCTGTTGCCAAGATACAGCTTAGGTCTGACTTCCGCTGTCTGGAGAGGACAGCGGCAGGTGAAACAAAGGAGGAGTAAAGAGAGTGGATATCGATTTGAGAAAGGTAGCCTAGCAAATACCCGCGGCTGGCAATGGCAGAAGGTACAGTAGATTAGTCCATAATAAGCTAGCAGTGATCAAGGTACATCTTAGACAGGGTACCAGTGCACTGCACTATGGTCACACACTAACACACACTGTGATTTCTTAGCTTGTCATGAATATTGCATATAAATAATAGATAAAAAAACATAAATAACAAAAAAAAACAAGCATTTTGTTAGTGTACTTCAATTTAATAAAATCCTAATTCAAGGTCCTCTAAAGCCTTTTTTTGGATGCAACTGATTGATACTTTAGAGGCTAACTCTGCAACCACAGGCTGATTCACAATGTGAGTTGCAAACTAACAGTGTTCCTCAAAGGTAGTCCAGGGAACAGCTGTAGCTTTACTGATTTTTCTGATTATCACATTTTCTTGTATATTCATGGTTTTTTTTTTCTTTTGAAGATGCATCTGTGTGATGCAACACAGTGCAGATGAAGTGGAAATTATGATGATGAATTATCATTACTTGACAGTTCAAACACTTTGCATAATTAAATAACTAAGCAAATACATTTCAACACAACAAATGGAATAATGCAATAATTTTAATTTAACACATTGAATCTCTCAGTCCACACAAAGTATACATATTTTGTGTCTTAATGTAGCCTTAGATTGTTAATTTAGATGGGCAACATTGATTCTGACACTGTTGTCCAGCAGAAACAGTTCTAGAGCCACTTCTCCATAAGATTTTGAAGGTCAACACATGAATAGTCAGGTGACTTGGTAGGATATAATTTGGGCAGGAATTTTTCACAAGCTCTCACCCTGCTTAACTTAACTTGGGCTTGTTTCTTCATAGACAAACGATCATTGGCAGAACTGATCATTTGTACTCTATCATTAATCTTATATTTAAGATGTACCGTCCTATCATGAGAATATCGATCCTACAGCCCATATGCTAACAAATAAACGTGTGGCAGCCATTACTGGGAATGGTGAGCACCACCTCTAAAAGCTGAAACATAGATTACACAGAGGCCGCATCCCATTAATGTCGTCAAAGCAAAATCTATTCCATTCATTCGGCTTTAAAAAGACATTTTTAATTTCCACGTAATTTCCCAGCATAACCAAAAGACAGAAGTTGCATATATACGAATATTTGTCATAAGCCTTAGTGCAGAGTTGGTCAACTGCCAAATCTGTGGAAAAATATGAATAATGTGGAGGGAGAATGCAGAAACTCCTTTGCTGCCTGACTGGCATTACATCAGCAAGGCCTCGTTTTATATGAACAATGCAAGAAGTATGTGTGAGTTACAGTTATAAACCGAAGCCTCACTTTGCACATGGTCCTCATCTAACCAGTTTCTTTCAATTAGCGTCATAGCCGTGGCTAGCATCTGAGCGACGTTGTCATTGCTACATTTTGACGGGTTCGATGGGAATTGCAGAAGCTGAAAGGTTTTGACGAGGCCACCTGGTGGCCTTCCGATAGGGGAGGAAAGAGACAGTCCGGCCCAGAGAGTGGAGAATAAACGAGGATGACAGAAGGGGAATTAAATTGGCCACGGGACAAAAACTCTGCAAGAGTGGAGAAGTTATTTTCTGCCATAGGCAAGAGGGGCTCTGGTCTTGCACCTGAGAGTGACAGCGGCGATTAGTTTTAAAGTGAGTGCTCTACCATTCTTCCCTTATCAATCTCTCCCCAGAAAGAGGTGTGCTAAATCACATACATGCGGAACATTTCAGGGATCTGAGTGAAAGCTCCACCGATTCAGCTCTCAGATTCACAGCGGGGAGATTTGGAATGGGCCGGGATGAGAGGTGAGAGGAAGAGTATTCAGGGATATATGTATGTATCCATCTGTGTGCAGCTGCTGCTGGAGCTGATGGTAAAGTCAAGACTAGTTAGTGTCGGTGTGTGAAAAGATCTACGAAAGGCTGGCGTTGTGTCCGTGGCTTCCCTGCTTCAGAGCTTCATAAGTGGTGTAGAACAGGAGTTCCCTGCACAACCTATGCGGTATGGGGGAGGGGTTGGTTTATTTCCAGGAATGAACTGTTTATTTGCAAGCCACACCTTTTGAATGACTCCTGACATTCGCACATTGTGATGCCATCTGAAAAAAAAAAGATTTTATTTATAAATTTGGCTCACTGATCAGCCTGCACCTGCGCCCCAGGTTGATAAGACTTACTGCCAGCACCTCCATCCACCACCACAACAAATTTTAGTGAGTGAAATGTTTGCATAACATTTGCCGGTTCATGGCCGGCAAAAGGTTGGGAAGATCTAGTCTAGAGGTTCTCTGGTAGAGATGCACTGATGGATATCTGACATGCGAAAACATTGCCCTTTCCTGCTTCTTGAGGGTCATCTATAATAATCCGGTTCATGAGTCAGCACTGCTCAGGGAGGGGGGACGGGGTCAGTAAAAGGTTGCACTGGAAGGCCGTATTCTGGTTGTGGGTGACCATGCCGGCCCTTAACCTTACAGGGACGGGACCCTACAATGGGAGCTAATCCGATTAGCCTGGCCGCTCCCAGTGCTCTGGCACTGTGGCGTCGCCCTTCAACCTTCTGGGCCGGTTAGCAAACCAAACCTGGCTACTTCATTATTGCCGTTAATATTTTAATTAGCTTTGTCTTCCCTTTTCTGAGATATCCCGCTTAGAAACGCCACCTCAGAAACACACACTGGCCAAAAAAAACCATGACTATTCAATTATGGCTAATCTCTGCGGCTCTCTGACCGGGGTGCCGGAATTAGGCGGCGCCTCTTACGGTTTGCCGTCATGCTGTCAGATCGATACGGAAAGCTGAGAGGAGAATAATGGGGGAAAATAATATATATATCGACTGATTCCGGTTGTTAGCGGACGTGGGGAATGTGGCAGCATCCCGAGGGGGTGACATGACAGACACTAGGCAATGCTCGTTTGGAAACTGACCTGAAGGAGAGACTCACTCTACAATTCCATCCGTCTGCCTTTGTTTGTGATTTCTTCTCTGGGGCTACAGGTTCTACCTTTCAATAGTCTGATTGGTGCAAAACTTCTGTTAATGAATGATTTTGCACCAATCATTACTTTTACTCTTTTCACATGCTCTGGTCTGGCAACTTAGCTTCAAATGATGGAGATGAAAGCTTTCTGTCAAGCGGGTAATAAGCAAGGCTTGTTCTTGTGTACAAGAAGATGCTTATTACAGTCCGGGAGCAGAGTTAGCCTGCTGAATTAGAAATGTGCCAACAGTGTTTGTGAAAAAGAACCAGCTATGGGTTTTATTGCACCAGAAGGAAAATTATTTGCAGAAACCCTTCGGAGGTGCTGGTGTGTTCAAAGAAAAACTGTCCTTGAGAGACTAAAGTCTGTTTTGACATCACTTTAATACTTTTTCTGTTGAATTTGCTGAGTATTTTATGACTTCTTGTGGATGATTTTGAGAATTTCTTGTGCTAAAAACTACAGTTGAGGCCACATTCTGGGTCGAAGACAGAAGCTGGAGGTCTAGTAATACTGAGAGCTACCATCATACACAGAGTTTATTCTTATGAATTTGGTGTTTATGGTGGAAGCCAGGCTTTTCTGAAAGTGTTTGCCTGAAAGTCTTCTTCTTCCATGCAGGGCCGTGAGGTTCTATTTTAAAGCCTGTGAAAGACATTTCACTTGAGAGTTGGGTGGATCACCTTCAAACAGCAGTACTTCCCCAAGCTGGAAGGGTTGCATTTTCACTCATCAGCTGGTAACCTGGAAACTGAACCAGGAAATAGAACGACTGTTCCAATGTCACTCTGGCTTTGTTCCGTTTGTTCTCTTTGCCTAATTAAGAACCTCTTTTTTTTCTGTTACCATGATTATTAAGAATAACACTGTAGCACTGCTTGTTGTATTTGTATTGTATTTTACCTGTTTAGAGTGTGTGTATATCCATGAAATGATGCTTTTATTTGTGATTTGTACAAGTACTTTGAAATGTACTGTATTAGTATCGACATATTTCATCATGCTCTACTTTGTTTCTATTGTATCTTTACATAAGAACATAAGAACTATACAAACGAGAGGAGGCCATTCGGCCCATCAAGCTCGCTTGGGAAGAACTTAAT
>JAODUD010000002.1:21035052-21053251 GCA_026784285.1 Stomatorhinus walkeri
TACTCTGACTACACGCTGTGTAAAGAAGTGCTTCCTTAAATCCAGTTTGAAGTGTTCTCCCGCTAATTTCCACCTAGTAAGTGTAATTATATCTTTCTGTGGACACTCCATTCATTTCTATGGGAAAAACTCTAATCCCAGCAACGACAACCTTAACCCCTACCCAGCTCTAACCCTAACCATAAGTAACCAAACAAAATACTTTTGGCATTTTTTAGTTTTTGTATTGTAATCACAGATTTTTATACAATTGTGGGGACTTGGAAAAAATCTTTTCAAAATCTTTTTTTACAGGCATTGCTTAAGGGCCGACAAACCGACAGCCTTCTGATCGCAGGCACACTGACCGACTAAGTCACATGCCACCCCCGAAGGAAAAGCACCTCCACAGTAGGGACCTTCGTGGTCACCCCCCCCCCCCCCCAGATCCTCGATAGTCGTTTTCATTAAGGTTACTAAAAGAGCAAGATGTAATCAATGGAACATGATACCCACAATCCCAAAGAAAGCAGCAGATTAGGAGAGAGTTACTGAAGCATAATAGAGTAAACACTGTATGCACTCTACATACACACTGTGTATACAGACATTTTACTGGTTATTGGATTCCTATAGTGCATATATTTCTCATTTGGTTTAATGTTTTCAAATCCAATGCTATAGAATGTAAATGTTTCATCCTTATTCTAATTTGGTGATATTGAAATCCCAAGTTCTTCTGTGTTTTGTGCAATTATAACTTTCAAACTTTGTCGAATGTCATCGAGAAAGCCTGTAATTCGGGGATCTGGAGACATTCATTATGCTGACACGAGCCGGCGAGCTAACATCACCCCGCTCGCCAGCCTGGGGTCTCCAGCAGGCTGCTCACTGCCATCAGCGGTAATGAATGGGCTGAGATGCCGGACGCGTGGCCTAGATACACTTCCTGGAGACGCACTAAGGCCGCGGAGAACCAGTCGCGTCGCTTAAGATGACAGCATGTGACAGCTGCAGTCATTTCGGCCCTGTCATTTGCTACAGGCCAGAAGGTCCGGGAGCTGTATGGTAGGGTAACAGGAAATCTCCGTTTTGTCAACATAAAAAGGACAAATTCAGGCTTTTTGTCCAAAAACATAATTATATACATATGTGTGAGTGTCTAGGCTGTTACAGTTGAACTCAGATAGCGTAGGTATTTCATACTCCGTGAGTAATTTAAGGTTTGCCTGAGATTGAGTGGGGAGTGGGGAGGTTCAGGGTGCAGCTATCCCATAATCACAGCTTTCATGTCAGAGATAGGAGGATGTTGCCCATTTAGCTGCACCACTTAGCTACTGTGTAAGTACTAATGAAAAATACACTTTTGAAGAAATACTAGGAGAAAAGCAACTATTATTGTTAATCAGAACACTGTGGGATATCAAATGGAAATAAATATAATGTGCAAAATGTAATGTAAAAGGCTTTTTAACAGAGACATGCTTAGGAAGATATATAAAAAATAAGTAGCTAAAAGCTACTAGCACTTGGCAACATATTGTTATAACTGGACTTAAAGAGTTTGCTGAAATGGGTTGTATTATGACAAAATCAAGCTAGACAGAGACCCAATGTGCCCCAAACTGGAGTGTCTTACTCTTACTGCCAGGATTCCTGCTAAACAGACACTGTGCCGGGGCATGGACATGAGCGAGAGCATCCAGCAACAGATGAAATAAACAGAAAAACTGCCTTATGTTGTACTTTATACACTGTTTTTTCACCACTGTTCTTTCACTGCAAGCTGTTTACATGTACATCTCTGAACTCAGATAATATACAAACAAACCCACTCCACAGCCATAGTCGAAAGTTGCACAGCAGACTCATTTATTTACTTATTGATTTTTGTATTTTGTTTCTAACTTGTCATGTTCTGTGTAAAGCCATTTTTAAAGTTGCGGATAAACGCTATTCCTCTCCACCGTATACCTGCGTGTTTTGAAATGACAACGAAGTTTGACTTGACTGGAGGAGCAGGTGCAGAAAGATGACTTGAGTGCATGTGGAAGGTGACTCCACAACCGGGATACAGAGCTAAGAAACAACAGCCCAACTAACAGATCACAACACGGAAACTACACTGTTGGCATGACATGGAACAGTACGGAACAATGACATACTGTGCTGTGCGGTGTGTATGGAGTATGGAGCCTGTGCTGGAGTATCTTAATGACGTCTCTGGAGATACAGGAGCAATGTATACTGCATGGCTACTGTCACATACTCAAGCTTACAATAACATATCACCGTATATCAAAAAATAAAATGTATACCCTTCTATAATCACTGCAATAATTAGCTGTGAGGAAAGTAGACAGACATTACGCACAATGTGGATAACACAAATTAATGTTTAATTGTCCCTTAGAGAAATGCATCCAGTTCAGTAATACCTTGGAAGATTATCCTTTTAACATCAGCTTTCCATTAAATTATATTATTCTAAACTTTAAAATGGCCCATAGAGAGAGAAGGGAGGAGAGATTTATAAGCACTGCTCTATGTTCTAGATGATGTCGGCTGGGTATAACTCCTGCAAACCAGGTTAGAATATTGTAACTATCTTCAAGAAAAAGAGTTGTATTTATGGTTCTGTAAAAATCCCTGCACAACCTGGGGCTACACAAAGCGTTTATTGCGGCATTATCATACAGAGGCATAACAGCATAATATTAATGCAATATTCACATTCACCATGGAAAAATCCATAGTGATTAGATTAGCAGTGTTTCCCAATCTGGATCTCGGGAAGCCACAGACAGTGCATGTTTTTCCTCCCTACTGGACATGAAGTGTCTGGACGGGAGCTGGCCGAGACCAACAATGTGGGCCATCTGTGGCTTCCCAAGGACTTGGTTGGGAAGCACTGAAAATAAGAGTAGAACATGACACAACAAACGTCACCTACCTGCATGTGTGCAAATGCAGATCATCTGGATCAGGCACAATGCAAACTGCGCATACAAGATGCAACCGGGCCAGTGCCCAAATGTCAGCCCCTCTACAGAATAACTACAAGTCTCATGTTAGTGCACAAAACATTTAGTTAGCTATTGCTATAGCTAACCATATTTGTTTATGACAGATTACTGAACTGTGAAAATGTGGACAAAGTCACGTGTGATAGTGATGCATTCATAGAGCCCTTTTGTGTTCATTTCACACAGAAGGGGAGAGTAATGATGTAAGGACCCACGATCATCCTTTTCATAGTCAGTACTGCTACAGATCCTGCCAGACACCGGCACTCTGTTTCCACGAATGATACCTTTACTATGTGCTTGTATGGGGTTGCAACTGAACTATTTTGATACAATTAGTCTAAGTCCAGTGCCTGATCAAAAATGGAACATTAATTAAAAACATGGGAATAATAGCAGTTCCTATTGTATCTTGGAAATGGGCCGAGAGCAATTCTAACCAAAGCAGCTAATTCTAGCCAGAGGAACCTTTTTTTTTTTTAGCAGTTTAGAGTTGTCCTCTTTTCCAAGAAATGTCCTCTTTTTCAGTCCGTAGAACCTTTTTTTTTTAAAACCAGCTTAAATACCTTAACAAGTGTTTAAACTTTGTTCCGATTTATAAGGTCACCATTTCGGTTTTTGAAAGCCCCACAGCCCAAGAAAACACAATGTCCTCTTTTTGTGTCTTAGTCCCTGAGAGCTTGAAGATCCAGCATTGACCCCACTGTAGCTGCCTCTTCACGTTGCCCTATATGGGAAGTCACAGTCGCACCCCTTTGTTCACCAAGGACCCCCAACTGATGAGACCTAACCAGACCAAACTGATAGTGACACAAGTGAAACTGTAATAGAGTCAAAGTCCCCCCCCCCCCAAGAGATCTTCACCTCCTAGATAATTTCACTACCAATTTGTCTCGGATGGGGGGGCACTCTACCTGTCTGTGTGGGTGAGGAGGGTTGTCAGGGGTAATTAGCTTATCTGGGGGCCCTGGTAGGGTTGGACTGGTACTAATCAGTGTGCCCTGACTTCGTTTATCGATCAGTCATTGTAGTTGTTAACGAGTGTTAGTAGTTGTGTTTGTTTCCTAGTCCTGCTCCCTGTTTTCCTTTGTCCCCTAGCTATGCTGCTTTGTGGTGATTTTTAGTAAGTTCCTATTTTGCTTTGTTCTGTTCTTGACACCTCGTGCTCCTGTTCTTTTCTGGTTTCCTCCTTTTGTGTTTTCTTTGCTAATAAACCCCATTGTTGTTGAGAACCAGTCCACAGATCATCCCTTCTTTCCCCCCTTCGTCATACCTCGTCATAACAACCTACCATGTCACCCAATGGGTTAACTGGCACTGGTAAAAATTACTGTTTAGTTATTGAGACGCTGCACGTCAGGCACATGGAAATACCAGTGCAGCAGTCCAAAACTGCAGGAAAATCCATATACAGTGAAAGGTCAAGTATGGCCCATTATGTGAGGCAATATGTTTTAAGGTCAACAGAAGCACAGCGACACTTGTATAAACTATTTACGAGGTCTATTTTACCGCTTCCTTCGGTGGTTAACGCTGATTCAGTATTACACTCCATTTCCACCATGGGTTTATGGTCTTGTGTAGCCCTTAATCTCTCCTGTCCCTGATTTAAACCCTGCTTTTGTCTGAATGTGGTGAGTGATGCCAGAGCTGGTGTCACACTGAAAAACTTTGGCAGAAATGGACAGCCCTCAAACCGCAAGTGTCAGTGACATCTCTGCTCTGCTTCCTTTATATTTCACCATCAAGGTGAGTGCCGTCACCTGATTCTGCTTTTCTCAGATGGGACCCAAAATTAAATCCATCTAGCACAATTAAACCAGCCAATTTGCATTCAGTTTTACCCCCAAACAAGCAGGTTGACTGAGATTTCCGGGTGCTTATCGCCATGCCAACAGGAACTAATAGACAGAAACATGAAAGCACGTCAAAATTTATGAGTTTCAAGGGTCCTCCATTGCTGTTTATAACGCTGTAAACCAGATTTCTGGTGTTTAAAACTTGCAATAAAAAGGTAGTTTTTTTCTGAGGGAATTGCCCAAGTTTATAAATTTTGTTGCAGCATGTTCATTAGTCAGATTTCCGTAGCTGTCGACTTTTACATTCGCCAATGAGAGTCGCCACAAAGGATTTTATCCATGCACAAGAATTTGTGTCAGCCTCTGTGGTTGCAGCAGCAGGAGAACCATATTGGATGGGAATTAAGTATAATACAGAAAAGACAGGCATTTATGCAAATTTCACGTGCTAATTATCGGTGTGAAAAGCAATCGAGGAGAGTACTAAAGTATTCACACCCACAGCTGAGTCTAATCTTTATTCATAAGCCATGTGACTGACAGCTTTTACTGGATTTGTGCTTCTATACAAAATCTAAATCACTAAAAATATTTTCATTCCCCCGCAAAATGTAATAGGGACAATATTTTAAACTTGCATCTGTATGACAAATGGTCAAAATGCTATTGAGATGTTTTTATTTTCAGAGTGAATATTTGAGTGTGCAAAGTCATTCTGCTCTTTTAAGCATATCCTCTGAAGAGAATCACCAAATCGCAGTATGACAAGAAGCAGTGATGAGATGTGGTTAAATGTGACAACCATCTTAAAGTTTCCCTATGATGACTCTCCCTGCCCATTCTGCCACCCTATTGCTGAATTAGTAACCATCTGGTGAATACTTAACTTCTGTTCTGTTGAATTACTTAAAGAATTACCCAGCTTTCTCCTTTTAGCCATGTGTCCAGTGGGCACATCCAGGATCCCAGTGCATGGGCGAATGGGGTTATAATGCACATATGCCATTGGTTATGACAGCCCATACCGAGTGAGTTAGACCACTGTGTCTGTGTTCAGAAGGTCATTGGTTCAATGGTGGAACAGTCACACCTCTGTTGAGCCCTTGAATGAGGCCCTTAACCCCCCCCCCCTCCTATAAAATGCTCCTGGGGTGCTGAATGACCCTCTGCTCATACCCCAAGCTTCACTTTTACCTCGGTAGAGCATGATATTATAAAACCAACACATTCCAATGTTACTTGTGCAAATATCAAATAAATGCACGATTTCTTTTTTGTTTTCTTCTCGTTAATCTCCATTCATTTCCCCATGTCCATGCTGAGCTGCCCACTTTGTTGGACACTTTTCCCGGAAGAATTCCAAGAATCCTGTGTTCACATGGCGACGGCCTAGGTTTTTGCTGTGTTAGCTGAACCCAGGGTTTATCCCTGGATGGAGCCCAATCCACGTTGCTGGGAATTCCCTGAGGGATAAGTAAACGTGGGCTGTTCCTGATAATGAATATGCTAGGAGTGACTTTGCAGCTTGTTTTGAATGCAGCTGCAGAGGCTGCAGGGATCCTGCGAGTGCATCATAAGCAGGCCCGATGTCATGTGAAGGGCACAGGTGGCTTACACAGCCCTAAACAAGTACAATCATTTGTGCTAATTGCTTCATCAATGTTTGACTTATACGGGCCAATCAGAGGACATCGATTTCCACACTGATATGTTCCATCCGCTCGGAATTGGAGATCGGGTAATTAGACCCTTGTCTCGGCTGGCTGCGGTCGGCAGTAATGTGTCGCAATGCCCCGTTAAACTCATCAGCGTCCGTCATCATGCCTGTCTCAGCAGCGTCCCCATCATCAGCAAATGGGATACGGATCGGTAGCACAAAGCTACTGCTACTAGAAGCGACACAATCACTGCTAGCTTTTAAGCACACTGCTAGCACTTTAGCCCACTGCTAGCTCTTTAGCACACTGCTAGCTCTTTAGCACACTGCTAGGTCTTTAAACGCTCCCATTTTTTCAGCTTAAAAAAGAAAAGAAACACTGCAACGTCAACGTGAAGAGACTGACTACTTCACACAGTGGCATCATGTGACAATTATGAGATTTTGGCACAAAATACTTTGGGTATTTATCCTCACAGTAATGAGGCTGGAAAATTAAATTGGACTTAAAACATTATTGTAATGTTAATTAATAGACTATTATCTGTGCAGATGTTCTCCTGATGTTTTTTCATAAAATATCCACGTGTCGATATGAGGGACAGGAGCAAGTCACCACACAGCGTCCTCACCAGTGAGCTGGCAGGAAACTGAGAATGAATGAATGCAATCCCCAACTGGGGCTTTGTGAAGCCTGCCTCCAGCTAGAGATGCCGATTTTCCAAGAAACTGATGTTTATTAAGTCACATTGAGAACAAGCTGAATAAAAGATCAGTTTTCAATTACACTTTGGATAGTCACAGACAGGTGCATTAATATATGTTTAACTATACTCTGAAGAAGCATTACTGAACAAAGCAGCAACTCTAGGAGAAAATACCCATGGTATCGCACTTTCTAGAATCTGTGTATTCCTATTCTTCCCATGTTCTTCTGGACCCTCCTCAATAATGTGGAACGCAGATAAAGAGAACTGGTGTTGGTGTTCTGGAATAAGATCCAGACCACAGTCAAACAGCTTTGATTAGTGGCTATTGAGAGTGTGTTGATGGACGAGGCATTCTGATGACTCGTATGCTAAAGATTAGGTGTCACGCTGCAGAATTTAATGTTGTAACTATCTGCTAAATACAGCTGAGTTTCAACCCTTAGGTGATGCTGACAGACCCTCTGAAAGTGGACTCAATGGTTCACAATAAAGGTTGTGTTTTGTGTCCCTGAGTCAACAACAAGCACTGATAATAGGAGCTAGAGCAAACTTCTAAGGATTGCATTCATCTGTCTGTTTTGAGTCCCTGGGCAAACTTTTCATGGTGTGGCATATTGAGGTCTGCTTTGGTTATAAGATTTGCACTCCAGCTCTCTGGAGCAGGGAAAGCTCACCTGCCTGGTATCTGAATGTCGCACCATACTCATTTTGTTTGCCCCGAAGTGATTGGTTGAGTACGAGTGAGGGTTCAGGTTTAACTACGGTAAAACCCAACGGTCAATGGACTTCTTGTTCCTGATGGCTTGTCATTGGGTTACAGAACTAGATAGACTTTATGGTCCACATATGAAGGTTTGGAGAAGAAATTGTCCAGTAATTCGACATGAAACTAAAATTCGAACTCAAAGGATTCAAAATTTTTAAAAAGTAATTTCCCACACACAGTCCAGGGGGACGCCCAACTAATGTGGAAAATTGAGGTAATCTATATCATTCAAGGAGTTTGACTATCAGACTATGGCACACGTCAAGTCAGAATTTACATTGTATTGTGACTTAAATATTTCAATGAAAATTGTGCATATTGGGGGGGAGGGGGGCTTTGTGGTGTTCTTCTGTGTTTTCTACAGGTTAGTTGGCAGGTAGTTACTGTACCACAGAGGTCACTGCTGGAGAGCCTGTCGGACTGGGTACATTTATTTACCGTTTGGGTTGGTGATATTCGCCAGAGGGCATTCTTTCCCGAGTAGCTAAGAGTGTGTACATTCTACTGCCATTGTGCTGCATATGGAAGGATTCAAGGCTTTAAAAACACTTTGTACGATTTATGGCTACAAAAAAAAAAAACAAGTACACTGTTGCACTGAGGAACATTTATTTTTTCAGTATTTATCGCACGTCTGTGGAGACTGTAATTTATGTACTCTGAAAATCATCAATGTTATTTTATGATCTCAGTGGAGCTGTAGAAGGAGGAAAAAGAAACAGATCTTTCCTGTCGGTCTACTAGATGCCATATAATCTCGATCCACTTGATGTGCTATTACAAAATGTGTACGGTGTCGATGTCAGTGTTTGTGGGGAAAAACGTCACTCCGTGTTACCCCAACTTGACTCAGTCAGTGATAAAAACACTAGAATCTAATATTCTCCTTAATTAGAATTAATTGTTCAGTTACTTGTTCATTACCATATGTTCAGTAGCTATGGTAAATGAACTTCTGTAAACAATTAAAGGATGGTTCATAATTACTTTTCACGCCGCATTTTAATTGATTGAAGACTGGAGATAACATTCTCCCATTTGGGAATATAATTGGTGATTCACCATGTGCTAGGCAGGTGAGGGTTTAAATTACGATTCGTTACGTTGAAATCTAAATTACACAAGGGTGATGCAGGTGATAACCTGCAATGTGAAGCATTTGATAGTAATTTACAAAACTGCCGACCACTGACCGAGATCAGTCTGTTAGGGAGTGAACCACTCTCAGTTCAATGTCACCTCTGAAAGCGCTTGGAATGTTATCATTCTGGGGTACATTTCCCAAAGGACTTTTTTTCCTTCTGATGCACTGGCCATGACTGATGACAGATGGGATCATCCTGCATGTGGAGTACTTTCACACCAAGCCGGGATAATCACCCAGAAAAGCAGATTTAGGGAGGCGATCTCAAAAGCAAAAGCAGGGTTCTGCCATCTCAGTGACTCTCACACATAATCTGATTCCCGGCATCTCCGTGGGATTACTGCGATGTCTGCGGGGACCCTGTGGCTGGCTAAGCAATGCCGCGATTTGGGAACAGATTCCTGCTTGAGGACAAACCCCTGGTTTTAGTCATGAATCCACCGTGGTGTTTCTGGCACTGATCAGCTTTGTGGTCGTCCTAAGTAAGATATTCACATAGAGGGGACATGTAATTAATGACATCTTAGTGGACAGTCTATTAATCAAACAGGCCAGACAGCTTCTATTCACACTGTGAGTGTTTGATTGAGTTAAATAAAAGGCATGCTATTAAAATGATGAAGAAAATTCAATTTATCCCTAACAACCACTAAATTTGCCATTGGCTTCCTTGCTCTACTTCAAAACTTTGTTTTCCAATATCGTCTGCACGCACATTCTCAGAAGAAACTTTTTTTGTAGATGAGCCGGTTTTATCATCAAAGGAATACTAGTAATAGTGTAAAATTGCTTTGTACAGGATAGCCTGTTGATATCTTTGTAGTCTGACAGGTGTGCTGTCCACCTTGATACAAGTGAAGTGAATTTATCCTTAAAAAAAAAAAGATGTCTGAAAAAGCATCATCATTTCATAATTTTGTGTCTCAAAAAAGCAGGTGTGTGTAAAATATCAAGCACGTCCCTGGGCAGGACTAGGAAGCTGGAGAATGTGAGCAGACAGTTCTGCTGGACACGTGAGTGTCTCGCTATGTAAAGGTTCAGATATTCGATACATGACACCACAGCTGGAGCAAGAGGAAAAATTACATTCGCCACACGGGCCAGGCAGACAGTGCTGTCTGGGAGGATGTGCAAACACTTGATTTGCTGGTGGGTGATGCCCATGACGTGTTGCATGACTTGTTCCCTATATCATAGCCTGCCAGCCAAGACAACTCTGCCTTACAGACACCAGTTTACATAAGAAATTTACAAACGAGAGGGGGCCATTCGGTTTGTTTGTCAACAGGAGATTACCAAGCTATAACATTTTACACTCTAATACTCTAGCTAGTAGACATTGTTTTTTATTTTTCAGTAACATAAAGTGAAAAAAAAACTGTTCCCACACTATTTCTAATTTAATAATATGAAATGAAGAGGAAGGAACAGTAAAAGAAAATGGAAGTAAAATATGATTGTACCCCTACTCAGACTTATTAAAAAGACAGGTGTATGGACAGGAAGCGGGTAGAGGGAAATAAAATGGGAGAGGAAAACTGAACAGGATAGCATAAGGAAACAGAACAGGAAAACAAACAGTGAAACAAAACAGAATAAGAAAACAAAGGGAATCAAAAAAGAACAGAATAGGAAAACCAACATGAGAAAGGGCTGAGAAATGGAAAGATGACTGTGGGATTGAGGGGGTGTGGGAGCCAGACCGTTGGGCAAGAGACACATCAGAAAGTTCTTTTAAATTCTTGATAATTAGCCATAGGTGAATTAATGGCTGTATCCTTGACTGCCACACAGTGAGATGAATTGGTGATGAAAAATTATATGTGTGTTTTAAAAGTATCTTCGGTTCAGACCGCAGTGTCCAGAACAGGCAGATGTGTGGAGAACATCAACCATTAATCAAGAGATGCAGTAGTACTTTCTGTGTGTATCAGGGTGAATCAGCAGAAGATGGCAGGCAGGTGTTGGGGGACACATGCTCTGGTTGTATGCCCAGTGCTGAGACCAAGACCCCTAAGCTTCTTGTAACAAAACGGCTTTTTCTCCAGCATTCTGGCAATGCTGCAGTGCAGCTTACATGCTGTGTTCATGCTCCCCAGAAATGCAACCCCATACAGTAATGTCATTTACGTAATTGGCCACATTCACCAGGCCTCGTAGAACTGAGAACAAAACAAATTAAACAAAGCTTTATTTGTTCGGGTACATTGTAATATATTAGTTTTCATGTATCTTATCTTGCTCTCTTTTTTTAAAGACACACACACACAGACACACAAGTTGAGGTTGAAACCTGAGGATCAGCTGTCTATCTATCACTCTTGAAGTGTTTTTCAGAGGGTTTAGGGGCTTGCTGAAGGGCCCATTGGTGATCTAACGTTTCTGCTGATCAGTGCTTTCAAAGCAGAGACCTAACCTGCTGAGCCACACAATGGCCATCAAAAATGGGGGTCCTCAGCATGAATGGGGAGGAGTACGGCTCAGGTGACTCATGTCCATCACTAGCTCAGATGCCACACCATAAGGAACATAAGGAACACCCTCGTTTGTAAAAATCCTGGCCTTCATGATATAGCAGTACCTGACTGCAAGTGCTCTAAAGATCAGGTGTAGAGAAAATTGTAACCCCTTGTCCATGTGGTCTAGAATATAGCTGTTCCCAATCATAGCTTTACTGGCTTCTTTGAGATTGATGCACATAGAAGTGGCACCTGTTTTCTTCTGAGTGATGATGATTGGAGGCAGCTAGGGTGAAGCATTAATCTTATGCATGATCCCGTCTTCAAGGAGGTGATCTTGCAGAACCAGTGAGTGCACCCAGGCAGGGGTGAGCAGTGTAGATTTTGGCGTCTAATTTCACACACACACGGTCATTGTGAACCTCCTCACACATTTTCTGGCATGTTTTTCAATTTGTGTGAGCCAGCAGGGAAGCTCTGCATACTTGCAAGATGTTAATCAGACCAAAGGATGTTTGTAGACAGTCCAGGTAAGAGTGGCTGTCACGACAGCGGCTTATGCCAGTGATGACCAGCGGTAACCATCGTTGTGGAGTGTTGAGCTTGTTCAGACAATCAACGACCCTCCAGACATTGACATAGTTTAGTTGACCAGCTACCTCTCTTTTGGTTGCTATCATAAAGACCAAAGAGAATGTCAACTCCCAGACCAGCTTCCAGTAAGAGTTGCTTATGTGTTTGCTAGCTGGCTCCATACTCAACTCAAGAACCATTATCATATAGTCAGTATTATTCACAAACTTACACACTGATGCTCTGAAAGCTGCAGCACAGATTCGTTAGTAACTCACACTGACATCCAGAAGGCATGTGCTTCAGCAACCAAATTAACTTTAATTACACCTCAAAGCAGTAAAAGCTGCTTCTAGGGACTCGCTTCATATTCAGTGATGTAAAAAAATGTTCTTCTTCAATTCAAGCCTGTGGAGCAGAAGATCCCTTCTCCATACTGATACTAGGAGCAGAACAAACTCACCCACACGGGGAAAAAAACAACTTGAAAACTTTTCTTTATCTGAATGGGGTAGCTGCAACTAACACCGTCAATGTTTGAATTTTTGTACTCTTCGTCTCTCCCACCCACGGAGCATAAACGCCCTCATCGACGGTGACATCTAGTACACCGGATGTCACAATGCAATCCATATGCAACAGAATAGCGGGCCAAGTCGAGGGAATGCTGGGCAAAAATATCATTACAACCAGGTACACGTGGGACAGTCAGGGAGTGTGGCTGTTGGCCAAGAAACCAATCAGAAAGCCTTTTTACATTATAGATATTTCTATACAGATAAATTAAATTAATCTGGCTCCAACTCAGTTGGGACATCCACACGTATCTAACTGTCTGACGATCAAATAGAACTGCAAAACAGTTTATGCTTATTTAAATACTTAATATCTCATTATTCAGTCCTCATTCAGTACTCAGCTGCATGCATTTTTATTCTGTACAAGGCTGATCTCTGGTTTGAGTGAATATAGAGGTCCCCCCCTGCCCACCCCCAGCATTCTTGTGTCTTGGTGGCACTTTGTGAGCGTGTTCCAGGGATCCTCTGTAGCAGCGTGCTCTGTGGCAGGGCTGCAGAGACGATGATCGCTATAACATTTCCCAGGGGATAAAATATGCCGATATCCATACACTGTTACCTTATTTATGTCTCGCTCAGGTAATATCCTCCTGAGACCCAAGGAAAAAAGTGTCCTTCAGTTTTAGGTTATTTGTGTTTTTCTTTGTCTTTGGAGGAAATAAGACATCTTGTTTCAAATTTATTTTTAATTTGACAGCATGTCCTCTTTAGTGTACAACATGAATAAATATGTGTCCTTACATCAGTGAAAAGATAGATGCAAAAACAAAATGTCCACTGCAATGGACATAAATGAATGGGTGGGGTCTCAGGAGGATATGATACACATCAGCCACATTTTACTTAGTTCTTGTTTGTTGGTTATTTATTACTTACGTAACTGTCCTTCAACATTTGTCTTTGTAGTTTACTGGTACTGCTATTTGGAGTGAGTCAAACAATGTTTCATAGTATGTACAGTCATGCAAAAACAATAAAGAATTCTGATTACAGAAGGTCCATCTACAGAGAACTGTTTTCATTTTAACATGGTCCACATTACATGGTGTGGCATGACATTGCAGAAATAAGCGTTAGCTAGTTTATTCTCATCTTCTTACAACGGTCACTTTCAGAGAGAGAAAATGATGGCAAGAAGAATCAGACAGTTGCTTGCAGTGTCTGTGAGAGAGCCTTAGTTTTGAACGGTGGAAATCCACTCATCCGTCCACTCATCCAATCATTCATCCCTCCATCCATTTTTAATGACTTGGCAGTTTTTAAATTTACTTTGATTTTTAATCAGTTTATTGTTTTATTATTATTATTCCATTGCAGTCACAGAGAGGACAATGTGTTGAGTAAATTTAATAACATGTTTATTTATAAGCACTGGTTTATACACATTATTCTCTGATACTATTTATGCATATTAATCCATTCTCACCTTTTCACAGCAAAGTTTGCTAATCAAAGGCAGTTCCACAAATGAATTTTAGCTTCAAGTCTTCATGAGTGCATGAATTTAATCACCTATATGTCTTATTTATACAAGTTTTACACATAAATGCATAATTTAACATGAGTCATCAAAATTATCATCTGTTAAGGGCAATTGAACAAAAGTACGGTTCTTAAGAGCATTAAATATTAAAAACATAACCAAATGGTTAATGAAAACTGCATGTCTCGTAAGGATCGACTGATTGGACTGAATATCAGATAAAGTAGTAAATGATTCATGAGACCAAAGTGTTAAGAACGGCATGTCATCCGTGACTACACAGTCCATCAGTAATCTCCTGCTTAAAAAATTAAGAAAGGGGAAGATATTTAACTGAAAGCAGGGATTCGGGGGCTGAGAGTTATCGGACCACTGGCCATATAAAAAGGGGCGTACAGGTATAAAAAGACATCAGTGACTGGTGTGATGTGATGACAGGAAAGACACCCAGATGCAAAACAAAAATTGGCACCCAGGAATGTGCCCCTACAGGGTGCATAAAATGGTACAGTCCAATAGTTTTCACTTTGTGCTATTTTTCAGAAAATTCCGGATGGTCTGTCATGTCCCCCCTGCATCTGCTTTGGTCTGCACCCAGATATCGCCTTCATTTGTCCTTCCCTCATCACTGTTTTTGTGAGTCTCTCGCAATCAGCCAGATTCAGATGATAGACCTCCGAGTGTCGTTTTGCGAAAGAAAATGTCCGAAAGTTGTCTTTCGTCATTCCAAATCTTTCTCAACTGAAATCTATTAACCCAGCTTCTTTGCAGAAAGAGCTAAGTGGTCGGATTACAGAACCCATGGCAGCATAATTTTCAGAGTGAGCTCTCCAGGTTGCTTTCTTAGGATAGTTGATAGTGTTCTGGAAGTTTCTGCAAAGGGTAATGTTGCCATTGTAATTGTTAAGAAATGCAGCTTTGATGTCATTTTTTTAAAGTGACATTTAAACAAAGGGTTGTCGTAAGCTTCTGTTCAAATTTAAACTTATGGTTTATCAAATGTAAACAGATGAAATGTGTAGATAGACTGAAAAGAGGCTTTCTCTTTGTCTGTTTGTTTTTATTCCTCTTTTCCATCTACTTCTCTCCATCTGCCCTCCATTGTCACATCTGGTCCATAATCCAGTTCACCAGATACCTGCCACATGGCGTGGGCATCCTCTGAGGCCATGCCCCCCTTATAGATGTTTCCAGCCTGCATTCAGCCACACCTGCACTCAATATATCAGTCTAATGCCGGGTACCACTAGAGACTTTGGGGCCCATGAAATCATATTGGGCCCCCAATCTAGACCAATCTAATAATGTTCCAAATTTAATAGGGCCCCTGGACTCATAAGCCCCCCTGTTTAAGATCACTCAGGTTGGGTCAGGGCTTCTTAGCACAGTCCTGGGTTTGGTCACAATCGCCCGCTAGTTTCCCGGTTCTTTTTGGCTTTGTGATTTGGATCGCTACCGACAGCTCGTTGTGGAGCTTAGCATCCTGGATACTGTTTGCTGCTCTCTTGATCCAGCCCAAATCTACATTCTCGTCCTTGGTTGCTCTTGTGTAATTTGGCACTCGAGTCGAGCCCGGCCGTCTCATTTCAGTATCACACAGTGAGTGGCCTCCGTCTTGTCAGCGCAGCGTACTCAGAGACCAGCTGGTCGGAAGAGGACCGGCCTGACAGGCAGAGCAGCTGGCGTCACCTATGTACACAGCTTGGGGCGTGCCCAATTTCCAGTGTCACTCATCCTTGTTTTATAGAATTTTTAAGCTTTCTTGACATCCCTATACACATTTTTTCTTTCCGTTCCCTTGGTTCATCTCCCTGTGTCATGGTCGCTCTGTTGAGGACTAGCTTACCAATTGTGTCAAGTTGAAGAGAAATGGAGTGAAGCAGAGGAGAGAGAGATAAAAGGAAGGACATACCTGTCGTAGAGGTATGGCTGGCTTCCGGAGAAGCTGAAGTAGAGGATGACGAAGCCTTGCTGTGCGCTGTTCAGCACTGGGCAGTACATCCTGTACATCCTACTCTCTCATAACTCTCCAAACCAGGGGATTTCTGAAAAAATGGCACAAACAAATACTTACAGGGAGCCCCTGTTTTCTGCTGCGTTCACCAGAGGCAGTACATCTTTTAGATAGTGGAAAGTGTTAAAAACACTAAACAGACTGCTGCGTTTACTTCTTATTTTTTTTTGTTTTTTCGTTTTTTACCTTCCTTGTTTTTTGTTTCCTACTCTACCTTACATCAGCGTTCCTGGTGAACTCACAGTCATTCTCAACAGCAGGGTGATTTGCAATCTATAATTACCTTCCTGTTTCATATTTGTTCATATAAAGTAAGACATTTCCGATGACCATTAACACTTACTAGCATACCTCCTGGAAGCACTAAAGAAATTATCTGCATAGTTCCAACTACTTCACTAAACTCTCTCCCTGTGGACACACCCACCTTTTGACACGCCCACTGACCTTTTGACACGCCCACTAATCTTATGACACGTCCACTTACCCTTTGACCCACCCACTAACAGTTTGGCATGCCGACTACTCCTTCTTCCAGAGTCTCACGTCTCAAATGGGCAGACGATCGCTATTAGTCATGGCCAAGACTTTTGCTTTTATTTTTATTTTTCTAAGGTAAGTCAATGGTCAGGCAGGTGGACGGGGACTTTAGGAACTGCTAAATAGCCCTACAAGTCTCCCACAAGACTTAGTCACCTTAAAACGAGGTTCGTCAGCACCTGGCAATGTCATTGATGATGCACATGACAAGCAGAGGTGCAGCCCCCCCCCCCCATTCTAGGATCCTGAAAAGGATCCAAATAAATAACAAAAATTGCAGCACATATGAACGCTGCAAGCAGCAATGTGATTTATTCTAATATCACATTGTTGATGCATTTGTCTAAATGAAAATAATCTCACAGTAATAAATTATGCATGAAATCCTCTTTTATATTCAAGTTTAAGCATAACTTGTAAAAGTAATTTTACATAATCTCAGGATTCAAATGTGAAATGTTACTTTTAGTAAGTGTACTATTGACATTCAGCTCACTCACGTTTTAAATCAGCTTGTAAATAAGCTGAATGGTTAATGGCGTGTCCCCTATGAGAGGTGAGTCTGAATCGTGAGGCTTTAATTGCTGATGAAGCAAAATGCTTTGCACCCAGTATCAGTACCTGAGGCGCGCCAAGTCTTAGGAAATATGCTTTGGAATTTGCTGCGAGATCCTCCTGAATTTATGGTAGTCAGCACTCTGGCATACCACCGCACCACAAAAAGTAGCCTCAGAGAGCTAACCCCATAAGAGAGCTACACGGCCGCCCATTCTCAAGCTCCCCTGCTTAACAGTTTCTTCTGAACTTTTACATGGTGATGAAGGAGTCTTTTCATTTCCAGGGACTGTGAGATGGAAGTATAGAGGGATGCAGGGAGGGAGAAATGAAGGGAGGGATGGAGGGAGGCAGGTTGAGTAGCTCTAGGATGTCCAGGATTTCTCAGCCGTCTTGGATGACTGGAAATCATCAAAATGAGCCTCGTCCCAGTGCAGAGTCCTCATTCCAGAGTCCTCATTCCCTTCTGAGACAAATGTGCGTGTGGTCAAGTATATGTAACATTGTGGGGAAAGAGAGGGAACAATGTGACAAAAACTGGTTATTTTGACCTCGTACAGAACATCTTTTCAACCCTCACTCTGTAAATCTGTGAATGTAATCAAAAAACTAATAACGCCAAAGGTGTCATATTTAGTGGGACCATTTTTGTCAAAATCTCTCTCTCTCTCTCTCTCTCTCTCTCTCCATTGGGACTTTGAGCCTTCAGCACCCATGAAATGTTGCAGGGCCGCTGGATGAATGGGTGACCCAGCTCCCAGACCCCAAGCTTGACTCTAACCTCAACAGTTCTGTGTTTATAAGTAAAAACTAACACATTGCAATGCACCTGTCCACATACTTGCACAGATGGCTAATAAAGCATCATTTCATCGTGCGTGTGGGTCTTCTGCAGCTGGCATGATTCCTGCGGGGG